>CM019173.2:360213-398486 GCA_009739505.2 Apolygus lucorum | reverse complement strand
GATAAAGTCCTTTGCCCAAAGGGGTCATGTCCACAATCGAACTTGGCTAGAGGATCCATGTCCAGAAGAGCTATGTCCACCCATCTTCCACATTTTTTTTTTAATTCCAGAAACCTTCAAATTCAACAAAACTATTTTTGTAAGATCTTCTTGAAGAGTATAGCTTATGAGAAATTAACCCTTATTGTCCTGAAGTATCCTACAGGAAGAAAATCTTTGGAGCGTTCTCCAACACTGTAAAAATAAATTTCTAACACGAGTGTGATTATGTTGGCTACCTTGACATCTCAAGAATCGATTGCAAAAGGTTCGATCGCTTAAACATCGATAAAAGTGATAATATTGAGATTACAACAATCCCGCCCCGAGCATGGACGCACCATCGAGAAAGGTAAGTTTCTTGGCAACGTAACTCGTATCGTATAAATTTTTGTGGAAATCTTCTTGAATCATGTGTAGAAAGTACTCAAGATGACGCAGCATTAACAATTTTGTCTTATTTCGAGGGCTAAACCGGTGTGAGTTCGGTTTTTCTGAGGTATCTCGTAAGATCCTCCAGGAAGGAGGGTTCCAATGGTTTCTTACAAGATACTTCAGGAGAGGGGTTCTCACATGTCTTTATTCCGACAAGATACTTCAGGAGTGGGGGGTGTCATGACAATCGAAATAACTAAGGTCGATTGACCACATTCTTCACACAAAACTGATGTTTTTGAAATGATTGTCTATCAAATCGTAATGACAATCCTTATACCTGTAAATATTGAGCGAAAATGGACCAAATTGTCCACTAAAACCATATTTTTTATTCCTTTTCCAGGCAAAGTTAGATAGTACGAGATAATTGAGGGAGTCAACTAAATACTCGAAGGATTTAAACACTAAGAAGAGGAGTTACTGGAAGAGGAGGAAGATGAAACTTGTACAGGCACCCCCAAGAAAAATGGGGCTCAAGGAATTCAAACTAGAGGCTGTTGGATTGCTGCAAAAATCGAGGCCCCGATACTCCAAAACCACCAGAAGAACAAAATTCAACCTGGCGAGCTATGATAAAATCGACCACTTTCCAGCCACCAATGCTAAAGGCAAATGCCCGTATCGACACTCAAGACGTTGCCTCAAACCAAACAGGAATTGCTTCGTGCAATAACACGCTGAACCACGTTTATACTTTTATGAACGTGATCTTACCTGTGGTGTACACCTGTAGTCATATAGGGAGCAGGTGTGTTTGTGATTTAAAAAAAAAAAAAAAAAAAAAAACACACTGAACCACAGCGACAACTGATATATTTGCAACAGGAGATTGAAACGTCTTGAGTTCTCATGATGGTTCCCTCGTTTATAGTTCCTAAAGTTTTTTTCATTTTATTCAAAGAAACCCACCATGTAAGAAATTGTTTTTTATTGATCTATAGATAGATACTTGAAAAAATTTGAATTCCCTCATTTTTAGCGATTTTTTTTGAAAATTAAAGCAAGTCTTACCTAGTATTTTCTATTAGGCATTCGTTTGATATTTATTGGGAACTTTTTGGATACTCCAAAGAAATTGTGTGCTTCAGTACTTACTCTAAAATGGGATGAGATCCAAAATGATTTCCCAATTATTACAGTATTTTCAGTCATTGTATTCGATTCCTATAGTGAACTGAATGGATGCTCGAGAGAAATTAGTGCCTTCAGTACTTTACTCTATAAAATATGATTACACCGGATTGTAGTTTGAGTTGTATTTCGAATTTGAATGAAAATTGATTGAAGACTGAGGTACTTACTCACTTACTATGGTTACCAGTTGGTGTGAGAATCGGTATCTAAGTTCCAGAAAATTAGTTTCCTAGTAACTATTATTCACTTAGGTTGTAGTTGAGACGATTTTGGAAAGGAATTGCTTGTAATGATAAAGTAATAGAATATTTTTGACGAAATCTTTGTTTTTCAATGCTTATGTATTGCACACCCTATTCCTGAAGTATCTTTCAGGAATCCAATGTAGGACCCCCCCCTTCCTGGAGGATCCGGTAAGATACCTTTCTTATTTCATTGGTTATGAGCAACCTGTTGCTCGTAAAATTTTTCCAAATGTTTTTTGTGTCATTGATGACCGAAATGCTTCGAATTACGAACAAAATTAATTTAAACAAGGATTTCCTGAAAAGTGGGAAAATAAGGGTTAAAGAGATTAGTGGAATAAGCCGTCATTTTAGGAATTGTGCACTGGTGAAAACTTCTTTTGCGTTTTTTCAAAACTCCGTTTTTGACATAACGCCTTTGTGCTTTAAGGTATCGATGTGAACAAATTCTATCGTTTCGTTCTCTACTCCACTGAGGTTGTTTTTCAAACTCAGTTCACCGATGTCCACAGGGATGAACATCTCTTGGAGGCGTGGAATAAATTGGAACAAATATATGATCCTCGTCACCCTTGGACCAACAAGAAGTCGTGTGAAGTTTGAATGTTTTCAGCCCAGTAGAAAAAAATCGGTTCTGGAGGGGTTAATTTATTCGGCGAAAACGAAATTAGGAATTATCCTTTCTAACAACGTCTTAAAAACAAAAAAACTACAGATTAAATAAAAACCAAGATAAGTGATTGACAGATAGCAAAACTACACATAGCTACATTGAACGCTAATAATAGTCCTTGTTAGGAATAATAACAAATTAGCAGTTCGGCTGAATGTAACGACAAATAGGTACCTACAAGATCCGAAATCAGATCCGGTATAAGATGAAAGTTGAAGGCGCTACGTGACGAACCAGCTGTCTCTCCTTTCACGCTAATGAGGTAAACCTCATTATCGCGCTATCAAATTCATAACTCGAATTTACTTAACGAGGGAATGTTCGAGACGATCCACTGGGCCAAGATTTAGGAAACACAATTAGCCCATAATATTAGAAGAATGACGAGGAAAGAGTTTCAATGACAAGAAAAGAACATAAAAAACTGTGATTGTGAAACTCATCTTGACACCTACTCTTCGTTGAGGAAGCTATGTATATGAATGAGTAACTAAAGTACTGATTCGATAATGACGTTCAGAGATCAGATTCGTTATTACATTCAAGTAACATCTTATGTGAGAAAATCGTAGTTTTCCGAAGTGTGCATTTGAAACCACCTCATGCCGTATGAGTACACACAAATTGTGTCAAACGATTCTGGTAGTTACTTCTACGAATTCATAGTCTCAAGTTGAGGTTTTCAGGTAATAAGCGGTTGTACTAGGTTAATTTGTTGGTTTTAATTAAACTGGGCGTGAATAAAATGGGAAAAATTAGGTATGAAATGCAGTGGAATGTTTGAGGTTACCTGAAGTGGGGCGAGATACATTTTCTCCTGCATTATTTTCGCTGCGTCTATGACGATTTATACCGATACATCCTCCCATTCTGACACGAAACGCACCAACCACATTTCATCCCAAATTGGGAGAAAAACTCGGGATCCCTTTCAATTTGCACTCGAACGGAGGAGAAAACGATAAATTCGCGACTTTACGAACGAAATCTTCGGAGTCTACACCCGGAGCTCAGGTCGAGGCACCATATTTACCAACCCGACCTCGCTAGTCATCGAAAAACCACAACTCGCCGAAAACCCTCCCCTCGTCGACAAAAATCCGACGTTACACTTGTTCTCGAATCACGGATTTCTACACATGTTTCCAAGTACGAGTTGAACTCAAAATACCAATCAAACGATTTTTTAATCAATTTCGGAAATTTCACACGAAGTTAAGAACACGGAAACGGAAAACTTTGCTCTTCGTGAGGTTGAAAAAAAAGAGAAAATCAACCCCAAACAATCCTTTCTTGTCCTCTCCAACAATAAACAAAAAATACTCTAAACAGGAAACATCAATTTTTAAAAATTATTTTACACAATTTTCAAGTTTAAATTGTTCAATACAAAATTGTGTAATGAATAAATCAAAAATTCATCAAGTTTGAAATATATTTTCTAAAGTGATGTCTGCCATAACGTGTGCCGGGGCTGTTAAAAGGAGCTGATTACTTCTGACACGTGGTAAAAGATGGGGTAAGGGGGCGTGACCTGTAGGAACCTTACTCCCGTCGCTCCACTGAAGCCACGCCTCCTTAAGCTGGGTTCACATGAGCGCGGTCAACGCGGTTGTGCGAGGAGGCGGTTACGCGTTCGGGACGCAGCGGGTGTCCAGAGGTTCACATGGTCGCGGTTGCGCCCATGACTTCTATTTTCCCGCGCTTCAGTTGAAATCCTATTGTTTTGAATCCTAGCTGGTTTGAATCCTGTCCTTTTTATTCTCACATTGTGATTCAATTCAGCTCGTCCGAACTATATGAATCACTATAAATCACCAATGTACCTCCTCATCAAGGGTGACTGGGGGGTACATCAAGTAGGTACATTTTTTCTGTTCCTACGATGTTCCATTTCATTTTTAAATGCATCAAAGATAAAAAGAATCCTACTGAATCGAGATAGATACTGTGAGCCCCCGCTCACGGATTTGAGCCAGCAATAAGGGGGTGAGCAACCACCATCCATGCTCCCTTCCTCCACCACCCAAAGGCCGCAGGTCGGAGGGGGCATTGCACCGTCCCCGCTCCGGGGCGCCACCACCATCTCAGGCGCCCACCACCAGAAGCGCTCATGTCACCTTGACGTCATCATCCGCCAATCACGGGCCACCACGGAGCCCTGCGCAGTACCTGCCGCTGGAGGGTGGGGACTCCAGAAAGAAATCAACTAGTCACCGCGTGGAGCGGCCATAACCCCCCCAGTCCTTGATGCGATCAGTCCACGCTCTCTTGCCAAAGATAGATTCGAAAATCGACCCCCCTTGTGCAAGTCAGTCGCTGGATCCCCTCAATAATATTCCGGTGAGAGCCCTGCCGCCCGCGAGTTTATTATCTGAGCCACCCCCACTGTTCAACCTGGTAAGACCTCGTGACATCCAGCTTGAACAACCATCCCCGAGATCTTCTCAACGCACTACCGACGGATTTCCTACGGGCCCCGACGCTGTGAGTGTAATAAACCAAATATCTATACATTGGCCAATGATAGTTGTGTTCAAATGGTGTAGATTTAAAACCAGTAATAGTCGAGTAAAAGACAATTTAGTAGTAAAGTCAGTCAGTCAAGACAAGAGTCAGAAATTGTTGAAATTGAGTAAAGTCAGTCGAGAAGTTGTTAATAAGAGAAAGAGGAAGGAGAAATCAAACGCACGTATTTCATGTAAACCATTTATTTGTATATCTTGTATTTTGTTTGCTAAAAAAACTTAACGTAGAGTCATATTTCATTGAGTTCATTAAAACGTTCCTATTAGATTGTACAATTCTCATTCTCATTTAATCACCTTATTCCGTAACAGACAGGTTTACGTGTGAACGCACTCTTTTCGTGCGATCACACCATTTTAGTGCAAAACACATCATTTTAGTGCGACGCATTGTTTTCGTGCGTGCGCCAATTCGTCGTGCACCAGTATCATTTTTCGTGCACTTTTAGTTCCCTTCAGGAATCGAACTTCCATCCTTCAGACATAATAATAATATTTCGAAAACCATCAGTAATCAACCCTTCAGGTGTTACCTTGATTTTGAGAGCCTTCAGCTACCTCTGAGCCGCTACAGCTGTCTACCAGGTAATGAGGAATTTCACCGATTTCTGTTTGCATTTTCCTGAATAGTTAATGGTGTGGGATAGATGAAAATCGGGCTGATTTCGGAAATAAGTCTCCCTGTTATTTTTGGGAGACAGTCAAAATTTTTTGATTTCAAAACTAACCGGGAAAACGGACGTGCAGTGGGAACGCTCGCTGATTGGGCTGTTCGGATCGCTGTCTCCTCCCAGTGTTGCCCATTGGGACGACGAAATCGTGTTTTCTAAGAGAAAAGTTATCAAACAAAAACAGAGGAAACCTAATTTTCCCCATCTTGCTTTTTCTATTTTTTCTTCAGTTTTTCGATTTCGAACTTTACTGTTTCGTGAAATTTTGCATCTGGGGACTATGGATTTCTCGATCTCAGCGCTTCAAGCGGCCATAAATGAACTATTCCAGCATGACGTCATTTTCCCGGTTTTTTTTAAACATTCGTATTTTCTACACTGTTTTGTTTATTCGTAAATTAGGAAGTTCGGGCTGAAAGTTTGCCTTAGGGGGTTTTTAGAGGTGCTGAATCCGATTTTGGGGTCAAAAATAGGAAATTCCGACATGGTGAAATTCCTCATTATCAATAAATTCCTTAAATTTAGATTACCTATTATTTATGTCAATATAGTCTCTCAACCTATAAGTATTTGGATCGGTTTTCAAACGGGCTTACTCGAGAATCTTAAATTCAACGGTGAAGCCCAAGCTTACAATACCGTTACCTACCAACTCCAAAAATCGGAATTCTGATAGCTTTATTTTATTTGTAATCATTATTATCAATGTGAATTATGATGTAGAATATTCCTATGAAAAACGTAATTATTTATAATTCCATTGTAGGCGCTAATTATGAAAAAAAATCTTGGAAATCACCTCAAGTGGTTGAAATTCTCATCAATTTTAGTATCCATTACATAAATAAATAATAGATAATAATTATTAGATAGGTATACGTTTATTTCATTACGATACATTCATAAAATGTCTACCGTAGACTCGTGACGAGAGACCAAAATAAACGAAAATTATAAAAATAAGTAAAGTAAAAAATACTCGTCGACCCCTAACTTAAATTCCCACAGCTCTCTTCTTAACTAATTCAACTACAATTTCACTAAAACTTTGATTCATTTTGGATCAAGCTTCCGGAAAAATCACAACACAACCATTTGATACCCGTGCTGGAACAAGTGGTGATAACAAGTCGTGATAACAAAAAAATTTTTTACATCAATTTTTTAATTTTTTACATTAATTTTTTTACATTTAATGTAAACAAAGGGCGCGCGGTTACGCGTCGAATATCAGAATTTTTGAAACGCGACAGTCCACTCCAAAAGTACTCAGGCGGCTGAGGCGCCGTCAATCAAATGGCCGAACGCGTAACCGCCTCCTCGCACAACCGCGTTGACCGCGCTCATGTGAACCCGGCTTTATCCCCAGTTGTCTTTTATGGAGTTTTTTATAGCATCCATGGCATGCATTTTTCGCGTCGTGATGTTATAACCTCATCATAACCTGATATTTTGTTCCTGTCTTGAGTACGAGTGGTGGATCACGATTTTATAACAAAAATTTAATAATTGTGCGGCATTTGCCAAATATCAACATTCTAGTAACTTTCTCTAGTTCATTTCTGAGTAGCTATCAGCATACTTATCCGCAATGGTTTCTTTTTCATGACAAATAGTCGAGTCGAGACACTCGTTGGATTCGCGACATCATGACGGATTCCAGCTCATTCGCCGAAAAGCTCATCGAGGGGGAGGATATCTTGTCGTTGACAAATGAAGCAGCGGAAGGTGAGTTGAAACGATGAAATTTCGTTTTTGAACGGTGTGTTGACAACATGGTGTTCTTCCTCGATGAAGCTTCAGAGTTCGAGGTCATCCGCTTGTTCCCCTCATATTTTACGTAACCAAGAGGGTTCCCGATTGGAAGTGGAGGTCATAAATCTTGACATGGATATTTTATTACCTATACATTCATTCTAGCTATTACGTTGGAATGTTACAAAAATGGGCGCCTACAAACTTCTTCAGCGTGTGACATGTGGAGTGAAATTTCAGCCCGCTCTTCCAATTCATCCCCTCCCTTTCATTACTGGCTACGCCTTCTGTTGGGAGACTTGATAAAACTTGACAAGTCTACCCTACCATGAGTTAAACTTATGGTATTATCTTATAATAAATATGTAGATACCAATTATATACTTAATAGGAGGATATCGTCGCTTAAGATGCTTCATGGCACATCTAACTTTTGCCTACTTTTCAGGAAAGCAAAAAAACCGATTTGGTCGATAAATTTTATATTTTTTAACATTTCTATTCATCGGTCTGCCTTTATTTACAGTCTGCTAACTTAAATTGCATTTGGTAGTACAGTAAACATCATATGTCAAAACTCGGCGCTTTGCGCCTCGGCGGGGGGCTCCGCCCCCCTGCACCCCCGGTTTATTTCTTTTTCCATACTCTGTATGAAATCATAGGAACACAGAATGTGTTTTTGCGATGCAAGTCATCCGTTAAATAAAAACGCTGCAAATCATTGCTCAAAGGTTTATTATTTTCTGTATAGATCATCCTTCTGTATAGATCACTGGTTCTCCATCAATAGCATCTACCACCATCTGTATTCTCCCTTGACCTTCCCTCTCAAATTTCAGCTTCTTGCGTTCAATAGGATTGAAAATGGCTTCGGAGCTCACTCAGCTGATCAGTGATCTGAGGAGTGAAGAAGATCTCCTCGAATGCTGGAGACGCCTAGAAGAGCACTTCCATTCAATAGGATTGAAAATGGCTTTCGAGCTCACTCAGCTGATCAGTGATCTGAGGAGTGAAGAAGATCTCCTCGAATGCTGGAGACGCCTGGAAGAGCACCTCCATTCAATAGGATTGAAAATGGCTTTGGAGCTCACTCAGCTGATCAGTGATGTGAGGAGTGAAGAAGATCTCCTCGAATGCTGGAGACGCCTGGAAGAGCACTTCCATTCAATAGCATTGAAAATGGCTTTGGAGCTCACTCAGCTGATCAGTGAGCAATGATTTGCAGCGTTTTTTACCTACAAACATTGTTTTACCTACCAATTTTTTTTTACCTACCAACTATTGGTAGGTACTACCTACCACACTATAATGGCTTCACACCTTCACAATCAAGTTTATCAGAAAGAACTAAACGCTTCACACTCGACTCGAAAAATAGAAAGCTTCATATGGAAATTTGATTACTGGTTACGCAGAAGGCAAAACTGTATACAAATCGAAGAAATGAACAGCGATCGCATTTTAGTCAGATAAAATTTGAACGGCGATTAGACCTCTTTTGCGATTCACACTCATGATTCTGTTTTATCGAAGGAAAACCTTCAAATACTCGTAGGGACCGAACGGTTTGTCCTACAGAGCTCCGGGTGGTCTCAAAAATTTTTTAAAATTCTGTACTATTTAAAATTGGTGAAAAACGATACCTTTATTTCGAGAGTTTTCGAGTTAGGGCACTCTTGAAAATTTCAACCCTTAATTTCACCCCTTAGAAGTGACCTACATCAACCATAAGCTTCGCGGCACAACTAGACCCCAAATGGAACCCAAATCGGTCCAGTGTTGCTAAGAAAAGTGCCGCGTAGGTACGGCGTACGGCGGACGGACGGAAATTTTTTTATTCGATTTTCGGATTCTACGTACCTTGAAACGTAAAACATCGAATTTTGAGGGGGGGGTTAAATTTTTTTTTTTCTTGCTCGATTCCAAAGGCTTATTATTGAAAATAATAAACCAAAAACAACAATAATAAATGTGGAGTCTTTGGCAATATAAAATAAATAATTGTTAGACATTTAATTTGGTCTAAAACTCTATAAATGTTATATAAATAAATATGTAACTACAAGAAAAATACTATATGAATTGAGAGCTTTCCAACGAATGGTGAACGCTTTTTGTGCAATGAACACTGCGGGAGTTCTATTTCCTTACCAACGGCTTGGTTGCACGTGAAAATCATTATAAAAGGCGCGTAACGGTTTTTTCTGTCGCTTTTTCGTGACGATTTTTTTCGGTAGGTCATCGCAAAAACACATTATGTGTTAAAATCTTGTAGATGTGCCATGCTGTTGAAATTTTTCTTCTCACTTGTGCTATGATGACTTGTGTGTGTGTTTTCTCTGTGTTTCGTGGTGAAACGGCAATACTCTGTAGCTGGCAGTGATGTAGTTTACTGAAAAAATATGAAATTCATCCTTCTCCAAGTAAAAGCACGAGTTCGAGAATTAAATAAGAGAAATCATAGCAATTTTTGCAAATCCGCACAATCCCTGAAAATTTCATCGGAATCGGACAATAACTTCAATAGTTTTATGACAGACAGACACGGAACCAAAATTGTTCAGGAAGGCTGGAAACGTAAAAAACGAGTGGAAATTCTGATTTTAGAGAACTTTTTTTTCAACCATGAAAAGTAAAACATTGCTTCTGCTACCTTGGTAGACTCGAAAGCATAATGTAATAGGTATAGTATTATGAAGGTCACAATTTTAATGCAACTTTATCTCCAGAAGAGAGTTAAGAAGTTTCAAGGTTTCATTTGTGAGATCGTAGACCACCAATAAAATCACGTTTTCAGTTTTCCCAAGGCACAATCTCAAGTCAAGAACCAGATTGCCTCATATCACGTTAGTAGTACTAACACGGGTATTGTAATTTTCTATTTTTAGATTTTTTTCTATCATTAGGTACAAAGCACAGCAAGCACTTAAATGTTCGACCTATGATAGGTAGTTTAGTGTTAGCTAATTTCCAATTTGTAAATAGAGAGATTTGTAAAGTGATGGAGACACTTACTGGCGCCATACTTTCTGGCTTACAACTTGGGACCATAGGAATTTAAATTTTAGCTGTAAGGTCCCAAAAACTTTAAGAAAGAAGTTTAGAGAACTCAGTTTTGTGATTTAGAGGATACAGCCATAGAGTAAGACCATAGTAAGTAAGGAGAAGTATAAGTACCATAGTAAGGAGAGAGTCTCTTTTTGGTCGGTAAACAAGAATGCCAGAATTGGGCCTGTTTTGCCTTTTATAAGGAAGGTCATAAGTGAAAGGTGTGTCTTCACTGTGGTTAGAGCCTTCCTCCTAACAATTTGTCATACATCGTGAATAAAAATGAGTTTTTTTGGTATTTTTTTAAATTTATTTTCATGCAGGCGATCGTGCAGCAACGGAAGACTTAGGGCGTTTCTTCCCCTTGAAATTGGCAATGACTTGTCTATAGGAAAGCTGCTTGAAAAACATGAAACATCATGGCACATCAAACTTTCTCAGAACATACCATCATAGCACAAGTAAATCTGCACCTTTCAACGAAGAATTAGTTGTCATTCCAGATAGCTTGGGACGTGGTATTTTGTTGTTATTGAAGTTTATTTAGTGGAGAATAGATTACAAAATAATTTTTCAGGAAAAACTCCCTAATCATTCACGTAGTCAAACAAAACCCAGCTCATCATCTGAGCTGTAGCCTTCCGCCATGTTGAAGATTGTAGATGTGCCAAGATGTCAGATGATTTTAGTTGTGCTATGACAACTAATTCAGAAATTACAGCGTCTCAAGTGGAGCAATCAAAAAACTAAGTCCACCAATCACTCAGGCGCGAAAATTCATATAAGAAAACCGTTCTAACCTCATTTTCGACAAAATGTTAGATGTGCCATGATGCACCTTAAGCGACGATATTATGGAAGTCTACCTTCCCCTCTCTCAGAGAGAAGGAGATAAACTATTTCATTCAAAATCTGACCTTAAGGCAAATTGGTGGATTTGAGCTGAGTCATTGAGTAAAGAAAACGGAATTGCCTCGTACTTTGTCATCCCCCTTTTCATTGATGACAAGCCCTTTTTAATCTATAAATACCATCCTGGGACAGCAATAGCGGGACTGAAACAGGATACTGTTCAGCCTGTGGACTGGTCGAACATTGTGGAGGAAGAACAGCTCAACTCATGATGGAGTGGTTTTCCCTCAATATTAAAATTTAATGTTCGTCGTTTAATGACGAATAACATGGCCAAGGCGTCCTATACGGCCCACATAAGCTCTTAGGTGAGCTGTTTTTCCACCACATCCATATTGATTTTGACATTTTATGTCTTTGCTTTGGCACATGAACGAAAAAAGCGTTACGTTTGGGTGAGCGGTAGGGGTGTGTCGGTCCAGGTATTTCCCTGGAACGGTTCCAACGGTTACAATGACAAAGATGTAACCGTTCCAAATTACCGTTACAGTTCCATTACCGGTACAGGCGATCAAATCCCACTCACATGGCATGGATGAAGCAGGCAGTCAAATCCCTATCGTCCTTCTTCCATGCTTATGATCTCAACTTGCAATACAATAGCATCACTTTCCTTGAAAATTCGCTAAAAGGAAGGAATTTGAACAAGTGTTACAAAAGAGGCAATTTATTATAAATAATAGTTACCAAACAATTCAAGGAAAGAATAATGACGTTGCAGTTTAAGAACTTAACATGACAATAATAAATTAATAAAACTGGAGACAACTTCCATGCTAACCAGTCCAGAAGATAACTTCCCGCTCAAGAGCCATTCCATGAACCATTTTCAGTCCATGGAAGTAGTAAGGGCGCTTCCAGGTACAACATGGAACAGAACTGAGAACAAGATCCTCGCTTACCGGTACAAAGCCATTGAACCATTCTCTATGATATCTTATCGGTCCGGTTCCATCCTTACCGGTCCAGTTCCATCCTCACCAATCAGATTGATCAGATTGATGAGATGATTGATCAGATCATTCTGATTGGTGAGGATGGAACTGGACCTATGGAACAGATTCTCTTCCCGGTCCAGAGCCATTTCAAGATATCTTATCAGTCCGTGGAACTGGACCGGTAAGGGTCGAGTTTTTGTCACTGCGTGGAACCGTTCCAACCTGATACTCGGTTCCACAGTCCTGGTACAGCTGTACCGACACACCTCTAGTGAGCGGGAGCCTCCATGTTGCCGGGGGTAGTTGTTTGGGTTGTATGTATAAAGAGAGAGGATGGTCCCCTATGAATTGGAAGATGGTCTCGGAAAGTGAAACATAAAATGTCCCAATGTGTTGCAGACTCATATGCAAGCGTTTCAGTCAAATCATTGTTTCACCATTATAATCGGTAAAACCCTTTATTAGATTTTCGGATTCTTCGTACCTTGAATCGTAAAATGTTTTAAAAAACGGGGTTCAGCTGTGGCCGAGCGAGTTCCGGCATGTGTCTCTGGAGACGAGACTCGGACCGGTTGCAGGGACCATGAGTTCGAGGCTCGCCTCGGGAGCATATTTTCGGGTAAACCGGTCGCAGTTTGCCCTCGTCACAACCCAGGTCGGTGAGGCCAATGGGACCAGGGGCGGCTACTGATAGGAGCATAGGCGCATGTGCACCCCCAGCCAATTAAAAAAGAAAAAAAATTCAAAGTTTGTTCCTCTGGGTTTGAAGAGTAAGTTGGCTAGTGACAGAAGACTCGATCATAGGCTCTGTGCTAGTTGAATATACGCGCGAAACCAGAGGCGGGGAGCCCCCTCTTTTCTGACCAATCACACCCATTTGGAGCATCACCTTTCCTCTGCACCATTTCTGGGGAAAATGACGTCATCTTGACATCTTTCGAGGGAGGCAGGCACGTGAGATTGACCAACCAGAGAGCAGGACATTTTCTCGTCATGAGCAGAATTGGTTCGTTGCTCCCCCGTCAGAGAGCTCTGCAATCCGGATTTCCTTATAGAGAAACCTACAAGGGACTCCCCCCTCTCGTTATTGCCTATCACGGATTTCCTTGGTAAATAGAGCATCCATCCATCCATCCATAAGTAAAAAAACAAACCTGATAAGGGAATTCCGTTTTACGTTTTTGGTTTACTACCGTTTCGGTACACACCGTTTTGTTCAAAGCATTGTGATTACTTAGGAGTGTTGTAGGTACAATGAGTAGTTTACATTAGAGTAAAGTAAACTATTTGCGTTTGTCGATTGTGGAAAAGTGCGACATTCGAGAAACTGGCAGCTCCTTGCTGTCTCTACCTGGACTCCAGCAGACGTTGAAATTTAAAAACCGTGCAGATTTGTACTGTAAGTTTTAATGTCGACTATTATAAGAAGGTAGATTGGCTTTGTGGGTGTGAAGTGACTAACTGACAATTTCGCCTACTTTGTTCTACCAACCGAAATGAGGCTCGAGTTAAAGACTGCATTTATGCAGTTATCACTTATAAGTGATCTCCCATTCAGCCAAAAAATTGAAAAACGCATTGGCTTGTATCAAGTTCTGTGGTGTTTTCGAGCTAGCCGTGCGTGGGTATGATGAGAGGGAAGATTCTTCGAATCTCGGAGTTTTCAAGGGGCTCGTTAATTTTCTTCCGAATCGGACGATGTTTTGAATTGTCACGGGCAAATATACATTTCAGCTATTGCAATTAGATGGATGAATTTCTTGGGTTTAAACCTTTGATGATTAAGTATTTCAGAATTTCTGTTAACCACTAGAGTTTCGTGTCTATTGCACCTACGTATTTAGTAGGTTTGCAATTTTAAGATGAAAAAGTTACAAAGATTTATCCCATTTGCATATCGTTGAAATTTCTATTTGACAGAAAAGAAAATCACCTATTCTGTCCCTTCTCGATAGCCTCTCCTGATCTCTGTGCACCCCCTGAGTTTCGGGGCAGGGACCGCCACTGAATGGGACCATGAGGCCATGAGCGAAATCATCAGAACAAATTCTGATCATCCCTTTGGAAGACAGCTGATGACGTCCGCGACGCCAGGAATGGCAGTCGGACGAAAATTCAACCTGAAATGGTTGTTTACTTTTACTTTACGTTTTAAAAAATCAAAATTTAATAAATTGTTTGTTTTTAAGCCTCTCTTAAGTACTCTACTCTGTACGCGGCACATTGCCCAGGTCCCATGTACCAAATTACATGAAATTTGGTTTATCGGCACCATTTGTGGTCTAGTTGTGCTCCGAAGGGTTTTCAACCCGATTTTTAAAAAAATTTCTCTCAAGCTGTTTCTATTTCTTGCGGAGTTATAATACTACAGTTATAAGAATTTCTCCTCAACTACTACTGCTTTTTACATAATTTTCAATCATAGCTTAACAGGCAAGGTATCGGCTTCGATTCCAATCTCAAAAGCTAATGTTAGGATACAAAAAAAAAACTGAAAAAATTCGATACGTTGAAGTTAGAGTGGAGTGCAGCGGTGAAATGTAGTCTAGATTATTAAAAATGAAATCAATAAATAAAAATAATTTAAAAAAGTTTTTAAATTAGTTAATTCCTGTGATACCTACTCCTACTCTAAATAGTAATATTTGAATTTGAATGAGGCAAAGTAATATATTAATCCAGAACATTGTGATATGCGTTTTTATTCAGTCTGTCTGTCTGTCTGTCTGCTCTTCCTCTGACCGTGGCCTAGCCGCGTGGTCACTGTTCTGTCTTCTTTTATAGCACTTGCTTGTTTGATGTGTTCCGCCTCTGTTTCTTCTTACTAACGTCTTCCTTTCTTCAAATGTGTTCCTTCGTATGTCTTCACTCCCCTCTCAGAAATAAGCCTGTCTCAGTGACTTTCAGGTGATCCGTAGTTCACAATGGAGCTCCACTCTCCATCAGTGCCTCATGCAACCTCACCAGCTTGTCTGTATCCTCATGTGCTGCAGTCAAATATTCATTGATCTGAGAATATTCGTCAAGGACGCGTGTTATAACTGTTCGATGCTTGCTACATTCCGTCAAGGTGTGAGATACAGTTTGTATTGCATTACTGTCGCACTGGTTGCATATAGGACTCTGTGTGTTGCAGGCCTCATGCGGTTTTTAAATAGATTATTGTTAGCGTGACCTGACAGTATTCTGTTGATGTCAGTTATCTGTTTATTTGAGAGCTCCCTATGATTGTGAAACCAAGACTTGTCAGCAGGTTTATCGAAGATAGCCCTGGTCCATTCTCCCGGCCCGCCTCCCAATCCGTACTCTGTGCACCATTCCTCTCTCAACCTCCTCATCATTTCTTGACTGCAGTCACTATACATGGTACGATATCCCAGCAAGAGATTAGCAGCTGTCCTCACTCTGCCAGCCTCCCTGTCAGCCTTTTCATTCCCTTCTAATCCCACATGTGAGGGCACAAATTGTAGGTGCAGTGTGTATCCCTCCTCCATTCTAGCTTGCATCTGTTGTAGGAGTCTCAAGAGACACAGTGGTGGCTGCTCATACTGCCTGAGTGACTGTATGGCTTGCAAAGCCGATTTAGAGTCAGTAAGTATTACTGTGTTTGGATGTGACATGTAGTTTGACATGTTCCATGGCTAGTGTCAAACCTTCTATTTCCGCTTGAAAGCTGGTTGTCAAGTGATGCAGCCTAACTCCATCCCCCAGCCCATGATGTCCACACCACATAGCCCCAGCGGCTCCCTCCGCTCCTTTTGATCCATCTGTGTATATTAAGGTGTGTTCCGGATATCTGGCGTGAAGGAACTCGCTGGCGATAGCCAGTTGCCGGGCCGGTAGCCCCTCTCCCTTTTTTATTCCAGGTATGGAATCGGTTACATATTTGCCCCATCCACCCTTAGGTACCGTAAATTTCAATTGTTGCTGGTTCGGAAGAAACAGTTTCGTTTCTTCACTGTATTCAATCATGTGCCGGAGAGATGTCTCCAATTTATTATATTTTGCACTGTACTTTAGGTATAGGGCAGCATGTAGTTGAATCACTTCTTGTCTGGCAGTGGTGTTGTTGACGTAAAGGTTGGTGAGCTGTAAGTGTGCAGCATAACGAGCATGGTAATCCATGGGAAGCGTACCCGTGATAGTGTGTATGGCGAACACTGATGTGGTTCTGACCATTCCCGTAATCTTTCGAAGTGCAGCATTCTGAGAGCATTGCAGGTGCTTAACTGCATTAGCAGACTGACTGAGGTATATGAAGGCACCGTAGTTGATTTTAGGTAGAATTACAGACTTATATAATGTCATTTGGTCATCAAGGTGGTTTCCCCATCTGGTCCCTTTCAGAAAGGCCAGCGCATCAACATCCATCTTTACTCTCTGTTTGATATATTTTGTATGTGCGCCCCAGTTCAGATTGTCGTCAAATTTCATCCCAAGATACTTGGTTTTTATTCAGTCGGTGAAAATGTATCCCAAGATACTTCGTTTTTATTCAGTCGGTGAAAATGGTAAAAGAGCAAAGGCAAACTCAATCTTCTTCTATTTCGGTTTTTTCGCTGGAACTGGGTCTGGTGCAGACATAGTAATTGTGCACTACAGGTACTATCATCCACCTACCTACTATTAGAAGATTCTTTTTTTCCCGTTTGTTTTCAGGTATTATCAAGAGTAAATTGGCCTTTCCTGACGTGCTCACTTCTCTCGAACCGTTCCTCACCAGTGTAGACGTGGTACAGCGCTCGAATGGGATTCTCTTCTTGGCTGATGTTCTCCAGCAACTACCTTCAGACTTCCTCAACGCCGACGAAGTCGACGTGGTGTCTGAATTCTTCATAAAGAAACTAGCGGAACATTTCTCCATCACTCCCCACGTCCTCAAGGGACTGTCGTACATAGTGAGTTCATTATCAATCAACGTCTTCAACATCCTTGATCCAATATTCATATTATTCACCCTGTCGTGCCTCCAAAATACGTTTATGGTCGAATTATCAAATACACTTGTCGTTGCATACAGGTTTGACTCCGACAGGGGAACTAATGGTTCAATGAATATTTCTCGTTGATAGGGGTAAAACTTACAAAAAAACCGGTCACTGATGGGCATGTCGATGTCTTGAACATAGAAAAAGCAAATGGTACATTCTTTGAGGTGAGGGTGGAGGATGTTGTCAAAGTAATTGATACGCTGAGAGGTGGGTCTAGTCCGGGTTTCGATGGAATTTCAGTAGAAATTATTAAAAAAATTAGAAAATTTATATTGGAACCGTTGACGTATTTGGCGAACACTAGTTTTGCTGAAGGTGTCTTCCCTCGAATTTATAAAACTGCTGTCATTACACCGTTGTTTAAAACAGGAGACCCAATGTTACTTACCAATTACAGACCAATATCGCTTCTCTCAAATATTTCGAAAATAATGAAAAATTTCTGAAAATATATGTAGTAAGATATTTGGTCACTAAACAGCTATTGAGTGAGAATCAGTATGGTTTCCGAACAGGTAAAAGTACTCAAGACGCCATTTTTCACTTGACTGAGAAGATCGTGCGGGGGCTGGATAATGGTCAGAAGTCACTGGTTGTATTCAAGGACCTATCAAAAGCCTTCGACACGATCTCCCATACAAAATTTGTACGAGTCCTTCAGCAGCTATATTTCCATCCAACATTCGTACATTGGGTATGGGACTACCTCAGTAACCGTGAACAGAGGGTGAAAATTGAAGTAAAATCATCTGTGGAGTACCACAGGGTACAGTGCTGGGTCCTATATTTTATCTTATTTATGTAAATAGTATATTCCAAACTAGTGTAGATGGGGGAATAGTGGGATTCGCTGATGACACTGCCCTTATAGTGACGGGTGATACTTGGGACGAAGTAATAGTTAAGACAGAGAGAAACCTTACCATCCTTCAGAATTGGTTCAGTAGTAAAAGTATAAAACTCAACTTCCAAAAGACCAAGTTCATCACTTTTGCACCGAGAGTAGCATCCGTGCCTCAAATAGGTAAACTGTGCTGTCACGTGAAAATTAACTGTAGCAATTGCGACTGTCCGGTTATAGAACAAGTCTCCCAAATAAAGTATTTGGGGGTTGTTATCGACCAGTGTTGGGCATGGGACCATCACCTAAACAGTTTGATTGGGAAATTACGTGCATTGATACCTATTTGTGTTGAAGTGAGGGGGTACATGACGTTGAAATTTAAAAAAATTATTCTACATGGCAATAGTCCAACCGCTGCTTATTTACGGAATGGGGTAGTTGCATGATATTTTTTTGTATTTTTTCTGTGTAGAGAATCTCTATTGAAGTACGTATCTGCAAATAAAACTCCCAGAAACGCTTCCAAAAAATTTAGAGATTTTTTCGAAAAACGGGATTTCGGATTCAGGCGGGAAAACCTACACACGGCTTGGACACTGCGGGGTGGGGGCCACGTCACGGGTGTGAAGGGGGCCAAGAGACCCCTTCCTTTGCCCGGGGGGTCCTTTGATAGCAACCCTCTGTTGGGTTTGTTTACGTTCGTTTGTGGCAATAAAATTGGAGAATCACTCACACTTTGTGGTGCTTTCATAATGAATTTGCTAGCTGTGCAATCGAAACATGTTGCATCAAAGATTTTGTTTCCTACTGGCATTCCCTCCACTGTGACTTAAACCTCATATGGTTGTGAAGAAATGCGGTGTTCTGGTGTTACTGGAGCCACAACCTCGCAAATTTGCTAGATTCTTCCAAGTTGGACATAACCAACATCGTTTTATTCAACAATTTACAAACACTCATTGGTACTACGTTGTACAGGATAATGACACTACGATGAAACTTCCAATAAATGAGCAACCATTTGGATGAAGAAGTACTACACACAAGAAATCACAATTACAACTGACCTTTTGCTATAAAAGTGTCAACTTACCTTCATTCTTGGCTCCTCTTATTTCGGCGCTGACAAACTTTTATTGACGTAAAAGTCGTGCTACATGCCAATATCGATATACGGAATATTTTCCAGGGAAGCTACCTCGAAACTCTAGTCGATGGCTCTCCTTTTTGGCATATTGACATTTTATTTCAATACTTTGGCAAATAAACGAAAAAAAAGTTACGGTTGTTTTTCTGATGATTTCTACTTACAGCCAAGTTGTTCCTATCGAACTTTATCTTCGTCATTCGCGTTCGTAGAAAAATCGTTCACCATTCGTTGTAAAGCCCTAAATATTTGCATAAATTATATGCTGCCAAAACTGCTGTACTTACGGGAGAAAATGAGATATACCTACCCCTGATTTAAAAGAACTATCACCAACATTCGAAAGCAGATCGGGTAGGTAGCGGGAAAAGTGAAGACATGTGTTGCAGACTCGTATGCAAGCGTTTATTAAAAGCTTCTTGAAACTTTACAGTGAACATTATCTTTTCCAAACCAATCAACTAATAAATTATGGTAAATACTGGTGTAAACTATAACAACTAACAACTGTAACAACTCGGACCGCACTACGAGAAAGGGCCACCCGAAAAACTGATAACTTGATAACTACGACAGTTAAAGCAACGGGGTTAATCGAAGTACCCCGCGCCGATGTGCCCCCCGGGCATCGGCAAAACAGCCAAAATTATGCTTCAAAATTTCCAATTTAAACGATTAATTCAAACATAAAAAACCTGAAAAATATATTTCAAAGTTTTTTTAATCATCACCATCATTTTGCAAGTACATTTCAATGTTTCTGACTCGAATTGTCCTCGATGGCAGTGATCTCAACGCACTCTACTGTGAGATTCTCGTTTAGGGATGACGTAAGAGGAGTGGCCCGCCAACACTAAAAAGGATGGTACTTCTTTATTGAAATACGGCTAAACTAAATGGAATTTCGAACTGAAAACTGGTCCATATACGTTTTTAAGTGCGCTAAATTCGAATCTGAAGTCAAAAACACGAAATTCCGACCCATGCAACTACCCCATTGTGGCATGGGGTATGACTTATGCTACTAAAATAAGACCCTTGTACGTGATGCAAAAATTATTGATGAAAATATTACTGAAAAAGCCAAGACAGTATCCTTCTACGCAGGTTTTCATGGATCTTCCTGTGCTGAATTTGCATGAATTAACTGAAAAGTGTACCTTGAGTTTTGTGTACCGGATGTATTTATTGGGGAAGATATCTAAAGTTGTGAGCTCTACAAGAGCGGGAAATAGATTAACTCTAGTTAAGCCAAGGATGAATATGTCGTTGGGAACACGTTCATATTTTTCTTGGGGGGTGGATATTTTTAACCTGCATCCAATTCGGTTGACAGAGTGTGAGATGCCACTAAACAAATTTAAAGTAATAATAAAAAAATATTACAATGATAAAATACAGCAGAGAATTGAAAAACAAATATTTGAAATACCCACATAATTTACGTTATTATAAATAGTAGTAGTTGAGCACTGCGAATTTTTTTTCTTTTATTTTTGGTAATCAAACCAGAATGAGGAATTTCACCGATTTCTGTTTGCATTTTTCCTGAATAGTTAATGGTGTGGGATAGATGAAAATCGGGCTGATTTCGGAAAATAAGTCTCCTGTTATTTTCGGTCGACAATCAAAATTTTTGATTTCAAAACTAACCGGGAAAACGGACGTGCAGCGGGAACGCTCGCTGATTGGGCTGTTCGGATCGCCGTCTCCTCCCAGTGTTGCCCATTGGGACGACGAAATCGAGTTTTCTAAGAGAAAAGTTATCAAACAAAAACAGGGGAAACCTAATTTTCCCCATCTCGCTTTTTCTATTTTTTCCTTCAGTTTTTCGATTTCGAACTTTACTGTTTTGTGAAATTTTGCATCTGGGGACTATAGATTTCTCGATCTCAGCGCTTCTAGCGGCCATAAATGAACTATTCCAGGATGACGTCATTTTCCCGGTTTTTTTAAACATTCGTATTTTCTACACTGTTTTGTTTATTCGTAAATTAGGAAGTTCGGGCTGAAAGTTTGCCTTAGGGGGTTTTTCGAGGTGCTGAATCCGATTTTGGGGTCAAAAATAGGAAATTCCGACATGGTGAAATTCCTCATTTTCATGCTGCAGAGATTGTCCTCTATGATTTCCCCTGACATCCTTTGCACCGTTTACCATGCTTGTTTCCAGAGCCGAATATCCTATTGCGTAATTATGTGGGGTAGCTCTGCTCATTCCACCTCCATATTTAAGCTTCAGAAAAAAGCTATTCGAATTCTTCTAAAGCTAGGCTGGCAGGAGAGTTGCCGTGGTCATTTTAGGGAACTCAATATCCTCACTCTCCCGAGCCTGTACGCCCTCTCTTGTCTATTGTACGTGCACCAGAGTCTGGATTATGGGTCATTTCAAAATTTGGGGTTATTTTGTCCTCGAACTTTTCCATAAATTATTGTTGAAGTTTTTATGTTTTTTCTCCCGTAAACGTCCTTTGTTTTGGCCACTGAGGCAGATCCTGAAGTGGGCGCACACTTTATCAAGTAGTTTCAAATTTATAGAATTTTGAATTTTTTCCATAATTTCGACTTTGTAGGGAGAGAGAAAACCAAGAGTGAGTTGAACTCATGAAACCTTTTTATTCCTTCAAAATACGAGAATCTTAGTTTAGAGTCTCTTTTACTTATCGCAATCACAGTCCGAAGCTATAATCTAGGTACATCAGAATTATCAGATTCTTCAAGTCTTTCAATCAGTCTAATCTTTCGTGAAATGTGGGTTAATGAAAAGTCAGAATTATATGACCCAGCGGTGTAAATAGTTCAGGTAACTCTTAAAAATGTAAACGGCTTTGAAAAAAAAAACTTCTCTCCCTGCAATTCCATCTCTCTTCCTACAAACCAGCCTCTTCCCAGAAGTTGTAGGGAGAGAGATTTGTGAGGTTATCACTCTCTACTGGCCTCACCATTATTGATTCTGAACGTTAGAAAAAATACATTACACTATGGCATTCATAATTGTAATTTGAGTTTAATTAAACTTAGTTGAACACTTACCCTGATGAGTGAGGTGGTTGTAGGGAGAGAGAAAGTATTTACCAACTCTCAAAGCTTCAAAACTTCACAACATAACCCACACAACTGGGAGCTTGGAAATTCAACAAACTTCAGTAGCTTCGGAAGCCATCTTGCAGCAGTGTTCACTTTTGTTTTTCATGACACAAAATAATCGTTTTCCAGGAGTGGGCAGGCATTTCAAAAAAGTTGTAGGGAGAGAGAATAAAACCTTGTGACAGTATCAAAACATAGCAAAAACCCTTCCAATTCATGGAATTTTCGTTCGTTTCTAATTTATTCCTGAAGAGGAGAGTATCCTGGACCAATAACGTTTTTTACTTAAATTAAAATATGAATATAGAGTTCTCCAAAAATGTTCAAAGTTCCCAACCTACCCTCTGTGACAGGTGTAGGGAGAGAGAATTGGGATCATTAATGATTTTTAATTATCTGAGTTAATTGATTAGTGAAATTCATTCTATGTGATCTTTGTAGACACCAACCTGCTGTATCTCCCTGAAAAAATTCTGAATTTCCAAGACAAATAGAGTGTTCACAAAAGCTGCGTGACAAGAAATAACACCAAATTTTGAAATGACCCTTCTATCGAGTGTGGATCTGACCGTCATGAGTACTTGACGAGGAACAGAGATAAATTGTGTCCACCTCCAGTGGAATCCAGCTTCGTGGTCGACGAATCCCATTCAGGTCGGAGCTCGTTTGCTCAATAATTTGCCGGACCACTTCCGTAACCTCACGCAAGCTACCTTCAAGAACCGTATGAAGTGTTGTCTCATAGCAGCTGAGTTGTACACTCTCGAGGAGTTCTATGACGTCACTTTTGTGTGAAAGTTATTGATGATTTATTCTGGTGTCCCCTTACTCTTTGTTTGCTTTTATACCTATTGTTGTGTATATAGTTAATTTATATTGTGTAATTTCCTATTATGTTGACGTTTGAAATGCCCATGTAGGTTCTACAAATAAAAAATTTATTATTATTATTATTATTATTATTACACATGTCGTTGCATACAGGTGTGACTCCGACAGGGGAACTAATGGTTCATTATTCCTCCTACAAACCTAAACATGCGAATGATTCGTTATCTCCTCAACACCTCTCAGCTCAAGCTCAAAAGACTTCTCAATCAATGAGGAATTTCACCATGTCGGAATTTCCTATTTTTGACCCCAAAATCGGATTCAACACCTCGAAAAACCTCCTAAGGCAAACTTTCAGCCCGAACTTCCTAATTTACGAATAAACAAAACAGTGTAGAAAATACGAACGTTTAAAAAAACCGGGAAAATGACGTCATCCTGGAATAGTTCATTTATGGCCGCTTGAAGCGCTGAGATCGAGAAATTTGTAGTCCCCAGATGCAAAATTTCACGAAACAGTAAAGTTCGAATTCGAAAAACTGAAGAAAAAAATAGATAAAGCAAGATGGGGAAAATTAGGTTCCCCTGTTTTTGTTTGATAACTTTTCTCTTAAAAAACACGATTTCGTCATCCCAATGGGCAACACTGGGAGGAGACGGCGATCCGAACAGCCCAATCAGCGAGCGTTCCCGCTTCTCGTCCGTTTTTCCGGTTATTTTTGAAATCATAAATTTTGATTGTCTCCCAAAAATAACAGGAGTCTTATTTTCCTTTTCTTTATTATTTTCTTGTTTTCTTATCTTTCTTTTCTATTTTTCTTTTCTTATTTTTTTATCTTTTCTCCTTATTTTCTTATTTTATTATTTTCCGAAATCAGCCCGATTTTCATCTATCCCACACCGTTAACTATTCAGGAAAAATGCAAACAGAATTCGGTGAAATTCCTCATTCGGTATCCTGGTTTCTACACACAGCCTTTTGTCTTCCCTTTGGTGACCCGGTTTTTAAAGACCAGCAACCACAAATATCAACAAGCTGGTTTCTACACCGACCAGAACTAAAATGATCAATTTATCCTTTTATTAAATTTACCTTCTGTAAATTCAACTAGATCCAAATTAACTTCAGTCAGTCAGGTATACAAACAGTAAATTTCTCATTTTTTAGTTTATTCCAAATTCACAGTTAGTACAATAATCATAAAACACCTCTTCAATGTTATGCAGGTTGGGATGGAGAATTTTCCCGATTCCCAAGTTTTGAATTTACTTGGAAACCTCCAGTGTAATGTGACGGTACAAACTTTGACGCAAGCCAGCCGACTCCATTACTACGAGATCCTCCAAAATCTGTTACTCAGTAAAGAAACAGGTAATCTTTTTCGTTATTTGTTCATAAAGTGTATAGATCCATCAAGTAATCCTCAAATGGGGAATTTGCCTCAATTTTAGATTCTGGAATTTCAAGTCAAATCCTACAATAGAGCCCTAGAATAACGTTTAACACCAGCAATACGCAAGGGAAAAAATTACTGTAGAGAAAATGCCTAAACAAGTGAAGTGAAGCCTCTGTCAAAAAACCTCGAAAATCGAGAGAAACTGATCACGTCACATCCGGGGGTTCCTCCCGCAAAACTGTGATCGGGCGAAGCGTAAAACAAGTATCGACAAATTGTTTCAGAGAATGTCAACAATGGGGTAGTTGCATGATATTTTTCTGTATTTTTTCTGTGTAGAGAATCTCTATTGAAGTACGAATCTGCAAATAAAACTTCCAGAAACGCTTCCTAAAAATTTAGAGATTTTTTCAAAGAACGGGATTCTCGGATTCAGGCGGGAAAACCTACACACGGCTTGGACACTGCGGGGTGGGGGCCACGTCACGGGTGTGAAGGGGGCCAAGAGACCCCTACACCACTGTTA
The DNA here is from genome assembly GCA_009739505.2 of Apolygus lucorum. Classification (NCBI taxonomy): domain Eukaryota; kingdom Metazoa; phylum Arthropoda; class Insecta; order Hemiptera; family Miridae; genus Apolygus; species Apolygus lucorum. Next base: position 373,285 of record CM019173.2, on the reverse strand, counting down.
CCCTGACGCAAGGTTAGTGGTACTGTACAGGAGGGATCCTTTGATAGCAACCCTCTGTTTGTTTACGTTCTTTTGAGGTGCTATCATACTGAATTTTGCTAGCAGCGCAATCGAAACATGTTGCATCTAAGATTTCGTTTCCTTCTGGCATTCCCTCTACTGTAACTGAAACCTCATATGGTTGTGAAGAAACGCGGTGTTCTGGTGATACTCGAACCACAACCTCGCAAATTTGCTAGATTCTTCCAAGTTGGACATAACCAACATCCTTTTATTTCACAATTTACAAACACTCATTGGTACTACGTTGTACAGGATAATGACACTACGATGAAACTTCCAATAAATGAGCTACTGCAACCATTTTGATGAAGAAGTACTACACTCAAGAAAACAACTGATCTTTAACTTTCAACAAAAGTGTCAACTTACCTTCATTCTTGGCTCCTCTTATTTCGGCGCTGACGAACTTTTTATTGACGTAAAAATCGTGCTGCATGCCAATATACGAATACGGAATATTTTCCAGGGAAGCCACCTCGAAACTCTAATCGATGGCTCTCCTTTTTGGCATATAGACATTTTATTTCAATACTTTGGCACATAAACGAAAAAAGTTACGGTTGGTTTTCTGATGATTTCTACTTACAACCAAGTCGTTCCTATTGAACTTTATCTTCGTCATTCGTGTTCGTAGAAAAATCGTTCACCATTCGTTGGAAAGCCCTAAATATTTGCATAAATTATATGCTGCCAAAACCGCTGTACTTACGGAAGATACTGAGATATACCCCTGAGTTAAAAGACCTATCAACAACATTCAAAAGCAGATTATCGGGTAGGTAGCGGGAAAAAATGAAGACATGTGTTGCAGACTCGTATGCAAGCATTTATTAAAAGCTTCTTGAAACTTTACAGAGAACATTATCTTTTCCAAACCAATCAACTAATAAATTATGGTAGGTAAATACCGGTATAAACTATGGTACGAACTCAGACCGCACTCAACTCAGACCGCACCACCAGAAATGTGTCCACTGATAACGTGACCGTAAAAGTAACGCGAGGTTTTAACAACAAGAAAAATAACCAAAATATGCTTCAAAACTTTCAATTTAAACGATTAATTCAAACATGTAAAGCTTGAAAAATATATTTCAAAGTTTTTTAACCATCACCATTATTTTGCAAGTATATTTCAATGTTTCTGACTCGAATTGTCCTCGATTGCAGTGATCTCAACGCACTCTATTGTGAGATTCTCGTTTAGGGATGACGTAAGAGGTGTGGCCCGCCAACACTGAAAAGCACGGTACTTCTTTATTGAAATACGGCTAAACTAAATGGAATTTCCTACTGAAAACAGGTACAGATACGTTTTTAAGTGCGCTAAATTCGAATCTGAAGTCAAAAACACGAAATTCCGACCCATGCAACTACCCCATTGCAAGCACTCTCGTGACCACATGGCACGATCCACTCAGATGATGTGATTCAAATATCGAAACTAACTAATATAGAAACTAAAAAAGAGAAGATGAAGTTAATGCTTGATAAACTAATAGAATCGTATTGTAAAAAAAAGTGAGTAAAATTGCTTCTTTTGGTCACTTTCACGTTTGCGTTCTTCTTACCAGTTTGCATAAGCTAATAGTTTCATGTGCGCTTTCAGAAGTAGCACTACTGTCGGGGCAGCTCGTCAGGTCGGGTACAACAAATATACGTACGTTTTCATTATGTATATAAATATATACATACTTTTCTTAATTTCGGACAATTTTCATTTTTGAAAAACGCATTGATATCAGAAATTTTGTGCTGAATCCGAATATACCATATTAATTGACTTAGGGTTACCTTTTAGAAAAATGAACATTATGTCAATTAGAACTTTCTGCAGGTTTTATGGAGGAAGTTCGAATATGTGAGTGGTGCCAAACTGTGTGCCGTGACCAGAACTCATGCCTAGCTTCTACACTATTCAGAGATCAGCCATCAACCTATCAGAACCTAAAACTCATTTTTCACCTGCAATAATTATTGTCAAACTCTGATTCTGTGTGCAGCAGCTCCTAATCCAAGTGAGATTGAGTGTTAGGTTCTGATTGGTCAATAACTGACTCAATTCAAGGAAGAGTAGATGTGGTGAAACCACGTTCACATGGTGCGGAACGACCAGTTAAGATTAGGCAAAGTGAATGTGCCACAATGGCAAAGCTGTGTTTTGCTGGCGCTTGATCTTTACCGAAAAAATGAACCTTTGTGTAATAATTTGCAGTGTTTTTCATTACTACTGTCCACCGATGAAAAGAATGAACGCGAGGACCCTACCGAATCCTAAACTGAAAACATCCGTTCAACCTCCTCCGAGCTTGTCACTCGTCCAGGGAAATCCCATTTTCGGTCACTTCCGCTCAAATCCTTTACCTGACTTTTCGCTAGGTAGGCTTGGGTGAGAATTCATAAAGGGAAGGAATACGGGTGGTGATTTATCACTTTATTTATTTATTTATTTGACGGGCAAGCCCAATTACATAATGCACAATATATCATCAGGAAAAGGTAATAAAAATAAAAAGTTCATATGACAATCAGGTGTATGAGATAGGGGAGCTAGAGATGGTAGATTTGAGATTTGAGAGAGAGGATCGGAAAAAGTCGAAGTCGGGATTGATGGACAGAAATAAGTTGGCGCTACGTGGAAGTCTTTGGAGTGGACGGTTCTGCTGGTAGTTCGTTGGTGAGAAAGGTACGTGGAAAAGCAGTGGAGAACGTGAGGTGGTGCGATGCGCGAGAATACCGATGCCTGACAGTAAATTCGGGCAATCAACGACGCCGTTCAGGATTTTGAAAAATATGGCAAGATCGGCCGAACATCGTCGATTTTCAAGGGTCGTTAGGTGGCACTTCCTGAGCAACTGGTCGTATACCACATCAGCTGAGGGGATGCCCAGCTTGAAAGCGACATATCTGAGGAACTTGTTCTGCACCCTCTCCAGCCGATACTTATGAACCGTGTAGGCAGGCGACCAAACGGTTGACGCATATTCCATGATGGGGAGAACAAGAGCCTTGTAAAGTGCAACAATTGCCGGTATGCTGGTGAACTCTCTAGTGTGACGCTTCACGAAGCCCAGAGCACGCATCGCTCTGCCCGCTATCACCTCGATGTGGAACGAGAAAGATAACTGCGCGTCACAGAGGACACCCAAATCAGTAACCTCACTCAATCTGCGTAGAGGGGAGCCGCACAGAGCGTAGTCGTGAATGGCCGGCTCACTGGCACGAAAGAAGGTGGTCACCGAGCACTTTGATGGGTTGAGCTGCAAGCTGTTCTCAACGCACCACGCCTCCAACTCATTGATGGCCGACTGCAGGGACCTGCTGTCGGACGGTGATTTTATGTGGCAGAAAATTTTGAGGTCGTCCGCAAACAGGAGGCACCTAACTCCCGGTCCAAAACGCTCAACAACGCTGTTGATCATCAACAGGAAACACAGGGGGCCCAAGTGGCTCCCCTGGGGGATACCGGAGGTAGCAAGGAAAGGCGAGGAAAGTCCCTTCACACGGACGATCACTTGAACGCCTTCAGAAATTTACAATGGAAGCTGTGGAATATGACTGGAAATCCTAAGTGGGCCAAATCAAGAAGATTGAGAATGATTACACTAGATTACAAAATTTAGGGGTGGTCTGGCTGCCTCGTTCTTTCACCACTTTTCTTATGGTATTTGGTGCGCTGAATCCGAATCTGACGTCTGTTTTTTATTTCCTCGTCGGATTTTCAATATAGCGAGTTTTACGATTTTTCTAGTTCTCAATTTTCTTCATTTTTTAGTGAGCACTCATCTTGCTCAAATCTCCTCAAAAAGTACTCAGACTTATAGGAAATTTATGTGGAATCCGAATATGTACTTAGTTTTTAAGTAAAGTTGTGTTAAACCCCCTATTTTCCACAAAACGTATCAAAAAACACCGGTTCTCAACGTTTTTCTTCGGGTTTTCCCTTACAGTTTGCCAGTTGAAAAAAAAATTAAGGCTAAAAAAAATTTTCTCGGGCCTTTACTTTGTAGGGGGGACACTCCAGAGGAGAATGAGACCAATCGCAGCCTCCTAACCCCATTAACATCGAAGGAATGAGCTTTTTCATGGCACTGAGATGAAAATTCACAAAAACCGTTAGTTAATTTTTCGAGATAATTATGTGCGTTCTAAATCTGTTTTCCTCAAATGGATTGTCCTTTCTTCTATATTTTTTATGTTTGTCACCTATTAAGAGTAAGATCGAAAATAGGTACTCAAAGGGGGAGTAAATCATAATTGGGAAACTCTTGTTTTGTTAAGTGATTTTAATTAGTTTTACAAACAAAACACAATAAACTGCAGAAAAGTTAACGGCGTAAATCTGTTTCATGAAGGCTCAGATGAATCAATAGTTGGTACAATGTTTGGTTAATCCTCCTCCTCAGAGGTTCCACCAAGATATGAAAACCATGGAAGAACGGTACTAAGGGTATTGGGAAGTTCACATGATGACTATTGTTGGACCTTAAAAAGAGATTTACCTCAGGCGGCGAAGTTTTCTCTACTTAGATGCCGGCGATGAAACCTCTGAGGTGGAGGAATAACCAAACATTGTACCAACTTTTGATTCATCTGAGCCTTCATGAAACAGATAACCGTTAACTTTTCTGCAGTTTATTGTGTTTTGTTTGTAAAACTGAATTAAAATCACTTAACAAAACAAGAATTTCCCAATTATGATTTACTTCCCCTATGAGTACCTATTTTCGATCTTACTCTTAATAGGTGACAAGCATAAAAAATATAGAAGAAAGGATAATCCATTTGAGGAAAACAGATTTAGAACGCACATAATTATCTCGAAAAATTAACTAACGGTTTTTGTGAATTTTCATCTCAGTGCCATGAAAAAGCTCATTCCTTCGATATTAATGGGGTTAGGAGGCTGCGATCGGTCTCATTCTCCTCTGGGGTGTCCCCCCTACAAAGTTAAAGCCCGAGAAAATTTTTTTAGCCTTAATTTTTTTTTCAACTGGCAAACTGTAAGGGAAAACCCGAAGAAAAACGTTGAGAACCGGTGTTTTTTGGTACGTTTTGTGGAAAATAGGGGGTTTAACACAACTTTACTTAAAAACTAAGTACATATTCGGATCCTACATAAAATTTCCTATAAGTCTGAGTACTTTTTGAGGAGATTTGAGCAAGATGAGTGCTCACTAAAAAATGAAGAAAATTGAGAACTAGAAAAATCGTAAAACTCGCTATATCTTGAAAATCCGACGAGGAAATAAAAAACAGACGTCAGATTCGGATTCAGCGCACCAAATACCATAAGAAAAGTGGTGAAAGAACAAGGCAGCCAGACCACCCCTAAATTTTGTAATTTAGTGTTATTGGTGGAGTGCCACGCACGGCACGTGGACGGCAAAATCAACAAAAGTGGCAAGAAGTCTAAAAAATCACCAAAAATCGAAATATTAGTTTGAAGAACTTAGTATGCCAAACCTACATGTAAACTTTACTCGTTTTTGTTAACAAAATGAATCGATGAGAAAAAATATTGTAATGAAAATTCAAATTCGTGCAGCACGACCGCATGAGCGAATTTTTTTTGAAACGTTATTAAAAAACAAATTTTGAATTTTTAGCCATTTTCCGACGTTTTTAGTGGGTTTAGACCCTTTTATGCTATGTGAGAACACATTTGCGCATGAAAATGTGAAACAATCCTGTTTACAGCCCACGAACTACACAAGGTCATTGTAATCATTGTCATAGAAGCCGTAATTTAGTGAAACCACTCATCTCAGAATTTTAAGAAAATGGAAGAAATGTTTTTGCATATTGTAACCTTGAAGTTACTACCTGAAAATTAGGATATAAGTAAGATATTTCGATAACTAAGCACATCAACCAACGAAAATAATAATAATAATCAATAAATAAATCAATATAAATATTTAAAAAAAAGAAATAAAACGTACCAATAAAACGTCGATAGGAAATGATTAAAAACATCGTTCATGAAATATATCGACATTTTATGTAATTGTGCCAATTCGACATTAATCTTCCGTATGATTAATAATTGAGATTCGATTACTTAATACCCAAAAGAATGAAGTTTCTATGATCATTTGGAAGAAAATAACATACACCACCAAACAAATTTTACTACGTAATTACGACGGGTCACTATTCTTTCCCAATCGCGAATGCGTAATGTATTTTTCTTGCCCAGGTAATATTGGACAGAAGTGACTGTAGATATTCGAGAAATGACCTAAACGACAATGTGAGAAGGGGGGTAACGAGGGGAAAGGAAGAAAGTATGACTCACTGCAGGTTCAGGGGAGTTGGATAATGTCAGTTACTACCTGTGAACGTATATTTGTGGAAAAGGGTGTAGTTCTACGTTGAGGATACCCAACTCCCTCTCGGGCCTCGCGTTCATTCTTTTCATCGGTGGACAGTACTTATTCCTCTATGACTGGCCAAGCTGTTTGCCAGTATATTATCATATTACCATATTATCACCTGACGCCCCTGGGGTTAAATGCAAACTATCAACGTTATTATGTCTACCCGTGCTGAAGAACATTATATTCCTGTCTTGTTTATCACATGTTATGTCATCGAAGATCATAATCGAATTGGTCATTGGTTCAGAGAGCAGGGGAACTTCTTCGCTATTTCCATACTTATAGGTACCTATTTCTGGTATTGCACTCAAAATATTTGTCAACTGACTATAATGTTACGAATAAAATCACTCGCGATGAGATTGTGGAAAACCATTTTAATAAAAACGGAGTTGAGTAGAATGTTGTCTATTTCCACGAAAATAATGAGTTACAAGTTAAATCGATTTCAACGGTTAGGCCATCGTCAGTAACAAACAATAACAACGGTTACACAATCAATGGTTAACAACAATGGTTATTATTAACAACAGAGGACCTTCGCGGCACTTTTACACCTTTGGTTTGCTCGTGTGAAGCTGTACTCCACAGAGAGTTCAGGAACTTCGAGAAGCGACTCGTCGATACACTCACTGACAAGTGGAGCAAGCCCCAGTCGTACATAGCCGGATGGGTGCGAGTGAAGATCCAACTCGCAGTCATCCGAGCTGTATCACTTCGACTTCGAGGGACGCGAAAAGAGCTGAGATGCCACAATCCATCTAGAAGTCTGGGACTGGGAGATGGCTCACCGCTTCCTCTCCTCAGAGACTGATCTGGAAATACGGGCTTTGCCATTCCTGATCCCCTGGATGTTCCTGCCATTCCTAATCCCACGAATTTCCTGCCTGCCCTCCTCCATTCATCATGCAAAAATTATAATAATTAATAAATTGCAAAAAAACAATGGTTATTGTTTGTTACTGATGATGACATAACCGTCTAAATCGATTTAACTTGTAACTCAGTATTTTCGTGGAAATAGACAACATTCTACTCAACTCCGTTTTTATTTTATGACTATAATATGGCTGATTGAGGGTTTTGGAAAACATGTAAATGTTCTCGAATTTCTATCCTTGAGGAGAATACAACAAGTTGAGCATCAAGATAGTTTTGCCACCATTTGAAGTCGCACATGATGCACCTTACACTGTAAGGGTAGAAGTGGGCTTGGTTCTTTTTCTTCCGCACATTACTGGTTCATTTGTCTTCCACACTGCCGAGCCTGGTGCAAATTCACTTCTGTACTTTTCGAAATGTTACTTCGTTTGATTGACTTGGATTGATTTACTTGGACTGTTTTCTAATTTTCATAAATGACCTGGCGTATCAATTCATGAAGTCCGGCAGTGTTTTCTTATTTGCTGTTGATGTGACATACCTGGCAATGGGCTCTCGTCCGATTAAGTTGCAGAGGAATCGTAGTCGTGATGGTGAGTTGATCGAGAAATGGTGTTCTACAAATGGTCCGTTGCTGAACAAAGAGAAAACGCAAATCCTCAACTTCGCATTGAATCATCGGCAGGACCAATCAGTCAATTCCCTAGGGTTGACGATTGACAACCGATTATCTTGGCAGCCTCATATCGAGATGCTTATTCCTAAACTAACATCGTGTACGTTCATGTTGCGTAGATTGTCTAAAGCTGTTTCTAAGAAGATGTTGTTATCTGTTTACCACGCCTGTTTCTCAAGTAGAATGTTATATTGCCTGCTGTTGTGGGGAAATTCTAGTCATTCAGTGGACGTATTTAGACTCCAAAAGCGAGCAGTTCGTATCCTGGCGGGCTTGGGTTGGAGTGAAAGCTGTAAGGGATCATTCTCTCGTCTCGGAATCCTGACTCTGCCAGGCGCATATGCCTTTGCAGTCCTCTGCTTCGTTAAATCGAATCTCCCTCTCCTGATGTCCAGCGCCCATCGTTTTAATACTAGAATTAGACATGACATTGCTATCCCTTTCACTCGCCTCAGCGTTGCACTGCGAAGTAACCCGTATCAAGTTGGTCCAAGACTGTTCAATGCTTTACCTCTCAAGATCCGCAACCTTCCGGAAAAGACATTTATTAGGATGCTGAAAGTCAATCTTGTTCAGGCCTAACTCTATTCTATTGACGAGTTTTACAACATTGAGTGGTTTAGCAAACCTGTATAAAAATACTAGATTTTTTGCATTTAATTAAGACCAACGAATCAAACTAAAGTTTTACTCGAATCTCTATTTTTAAAATGTTACGTATGTCGTCTTGTCTAGCAGAGGAATTTTTTATAAAAATACTCTGTCTAGTTGTTTTTTTTTCGTCAATGTTATATTTTCATCTGTGATATTTATGTAGTTACCTGTGATATTTTGTGTTCTCAATGTCTAACAGTGGTGTGATAGTATTTATTGTATGTATGAGTGTGTGTTTGTAGATGTCCTCCCTCGTTGGTTGGGCTGTCGCCTGGTTGGTCCCGGGGGCGGTCTCCTTGGCACATCGTTCTCGGCTACTTGCCAGAGATTGTGGTGCGGAGGTTGTCTGGTGGTTGTGGCGTCCGGTAGTTGTGCTGGGCGTCGCGGCCGTTGGGTACCTGGGGGCCGCCGTGGTGGGTGGGCCCAGGGCCGGTCGGGTGGCGCCCGGCCGGCGGGTGGGGGCCCGCTTGCGCAGCCTCCACCCACTGGATAATTTTCAATTCATGCGTTGGATTATTATTTTTAAAAAAATATTTTTCTCATATCCTTCCTGCCTGGATTTGTTGGTTTTTATTTATTTTCTGCCTTATTATATCATGTTTTGTAATATATGACTGTTGTTTGCCTTATTGTAGGCTGTTACATCTGAATAAATAAATTGTTTTTCTTACGTTTACAGTTCTTAAATCCAAACAAAATGATTTCGTATACGCAATCATAACCGGCATGGATTCGGAAGGTGATCCAAGGAATCTCATGTTCTTGTACCAGCTCATTCCCGAGGCCTACAGCAAGTTTCCTCTCGAGCATTTGGCGGAAGAAGCGTTTTCTGTGCTCGAATGTTATTTCCCCATCGACTTCACACCGGTATGTCTCTCAGAAACAACCTACTTTGTAGATTTCTGGTGATGAGATGTAGAATAACCTTCAAACTTCATTGCAGAAAGGAGATGGAGGTATCACGAGAGACGGTCTTGCTCGAGGCCTGGAAAATTGCTTCGTGTCTTCCACCGAATTCGGACCGTTCGTGTTCCCGATGATTTTGGAGAAATTGGAAAGTACTCTAAAGGTGGCGCAGGTGGATTCCTTGAAATTGCTCGTGAGTTTTATGATGATTTATTTAGAGTCGATTGCTGTACAAAAATGTTCTTAGATCAGTGGAATTTCGGAATGATCTGAAGCAGAATTGACTCCCTTCAAAAAGGAAACGCTGCAAATTATTACACAATAATTTATTATTTTTCTATATAATCGTCTATAAAGCCACCAACCATCCAACATGAAGAAAAACATCGATGGCATTTCGGTCAGCTTTAATTTGAACGGAGATTAGGCCTCACACTCGTGTTTCTGATTTATCGCATGTTTATTATTTTTATGGTTTATTATTTCATTATTATTATTTTAATGGTTTATTATTTTTCTATTTAATCGTCTATGAAGCCACCAACCATCCAACATGAAGAAAAATACTTGGAAAATGTCACCCCACGCATATTTAAGCAAAAACCTCTTTTTTGGCCGGTTATTTGCCCATAACTTCTATACGAATGAAGCGATCGGAATAGTTCGACTTTAGGACCAACTGGACCCCAAATGGAGTCTATGTGCGAAAGAACGGGTTGTTTTAGACCGATTCTAAGGCCTTTTATGGCCCGGACGGCGGACGGACATTGCAGATTTGGATTCTACGCACCTTGAAACGTAAAGTGACAAAGTTTGAGGTGGGGTTATACAAATTTTTTGCGATACGATCACATAGGCTTATTATTAGAAATAATAAACCAAAAGGCATAAAACTCCGCAATCAGATTCGTCCTGAAACTGAAGCTAGACGACCATGTCACACCCCATTACAAAGCACTGGGATGGCTTAAGGTAGGAGAGAGAAAAAAACTACAAACTGCAGTGATGGTATTCAAACTTTTGAAATTTCGGAGGCCTAAGTATTTGCATGACGAGTTCCTATTTATGTCTCGAGTTCACTCAAAAAGCACTGGAAATCATGCACATGAACCGAACCACCCTCTTTGGCAGATCCTTCGCAGTGCGGGAAACTCGTATTTACAACGAACTAAAGCGTATGTTTGATTTGAAGCAGAGCACTGTCATCTTCAGGAACGCACTTCGAAAAAATTTATTGGGGGAATATTAGAAATAAATGCATATTAATCTAAACTATCTACAACAGAACTAAAAAGTGAATCAAAGAAAATGATAAGAAACAAGACAGTACAGGAAGCAGAAAGAATAACAAATGGGAGATTAAATAAACAATAAATAGAGTAAATGTATTAACAATAAGGAATGTAGAATTAAGTTTAAATGTAAGTGTAATGTGAAATAAAACTCATTAGTACGTCATTAATTTTATTTAAAATGTGTGATCTGTATTATCAAAGTATCAGGATTATAGGAGGATATTTGTCATTTTGGTTTATTTTTCAATAATGAACCTTTGGAATCGATCAAGAAAAAAAAATTTAACACCCCCTCAAAATTTGATGGTTTGCGTTTCAAGGTACGTGGAATCCAAAAATCGAATAAAAATTTGGCCGTCCGTCCGCCGTACGCGGCACTTTTCCCACTTAGCATTGACTGATTTTGCTGAAATTTGATATGTAGGCTCCATTTAGGGTCTAGTTGTGCCCCGAAGATTTTGGTTGATGTAGCTCACTTCTAAGGGTTCCAAAATCAATTTTTAAATTTTGAAAACGCCCTAACTCAAAAAATTTTGATATAAAGGTATTGTTTTCCCTTCAATTTAAGATCCTATAGAATTTTTAGAGACCACCCGGAGCTCTGTAGGACAAACCGTTCGCTCACTACGAGAATTTAAAATTCGGACGCACTATAAATCAGAAACACGAGTGTGAATCGCAAAAGAGGCCTAATCTCCGTTCAAATTAAAGCTGACCGAAATGCGATCGATGTTTTTCTTCATGTTGGATGGTTGGTGGCTTTGCAGACGTGTGATCTATATAGAAAAATAAAAAATAATAAACCATTGTGTAATAATTTGCAGCGTTTTTGCTCCAGGGATGCTGGAAGAGAGGGCCTCCAGGCCCTAAGCATTCCCTGGTCGGTAAATAAAAACATCAATCAATCATCACAATCTTCTTTCGCTCCTCGCCTTGCGTTCTCGACGCTGTCGAGGTATCGGAAAGCCTCCATCTGTTCCATTACTTCTCTATTCACTTCAAGCCCGTCCCTCAGTGCTAGGGATGGGATATCGAAGGTATGATATCGATATCAGTACTGATATCGGTATCGGGCATCCCGGTATCGTTACCAGTAAAATATCGGACCTGTGATATCGATATTCCCGATATCGATATCGGGAATGTAGGTACCAGTTGAAGGAACTGCCAAAAAATACGACAATTTTCGAATAAGAATATTTTTTATTAGTTCAAGTCAGGATAACGATAATGAATCAAACATACAATGGGAGGTAGAACATAGAAAATAAATAGGTATATACTCGTATTATACAATGAATCAAAAAAAGTAATCCTCGTCCAAGCTCTCCAAAAATAAAAGTTTGGAGAGAGTCTCACCTTTTAATCTGTTGCGGTCAGGTGTCATTATATTCCATGCTTTGGAAAAGAGTCTTTCTGACGGGACAGACGTTGAAACTGATGATAAATATCTCACAGCGACGGTGCTAAGCTCTGGAAAAACGTTTCTGTTCTCAATCCAATATTTCAGTGGGTTCTTCTTTACATAATACCGATACCGATATCCATATCGATTAAAGGTTATCGATATATCGATAATATCGGCTTTGATGGTATCGATACTGATATCGAGTATTGACAGCCCAATATCGATATTTTGGTAATATCGGATATCGATATCCCATCCCTACTCAGTGCTACGTTGACTCGAATTTTCTTCGTCTGGCTCGCATTTGTAAGCCAGACTAAGGAACCAACGAATCCAAAACAAACTGGCAGGTACACTGAGCATACAACTGTTGTTTATGTTGATGGAACACAGCAAGATGGAGACATCAGCACAGAACCATTAATAATTTCATTAGCCATGTTAGATCAATGTTAATACCTAATCATAAGATTATAATACTTGTTGATTTTCCACAGATCAAAGGTTTCGAAACTTGGAACATCAAGGACATCAATCCGCACACTTCCGATCTCTGGAAGGCATTCAAGCTCACTCTGTTACAAGCTGGAGACGGCGAGTTAGTTGATTTAGCGTTGAACGCACTCACGAGTCTCCTCCGCAGGTATTCGTCTTCCGCACTCAGCGCTCATGAATCTGCTACGCTCGATCAACTTTTACAATACGTCACTGATAGTAAGCAAACATGATATTATTATGGTTAACCGTTTTAGGTAACTCAGTATTTGTTATTTGCCTCTGGTACGAGGGACGATCAAAAAGTAAG
>CM019173.2:300535-360113 GCA_009739505.2 Apolygus lucorum | reverse complement strand
ATAACTAGTGACTAGATAAATATTAAAAGAATACATGAGGTAAACACAAAGAACCACTCACAAAACAATGAAACATACAACATTAATATTCAAAAATCCCCATCTCAATATCACAGCAAAATTTACAAGAATCACAAGTGTATCACAAAGTTAAAGGCTAAACATAGATTATTATAAGCTGAACTGACTGAGTACTTTTATTAATATTCCTCAGGCAGCAGCATAAGTCATGGAATAAATGACAAAAAAACTTAATAATAAATAAAACATTGTGGCGATTGCACACCTGCTCACCATTTTTAAGTGAATTAAGTAGGTACTGATTGACAGCATGAGACCTACAAATTTTGCCAAAGTTATCAATTCCCAATAATCAAACAATAATAACCACCAATAATATGCAAACGTACCTGAAAAGTAAATGAGATGCTTCTGTAGAAAAGAAAAGACGTCCATTCCACAAAATTACTAACGAAAACAAAGAAATATAACGAAGAATTGAACTGCAGTTCCCGTCATCATAGAAGGACTCACTACGCCACCTGTGGAGAGGCGCGAGAAACCCTATCACGGCGGGGAAAGAGAGATGCGGAAGCGCCCTAGCAGCGGACCGGCGAACGGACGATAAGACACAGGAGTCTCGCTAGAGGGCAGCGCAGGATGAAGATCAAAGGACTCTACTGAGTGTCTCTCACGACGGAAATTTACTCGGTCATCAGAATTGACCCTAATTAATCAAGCTTCTCATGGTTAATAAGACTGACTGGACTTGACTGTCTAGTGCAAGCTTCAACCCCTAAGGATTCACAAAGGATTACCACTTATTCCATTGTGAAATCCAAATTTTATGAACTGATTGTAATATAGAGGAAGAACCACTTATCAATCTCCACCAATTAGAGAGAACATCATAAAAAGAACTAACTATTATCAATTTATTCTGGAAATTATAATCACTAAAAAGGGGAAATTAATACCATAGAGGCTATACTGAAGTTCTATTCATCATGCATACCAGAAGTTCCTGCTTCCTGTTTACTACTGAGATTATAGCTGAAACTCCAGTCAAGATTCCTGTTCTTTTTCACTGAGTTAATAGCTGAAGTTCCAGTCCAGACTATTCTTCGAAGTTCCTGCTGAAATCCCCACAGAAGGGTGAATCAAGATTTCTACTGGTTCCTGCTTCTTTAAATTTTTCTCTGAGTCATAGCTGAGGCTCCAGTCCAGATCACTACAAGAATTTCCTTCTAACATCTCTACTCAAGGGTGGAATTCAAAGTCCTATCAGAAGTTCCTGCTTCCCACTGGGTTCATAGCTGAAGTTCCAGTCCAGATTACTACAAGAAGTTCCAGCCAACATCTTCCCTGAAGTTCCTGTCAGATGCCGATATAACCTTCCAAGAGGCTAGGATAATTAATGATAAGGTCTGATTTGTTAGAATAAGTTTCTTCCTATCAAGGTACCTTGTTAAGTTAGAGAAAAATAAAAAAATAAAAAATTAAAAAAAAAAAATAAATAAATAAAGAAAACCAACAGGAAAGAGAAAGTGCCTTTCCAGGAAAAGGATTTAGTGGCTGGGTTGTATGGGGAGGTTTGGAGACCAGTAGTAGTCTGCGGTTTCTCTTTCCTGTCTGGGAAGTATTTTAACGGTTTTTTCCCATAACCCTTAAAAAACCGTTACAACATAAATTCAGGACTAAAATCTATTATTGCACTGCTTACTCATCATATCGAAATACTCGTCAAAATTGAAAGGTGCCATAGATGTTTGGAGTTTTTTGCAAATATTTTTAAATCTAATTAAACTTGAGGCTTTTTATGTCTTCAGGAAGGACGTTATACAATTTTAGACACCACCAGCCCATTGAGTTTCGGGCTGCACTAATCCTACACTGGGGCACCGAAAACAAATGTGCGCCACGAGTACTGTATGAGTGGGAGGGCTTCGCAAAAGTTTCGGGGTGTTCGGCGACATACATCAGGCACTCATATATGTATTGGCCTGGAAGAGTGAGAACCCTCAAATCCACGAAATACTCTTGCAATCAGCGCGATAGCCAGCTCGAGCAACAGCACGAATGGCTCTGCGCTGACTAGCAAACACAACTGCAGCAGACGGCGAGTGACCCCAACTGAGTAAGCAATATTTCATCCTACTATGGAATATGTCATGATATGCACAGACTACGGAGTTTTCTTGGCAAGTGGTCGTGTAATCTTCTCAATAAAAAGGTAATGCTATTCAGCGATTTCACTAGTTTCTCGCAATGTATCCCCCAATTCAGTTTTGGATCCAAATGAACTCCCAGTACACTTATATTGTTGGGGTTTTCATTAAAATATGAGAGGTCCCTCAAGCCAAAAAACATACATTGCGTTTTGGCTTCATTTACAACTAATTCATTCATGGTAAACCATTCAGTTATAACCCTGACAGTATCCAAGCTTTTCAGCTTCAAGAAAGGTGCATCTCTATCGCTAGACAATGATGTAGAGTCATCCGCAAATAGAATATTGAAATTTTTACAATATTGCGGGAGATCATTGATAAATATTAGGAATAATTCACACAATATAATAACAAAATTCACTTTTGCAAGTCTTCCTATCGTTTCCTTCCCTCACCTCACTCATCTCACTCTCCTTTGCTCCCTCGCTCAACCTTCTTACATCATCACTCTTCAGTGCTCGTATGAGAAGTTGTTGAAGAGAAGGATGCGGAGAGCCATTGCTGAAGCTGGAGGCCTGTCACCGAGGCAATCTGGCTTTAGACCTGGCAGATCCACCATTGATGCTGTTAGCAGAGAGGTAGGAATAGCAAAGGGAACTCAGCTGGGGAACCACAAGACCAGGGACATGTGCAGGCAGTTACCCTCGATGTCAGGAATGCTTTCAATTCTGCCAGATGGAAAGACATCTTGGAGGCTTTGATGGTTCAGTTTCATGTTCCATCATACCTCTTTCGAGTCCTGCAGAGCAACCTAGCTGACTGTTGGTTGATTTATGATACAAAAGATGGCATCAAAATGAGAAGAATTACCTCGGGAGCGGCACAAGGTTCAGTCTTGGGAGCCGACCTGTGGAACATCAACTATGACGGGATTCTTTGGGTAGAGATGCCCGAAGGAATTACATTGATTGGCTACGCCGATGCCTTGGTGGTGGTGATAAGAGCTCGAAGGATGGAACGCCTCCGGTTTAAGCTGAATCAGGCAATGCGCAGAGTGATGGAGTGGATGGAAGCACACACACTGTCACTGGCGATTAAAAAAACGGAAATTGTACTGCAAACCACAGCGCGAATTGAGAGATCTACACCTATGAATGTGGATGGGCAGGAAATCATCACCTCTCCAGCCATTCGCTACCTTGGTGTGATGCTGGACGGGAAACTAAGCTTCTGGAGGCACATCAGTGGAGCAGCAGATATTGTAAACAAGCTGAACCGACTGATGGCAAATCTGACCTGCTAAGAGGAAACTCCTTATGCGAAATGCAGAGGCGACTATGCTGTGTGGAGCAGAAGTGTGGGCAGACTCCCTTAGGTACCAAAAGTACAGGGCACGTATGGAAGCTGTACAGAGGAGATGAGCTCTGAGAATCTGTCTCAGGTCCAGTATCACGAGTGATAGCGCTGATAGCGGGAACTATCCCAATATACCACCAGGCACTCGAGCGAATAAGGATAAGAATGAGGAAGGCAGAGGCAATATCCATAGTAAAGAAGGAAGAGGCTCTAAAGGCTTGGTGGGAGAGAAAACACGGCGAGGTGAACTATTACCTGACTCAATTCCTCTCAGGGCATGGATACTTCCGCTCCTTCTTGGTAAAGATCGGGAAAACCACTGATCCAGAGTACAGATACTGTGGGATAGAGGAGGACGATGTCTGCCACACCTTCTTCACATGCCCACAATGGGAGGGAATGAGGAGTGCGAAGAGGGCCATCGGAACGTTGCGTCCACAGACAATCATACATGAGATGATTAAGAACAAGTCGAGCTGGGACGCAATGTCAGTATTTGTCACAGCAGTCCTCGAAGCAAAAAAGCTGGATGGAAGATGGGAGGAAGAAGATGAGGAATAGAATTGAAGGAGAGACCAGAAGAAGGAGCAGCCTTTTGGCACAAAAAAGAGCTCACCCTGAAGTAATACTGTACAAGTGGTTCCGGGGTGAGTCCTAGGCAGAGGGAGTGGGGTTTTAGTTGGTAGGCCCAGTGCATGGGGAGTCCAACACTGTTGGGGTGAACTTCCCCTTCGCTCTTAAAGAGTTTCCCCACTTCCGTAACAAACTTCCGTAAAAACATATTGTTTAGTAATGCATGCATTCCAGGGGACGTCCCATTGGACAAGCATTAGATCAGTTTAACCAGCTGGTAAGCGATAAAACTGTTTCACTCGATGTAATTTATTTATACTTTAGGCAAGAAATAGTCCATGAGCTGCGATACCCAACATGAAAATTCGAGTCACCCCCCCCCCCCCCCAACACCCACCACCAGTCTGGCACCAAAGCGGAAATACGTCGTAACATTGAACTTTCATCTATTAGTTTTAACAGGCAGTCCGTCGAGGTTCACATCCGCATTGAAGGTGAAACACAAAACATATTGTTTAGTAATGCATGCATTCCAGGGGACGTCCCATTGGATAAGCATTAGATCAGTTTAACCAGTTGGTAAGCAATAAAACTGTTTCACTCGATGTAATTTTTTATTACTTTAGACAAGAAATAGTGACCCCCCCCCACCTCACCCTTATCCACCATAACATTTCTAGCGGCATGATAGCCTCGAATCTGAAGATCATTTTAAAATCCATGATCTACGATACCCAACATGCGAATTCGAGTTCACCTCCCCCCTCCCCTCCACTCACCAATGGTGCCAGTCTGCCACCAAAGCGGAAATACGTCTTAACATTGAATTTTCATCTATTAGTTTTAATAGGCAGTCCGTGAGGTTAACTTCCGTATTCAAGGTGAAACACACAAAAAAAAAAACCATGAAATATGCGGTTTATGGTGTCTTGGCACCATGTCCTAGCACCATGGTGGCACCACTATTAGTTCCATGGTGGCACAGAGAATAATTCAGGAAAATCCAGAGGTATAATGAGAATTTTTCCTCAATTTCAAAGGTTGGGTACAATTAGTAAACAGTAAAGGAACCGAAATATTGAAAAATCTGATATTTTGTGAATATTACACCCCCACCCATCCCCTCCCCTTGCAAATTTTGGTACTCTGGTAAAATCATGTACTACTCGGAAGTTATTTGAGTCAAACAAAAAAAGAAACACGCAAATCGGTAGGAAATTGAGGCCTGGGCAGATTTTACAAGATTACCCCCGCAAACGCACGTTTTTTAAGCATTAACCCCCCCTTTCCCCCTCTTAAAAAGCAAAATTCAAAATTCCGACGCCGTAGTGCACAACTAGATAGTTTTCCGCGTCGAACAAAAAAAGAACCACGAAAATCGGTTGAGAACTAAGGCCTGGGCAGACGACACAAGATGATGCCCAAAAACGCACGTTTTTTGAGCATTAACCCCCCCTTTCCTCCCCTTAAAAGGCAAAATTCGAAATTCCGGCGACGTAGTGCACAACTAGATAGTTTTCCGCGTCGAATAAAAAAAGAACCACGAAAATCGGTTGAGAACTAAGGCCTGGGCAGACGACACAAGATTATGCCCAAAAACGCACGTTTTTTTGAACATTAACCCCCCCTTTCCTCCCCTTAAAAGGCAAAATTCGAAATTCCGGCGACGTAGTGCACAACTAGATAGTTTTCTGCGTCGAATAAAAAAATAACCAGGAAAATCGGTTGAGAACTAAGGCCTGTGGAGACGATACAAGATTTTGTTACACACACACACACACACACACACACACACACAGACATACACCTATGGTTTTTTTTTCGCGGATTTGGATTCAGAATGGTCTAAAACGGATTACTGTGTGGTTATTTTGCTTCCTCACTACCGAAGGTAGGGAAGCTTTGTATTCGTGAAAGAAGTGAAAAAAAAAAATGTCCTCCAAAATCAAAATTTCCACTTGCTTTTTGCGTTTTACAGCTTCCCGAACAATTTTGGTTCCGTGTCTGTCTGTCTGTCTGTCTGTCGGTCAGTCGGTCTGTCTGTCTGTCTGTGGTCAATCTTTGTCCCGGGCAAAACTATACCAACCTGTGGTTCGATTTTGATGAAATTTTCAGGGATTGTGCGGGTTAGGTCCTAGACGGTCCCCTATAAATTTCAGCACCTTCGGACCAATAGGAGCGAGTGCGCATGCGCAAACGTGAATTTCCTGGAACCTCGGTTTCTCGGTTTCTAATGAACCGATTTTGCTCAAATTTGGAGGTTAGTTAGGGACTAACTTCTAAGAGACACCCTATAAGTTTCAATCAAATTGGTCAAGCAATAGCCGCTGCGCATGCGCGAACTTTAAATTTATTGTTACAAACCAAAACTCCGCAACTATTCAACCAATTTCGATGAAATTTTCAGGGATTGTGTGGGTTAGGTCCTAGACGGTGGACCGCTAATATTTTGGTATTCAATAACTCTTTGAATCATAATTTTTTCGCCAACTGATTCTGTACGTCCATGTTACAATGAGTGAGGAAGCTATACTGCCCACCCAACTTGGCAGACGTTTTTTTTTTCTGTTGAGTGTTGTCCAACTTCACCCCAGATCGATCGCATAAGGACGCCCAAGTCTTACTGTGGGACGTCCTAAAAAACTCTACCATGCTCCCTCGCTCAACCTTCTTAGACCATCACTCTTCCGTGCTCCTTATTGAAGTTCCTTCGCCAGTCAATCACTTCTAAGAATTGAACAATAAATGCATTTTTATAATCGAATGAGACCACCCTGTGGAACCAACCTACTGGCTTCAGAATGACAAAAGTTTTCGATCAAATCCACATTTGATCATTTTCTAAGTCCAAAAATGTTTTTTTCGGAAAATCTGATACTTGGAGGTATTAAAAAAAATCACGAATTTTTAGTAGTTATTTTTTGGATTCTGCATTGAATTCTGAGGCCCTGGTCTCACTGAACGACGCCCTCAAAAAACTGCAAATAATTTCTAACGTGTTTTTGCTGAACGGGGGTTCAAATAGGCCTTTGTGAAATATTTTCTGTATTCGCTACCATCCAACATTCCCCAGAGGACTTCTACTGATTCCGAACTATAATACAGGGTGTCTACACTTTCGATGGGCATAACTTCAGGGTTCGATTCTACAAAGTATTTCCAACAAAAAATGTCTCATAGCAATTTTCGTTTAACCCACTCAAAATTCCTTTTTTTCACTTTAAAGTTTTTCTTCGCGTTTTCGACCTCACGGCACTGATATGGTTATAACTCCCTAATTTCTCCTAAAAATTCAAATCTGACTGCACTGTTAGAAAGAGCGTTAAATTTCTATGCTACCTAGTGCAAAATCAAAATATTTCAGCAATAAAATAGTTTAAAAAAATCGAGTCAAAAAGCCAACTTTAAATTTTTTTTGAAACTTGACTTTCTTTGACCAAAGTTTTCACTCTAAATCCCTAGCCATTTCGATGGGCGCTCTTCGGGGAAAACATGCTCCAATTGTCAGCTTTTCAATGGTCTATCAATTTTTTCTTTTTAACATTCAAATTAGAAGAGTAAATTAAGTTTGAATGCCAGAAAACGTGTGTTTTACAAGCAAATCCAGTGTTTTAAGCGGTTTATGGTCCCCCTCGACCTCAAGATGGCTTGACGATTTTGGTATCATTTCCTATGTAATTTTTTACGCTAAATCCAATAGTGATACTTCCGAATGGTTCCGACTGCTAGAAAGTGGATTTTTTGATGAAAACCTTCGTTTTTCGTACATAAAATACGCATTATTCGTAGATGTGGTAGTGAGCATAAAGTAACACCTTTCTACTCAACAAAAACTTCAATCAGCTAGAAATTCGGTGTTTTTGTTGAGTTCAAAGGTGTTACTTTATGCTCACTACCACATTTAAGAATAATGCGTATTTTATGTACGAAAAACGAAGGTTTTCATCAAAAAATCCACTTTCTAGCAGTCGGAACCATTCGGAAGTATCACTATTGGATTTAGCGTAAAAATTACATAGGAAATGATACCAAAATCGTCAAGCCATCTTGAAGTCGAGGGGGACCATAAACCGCTTAAAACACTGGATTTGCTTGTAAAACACACGTTTTCTGGCATTCAAACTTAATTTACTCTTCCAATTTGAATGTTAAAAAGAAAAATTGATAGACCGTTGAAAAGCTGACAATTGGAGCATGTTTTCTCCGAAGAGCGCCCATCGAAATGGCTAGGGATTTAGAGTGAAAACTTTGGTCAAAGAAAGTCAAGTTTCAAAAATATTTTAAAGTTGGCTTTTTGACTCGATTTTTTAAAACTATTTTATTGCTGAAATATTTTGATTTTGCACTAGGTTGCTTAGGAATTTAACGTTCTTTCTAACGGTGCAGTCAGATTTGAATTTTTAGGAGAAATTAGGGAGTTATACCCATATCAGTGCCGTAAGGTCGAAAATGCGAAGAAAAACTTTAAAGTGAAAAAAAGGAATTTTGAGTGGGTTAAACGAAAATTGCTATGAGACATTTTTTGTTGGAAATACTTTGTAGAATCGAACCCTGAAGTTATGCCCATCGAAAGTGTAGACACCCTATAGTATATATTATATACTGAACGTATTCAATCCGACAGTTCAAGAGTTCAAGTCTACCATCAAGTCCACCCCCGATTTCAGTGGTCGCCCATAGAGTGAGTGCTAATTCCGATAATGAACTGTCGAAGAGGACGGTTGGCGGATGAATAAAAAACCCTTGTCCTCATAAATAATGGTTTATCTAAAATACCTCCATTCCTTCGTTTCAGAACAAAAAAAATCTACCCATTTAAGCTCGGTCGAGCTTTTCATTCCGAGTCCGAAGAAGGTCCTCGCCATTTCATTTTGCCTTTCATCATCAGACATTCACCATCTTCCTCATCTTTCTCATTTCCCAAGGGGTGAAGCATTCAGTTCCGTCTTCCTTTTGTTCAGTAGTTCCCTCCTTTAGTTCTTTAAAGCCCTAGCGCTAAGAGACTCGGCTAATTGTAAGTTAGAACGATTTTTGTTACTTCACTCACGCAACCTTTTAACGGCCAAAGGAAAGTAAACGTCACTGTTCACAATGTTCTTTTTTAGGCCAAAATTTACAAATAACTGATGGTCAAACACGTGGACGACTGATATCTTAACCTGGGAACGCTAATGTAGGTCAATATGACTCCCAAAATATTCAAATTCACTGTCTTGACGCTTGAGGGCATTCCACGTCCATAGGCGTTCAGGCCAACTCAGACAATGTAGTTTAAAAAACCTTTTTAACAAAAAAATGGACCGACCTCAAAAATGATGTCTGTAAACACAAAAAGGGAAAAATAATCATCTCAGCGAATACATACTTGATGTAGTAGGTTGTTGGACATAGATATCTAGTCAACAGATGGTATGTAGGAATACCAATAATTATTTTTAGTGTGATTCACACTTATCGTCACGCTCATATCCTCCATCTTACGATAGCAGTGACATACTGCCCAATAGTTTTGGAACACTTATATCTACTCGTACTCATGTTTTGTATTGCACGATCGACGCATGTTGTAATACTAACCAGATCTTGTGAGTAGTATTTAATAACCACAGCGTATCCAGATAGGTAGGTAGGTACGCATTGAAGTCGCCGCCGTGCCCATCTGTAGACACAAACTAACTACCTCCATTATTCGATGATCTGGTTAGCATCACAAGAGTAGCACCATTGATTTAAAATGTGCTCCCCAAACTATCAGGTACGTAGCACGTCTCTGCTGCCATATGAGTATGATAGTAAGTGTGAACCTCCCTAGGAATGGTTGTGACGAGTATTTTGAGACTCTATTATTATTGGTGGACATGTTATAATGTAGCAACATAACTTCGGAAGCGTTGTTACGTAATTAACGTTAAAAACCGTCCACAATTTTAGACAAAAAGATATCTACGTTCATACTCGGTGTGGAAGCATGTCTGTGGTATGGAAGGTACCTATATTTCAGAAAACGAATAAAATGTTGGTAAGTAGAACATCTAGGAGACGTTTATTTCTACAGATGGGCACGGCGGCGACTTCAATGCGTACCTACCTACCTATCTGGATACGCTGTGGTTATTAAATACTACTCACAAGATCTGGTTAGTATTACAACATGCGTCGATCGTGCAATACAAAACATGAATACGAGTAGATATAAGTGTTCCAAAACTATTGGGTAGTAGGTATGTCACTGCTATCGTAAGATGGAGGATATGAGCGTGACGATAAGTGTGAATCACACTAAAAATAATTATTGGTATTCCTACATACCATCTGTTGACTAGATATCTATGTCCAACAACCTACTACATCAAGTATGTATTCGCTGAGATGATTATTTTTCCCTTTTTTGTGTTTACAGACATCATTTTTGAGGTCGGTCCATTTTTTTGTTAAAAAGGTTTTTATTTTATTATTTTTCCATTTTATATTATTTTTTATTTTTCAATTTTTAGTGGTCCTCAATATAAATCTGAAATTAATTTACCCGCAGTTTTTCGAACAGTTTTAGTTAATACTGTGAATCATTTCATTAAGGTGAACCAGAAGCCGTAGGGTGGACCACATTCTGTAATCCGGATCAGTTTCCATATATATATGTCGGCGGGGACACCGGTAGGTGTATTTGACGGCGATCCCAGCGTTTGAATACGGCGCCACCGAGTATTCGATGCAGCCTCGATGCATCGAACGGTTGCGACGTGTTCGGAAATAGCTATCGATATGAGGGCACAATCGAGACAAGGCTATCGAGACAGGGCGAGAGGGAGTTGAGTTGAGGCGGCGAGTAATGTAGGCGACATCAGAAGTTTGGTCAAGAACCCGCGAGCCTAGCCTAAATTCTCGGCAACATTTTCTGACAATCCGTGAAAAGACCTTTGTGCAGTGGGAATGGAATACGAACGAGACTACGACTACCCACAGGATGAAGTTGGGAGAGAGGAATACAGTCAAGAGCAGCAGTACGCTAACCTGCATCTGGGTGAGTCGCTTCCAAATCAGAATGTCACCTTTAATTTCGTTGGTCATTCTCAAAGTGATCCTATCCCCGTACCTCGCATATTTTGTGATCCGCATGATAATTATTCTCATTACCACGGTTTCATGAGTCACTTTGTGGAACCTATCGACAGACCTACTTGTAGTTTTAACGAAGTGGAGCACGGGGGACGTTCGGGTTGTCCTTCACCTACTCAAAATCCCGACGAGCGTTCCCAAATTTATGAAGTTCAACGTAGTAACAATTCTCGAAATGTTCATCACTTCCTTCAAGATCTTCCTTCGACTTCTCAGGCGATTGCATCAAGATCGGCCCTTAGTGACACGGTTCATGGGGGGCCCTGGAGAAGTGGTCAAACGGAACATCCCCAATTTCCTACCGCCATTTCTAATGACCCTCAAAATGGCCTTTTGGCGCCAATGGAGTCAACTGAACCTCATATTGTAAGCAGTGGGCGTTCGGACATTAATTCAATGGAAAGAATAGTTTCTTTACAGAGTCAGCAACTTACTTCATTTTTGGATCAGCTAGTTAGTCGTTTACAAAAGAATAGTAATCATGCAGTAAATGTTAAATTGCCTGAATTTAACCCAGACAAGAGGGATACTGATCCGAAAGCTTGGCTGGATACAGTCGATTTCTGCCTGTATGAAAATCCGCGTAGTGGAAGTGAACTGATAATTTTATTGGGGAATGCATTGAAAGGGAGCGCAGCTCGCTGGCTCGCCCAAGCTGTTTATCCTGGTATAGGTTGGAATGATTTCAAAACTCTTTTCGCTGCCCAATATGCTTCGACTGAAACTCCAGCTGCTGTTTTCCTCTCACAGATGCGCATGGTCCCTAGAGAAGGAGAAAATCTAGTACCCCTTGCAGCTAAAATGTTTTCGGCGCTTACTGCTCACTTCAGAAATCTCACAATCGACGAACTTGCCATTTCATTCATCTTGGCTCATTTATCTAAATTTGACCACCGCATTGAGCATTTGGCATATACTACCAACATTCCATCTCGTGATATTCTGTTCAAGGAATTGACGGCTATATCATATGGCAAACGATCTGCTCCCTCAACTCCATCTAATTTTGATACAAAACGTTTCAAGTCAAACAGTTATGAGAAACCATCCTGGCCCTCTTCTACTCATAAAACCCCTAATTATTCTGAGTCGTTTGTGGCGTGTCGGAGTTGTTATGGTAAAGGTGGTAACCATCACCCAGACTGCACTATGAGAAATCGTTCCAATCATCAGGACTTCAGAAGGAACCAGGTTTCTACCTCCAGAGGCCCTTTTTCAACGGCAAGCAAGCTTCATGCCCAACTGCAGGGCGCTTCTACGAGTATAAGAAAATGCTACGCCTGTGGATCTACTGCGCACCTGGCCTATCAGTGTACAGCTCCAACCAGGCCTGATTGGAACTCTGTAAAGCCTAAAGCTAAGGCTGTCGAGCACTTCGTGAACATTTGCTCAACTGACATTCCTGGAACGCTTATTCATAAAGGTGAGAAGTATTTGTACCATTTTGACTCTGGAGCTGAGTGTTCGTTAATGAGGGAATCAGTCAAGTCTAAATTTGCGGGGCCTATATTTGAGGCACCAGTAGTGTTACGTGGTATTGGCTCATCCAAAGTTATGAGTAATTCTCAAATAATCATAGAGGTGGTTATTAATGACATAGAACTTGAAATTTGCTTTCATCTAGTGACGGATGATTCTATACCCCACGATTTAATAATTGGACGTGAGATTTTGAAAATGGGAGTCAAAGTAATGTTAATGTCGGACAACTGCACTCTCTTGCCTTCTGATTTACAAGTTTCTAAGTCCATAAAACGCAAAATTGATAGGCTAGTAAATTGTGGTTCAAATGATGGGGCCAAGGGAAGTAATACTTCTAGAAATTGTAGTTCTCCTGGTACCTCTATACCAGTCGTATCCCATGATCAACCTTTGTCATTACCTTCACCAATTTCCTTAGAAGACTCAGTCCTTAGTGTATCACAAAGTGATGACCTTACCAACTTTGAAAGTTCAGTTTGTAATGACGCTTCTTTGTACCGTGGTCACGTTGAAGGAGGTTTAAATTTTAAAACTATTCATACTGATGTTGATGAGCAGCATTTGCCGCAGCTACTCAAAGTTTTGAAAAAATATTCAGGTTTCTTCACGGAAAATTTGCCTAGGACACGTGTTACCACCGGAGAATTGGCAATTCGTTTGATAGACCCAACTAAAATTGTGAACAGAAGACCATATCCTTTGTCAGAAGCCAACAAATCAATTGTTAGGGAGCATATTGCAGAATTGGAAGCTGCAGGGATTATACGCCCTAGTCAGTCTCCTTATGCGAGTCCCATTTTGCTCGTGCCCAAAAAGAATGGGAAACTAAGAATGTGTTGCGATTTTCGTTTGTTAAATTGTAATACGGTTTCTCAACATTTTCCTCTTCCTTTGATACAAGACCAAATTAACAGACTGGCAGGAGTTCAGTGGTTTGTGAGCCTGGACATGGCTAGCGGATTTTTCCAAATACCAATCCACCCTGACTCAATTGAATATACATCCTTTGTGACCCCAGAGGGTCAATGGGAATGGATGACTATGCCCATGGGTCTTAAAAATGCCCCTTCAGTCTACCAGCGTGCTGTCATGAGTGCACTGGGTAGTTTGGCCCATGAATATGTCCTAGTCTTTATGGATGATCTATTGTTGACTGCAACAACTATGTCACAAGCAATTGTCAGACTAGACCATGTTCTGGAAATACTAACTAGAGCTGGGTTTTCTTTGAATCCATCAAAATGCAAGTTCATAGTTTCGAAAGTAGAATATTTGGGTTATGAAATCTGTGATGGAGAGGTGAGGCCCAATTCCCGCAAAATAGACTCATTGCTTGCTCTTCCCCCTCCCTCTACTGTTACATCGCTTAGAACTTTCTTAGGACTAGCCTCTTATTTTAGGCAATTCATCCCAAATTTCTCGAATATTGCAGCCCCCCTTTATAAACTGTTAGGATCCAAATCTAACCTTGACTGGCAAGAGTCTCATGAAATTGCTAGAATGCGTCTGATAACACATCTTACTACGGAACCTGTCTTAGTGATTTTTAACCCAAAGGTTCCTGTGGAATTACACTGTGACGCTTGTTCTCAAGGGTATGGCTCAATTTTATTACATATGTTTGGAAACAAACCACGTGCCATAGCTTATTTTAGTCGAAGGACAACTCCGGCTGAAAGCCGTTATCATAGCTATGAACTTGAAACTTTGGCAGTAGTGAAATCAGTTTACAATTTTCGAACCCTGCTTCAAAATATCACATTTACAGTTGTTACGGATTGCTTATCTCTGAAAGATACTTATTTAAAGCAGGGCTTGAACGCCCGTGTTCAGCGCTGGTGGGGTTTCTTACAGGCCTTTGATTTTAAAATAGTGTATCGCCCTGGCAACTCGATGACTCATGCTGACTACCTGTCACGTCATCCTGTGGATCTTCAGGCAGGATCATCTATTGAGAACTTGGGTGCTATGAAAGAAAGAGACAATCAAAACCTCAATTCAGAACTTGGGCCAGCTTCTGCTAGCATTAATCTTGCTTCATTGTCAGATGACTGGCTATTGATGGGCCAGCAGCAAGATTCGGAACTCGTAGATTTGATATCAAAATTCAAAAGTGGCCAACTTCCTGAACATGTCAAAAACACGTATGAGTTACGT
The DNA here is from genome assembly GCA_009739505.2 of Apolygus lucorum. Classification (NCBI taxonomy): domain Eukaryota; kingdom Metazoa; phylum Arthropoda; class Insecta; order Hemiptera; family Miridae; genus Apolygus; species Apolygus lucorum. The sequence continues at coordinate 345,258 of CM019173.2, read as the reverse complement.
TCAGGAATCTTGTGTCGTGTTGTTCAGCGTGGTTATCGCACCAGATGTGTCCCAATCGTGCCTCATGCATACAAGTATGCAGTTGTTCAGAATGTACATGACTCCTTAATACACTTAGGATACGAAAAAAACGTTGGAAAAAGTAGGTGATTTTTATTGGTTTAGGGGTATGACTAAATTTATCAAAAAATTCACCGAAAATTGTCTAACATGTAAGGTAGCCAAGGTTCCTTCAGGAAAACAACAAATATCCTTACACCCTATTCCGAAAGTGTCTGTACCATGGCACACCATACATATTGATTTGAGTGGGAAGCTGAGTGGCAAGAATGATGCTAAGGAGTATTGTGTCGTAATCATTGATTCTTTCACCAAATTTGTAACGCTAACTCATGTTACGAAACAAGATTCTAGCAGCGTCATTCGGGCACTTCATGCCTCAGTGGCATTGTTTGGCCCTCCCTCTCGTATCATTGCTGATAGGGGTCGTTGTTTCGCGAGCAAGGAGTTTGAACAATTTTGTAAACGTTTTCAAATTGAACTGCACTTAATTGCAACAGGCGCCAGTCGTGCCAATGGCCAAGTTGAGCGAACTATGCTAGTGCTCACTAATATGTTGACTGCCACAGAACTAGGCGAGCGTTCATGGCAGGAAGCTCTCCTTGACGTTCAGTTGGCTATTAATAGCACTATGAATCGAGTAACGCGTGCTTCGCCTTTAGAAATAATGATTGGTAAAATAGCAAAACCATTTAACATGATAACCCCTAGTGATGAGGTCGTGCAGCAGCCTGAACTCGATCTGGACCAGATTAGAGATATTGCAGCCCATAACATTACAAAAGTAGTTGACTATGACAAGGTCAGATTTGATAAGAACAAGGCCAAGGTAAAACTTTTGTCTAAAGGAGATCTTGTATTTTTACAAAACGAGCCTCGAAACCAAACTAAGCTAGATCCCAAATTCAAGGGAGTTTTTAGAATTCACGACGTTCTCGATGGTGATCGTTACCTGATAAAATCTATTAATGGTAATCGTACTTACAAGTTTCCCCATGAGCGTGTAAGAAAGGTCCCTGATTCGAATTTGTTCCCTGAATTGAATGAGAGTGGCTCAGAAGATTCCTCGTCTGAGGAAATATCTAGTTCATTGAATCAGTGAGTCATGCAATTATTTTGTGTTGGTAACCTGATTAACTTTTTGTACACTATTCGTTGGAGTACTAATTCTGTGTGACTTATCTTAGGTGACTAGGTGGGGATCGCATGGATGGCCTGTCTTCTGCCTACCAAATCTCACTGTTATCAATAAGTTGAGAAGTCGATTTTGTTCTTTGCCTCTCTTCAATTACTTTGTTTCAAGAAGTTTGTTCATTTACTCAAGAATTTCAATTTATACAATTGAAAAAGAAAATCTTTTTTTTGCATCCTGGTTTAGGTGTTTAAATATTTTTACTGTTTCTTTGCTTTACGAGAGGAAAATTGTGCTACTTACCTAATGGTCGTTTTGTTTATTCTAATGGTTGGGTTATTGTAAAAATTGGAATTATGGTACATACTATCCTGAATTTCAATTGTTAGTTTTTTTGTGTTTTAAATTTTCTCAGAAATTTACTTTGGAGTACAGTTCATTATTTTCTGAACATGTTTTGCTGTTCGAACTTTAGCGAAGACAATTTGTTTCCCCTTCTATTCTTCTATTCAGTAGAGTTCAATAAACCAATTTTATAATTTCTAATTCTATTGAAGCCACTCATTTTGTGTTTCCTTTTTTTTTGACCAATTGATTCTTGATACCGAGTAATTACTTAGTGCCTAAACGATGAAGAGCAAATTTGTTTTGATTCATGAAACGAATAGTCCGTTTGTTACCTTACACTAATTTATACAAAGTAATGAAGAAAATGGAATACTTGTCAAAATTACTTCACCTGAAATTAAGTTACTATTTCTTTTATGCCTGGGAGGGAGAGGATTTCTAATCCTGTTGGAACGTCAATGGATTAGGAGTACTCACGTTGGTTTGACAAATTTTTTTTAATCCTTGAAGTTTTGGTTGAATAAAAATAGAATTTAGTTTTGGTAGTGTGAGATCAACGGTTTAAATGCAAAAAGATGTTCAAGGTTATGCCAAGATTTGGTGTCAACGCGAAATTACTACAATTCTCTGTGTGAGGTTTATGCAATTCTCTGTGTGAGAAAAATAACATTTCTGTGTGAGATAAATATCATTCTTTGTGTGAGATTTATAACGTTCTCTGTGTGAGTTTTATGCAATTCTCTGCGTGAGAAAGATAACATTTTCTGTGTGAGATAAATATCATTCTTTGTGTGAGATTTATAACATTCTCTGTGTGAGTTTTATGCAATTCTCTGTGTGAGAAAAATAACATTTTCTGTGTGAGATAAATATCATTCTTTGTGTGAGGTTTATAGCATTCTCTGTGTGAGTTTTATGCAATTCTCTGTGTGAAAAAATAACATTTTCTGTGTGAGATAAATATCATTCTTTATGTGAGATTTATAGCATTCTTTGTGTGAGTTTTTATGCAATTCTCTGTGTGAGAAAAATAACATTTTCTGTCTGAGATAAATATCATTCTCTGTGTGAGGTTTAAGCAATTCTCTTTAAGAATTTTTTTTACGATTTTCTGTGTGAAATTATAAAAAAATTTCTGTGTGAAATTTATAACATTCTCTGTGTGTGATAAATATCATTCTCTGTGTGAAATTTATACAATTCTCTGTGTGAGGTTTATACTATTCTCTGTGTGAGATTTATTTTTAAAAAAAACTTCACTGTGTGAGATTCGCAAATCCTCTAAGTGAGATTCCGAAATTCTCTGCGTGTCAGTTACGGTTTTCTCTAAGTGAGATTCCGAAATTCTCTGTGTGTCAGTTTTGGTTTCCTCTAAGTGAGATTCCGAAATTCTCTGTGTGTCAGTTTTGGTTTCCTCTAAGTGAGATTCCGAAATTCTCTGCGTGTCAGTTACGGTTTTCTCTAAGTGAGATTCCGAAATTCTCTGTGTGTCAGTTACGGTTTTCTCTAAGTGAGATTCCGAAATTCTCTGTGTGTCAGTTTTGGTTTCCTCTAAGTGAGATTCCGAAAGCCTCTGTACGCCAGTCAAGTTTTCCCTATGCGAGAGAACAAATTTCTCTCTGTGGGCCTTCTCTGAGTGAACTCTAATAATACCTTACTAGAGCTTTTTGCAATACTCTGTGTGAAACATTAACAATGATCTATGTGAGAGCTCAAGTTTTAATACGTTTTCTCTATTTGAAAATTGTTGTTTTCTCCATACGCGATTTATTTTCAATTTTATTTTTATGTGATTTTCAGCGTCCTCTTTCAAATTCCCGATTTTCTTCACGTTGAATTTCTATTTGTTCTATGTGATACTTGGAGTTTCTCTATGTGAAAGTTACAGTTGACTACGTGATTTTTCTTTTTATTAATTTAAAAAAAATCAGTTCCTTAGTGAGAATTCTATTTCGCTCTATGTGCGATTTTCTCTGTGTTGTGTTAGAAATCTCCAGCTGGTCAACAATTGATTGACAGTTGATTTGTTTTGTCAGGACAGCCGAGTGCTGCTTGGGTGGTGCTGTCATGATAGCCAGTGTCGGCGGACAGGATATTGCTACTAGATCTAGTGATTCAGCAATATTCTGTTTCGTGTTATCAGGGTGTTTTAGCTAAACCTGAGCATTTGAAATGTTACACCAGTTACATAAATGAGTAAACCGGCAGTCGAGGCGCCTGCAGTGTCAGGGCTGGCCGTGTCGGCGGGGACACCGGTAGGTGTATTTGACGGCGATCCCAGCGTTTGAATACGGCGCCACCGAGTATTCGATGCAGCCTCGATGCATCGAACGGTTGCGACGTGTTCGGAAATAGCTATCGATATGAGGGCACAATCGAGACAAGGCTATCGAGACAGGGCGAGAGGGAGTTGAGTTGAGGCGGCGAGTAATGTAGGCGACATATAGATGAGTTTCCGTTTTGGGATCAGTTTCAGGAGGTATTTGGTTCACTTGCCTACTTGCCAATCTACTCTCTTTTCCCCTAACTGGTCGACTTTGTTCATAATTGCTAGGTACTTGGTAGTTTTGACAACACAATTCAACCATGACATGATTGACGAGGGAGCTATGTGCTACATCCACTTGGTAGAAAACCCTCTCATCACCTAATTGTACTATATACATACCTCATATTTGGTACTGCACTATTCAGTTCTGACGATCTCCTATACCCAAACACCCCAATCCAACCACCCACCCCAACCCCTAACCAAACTATATTATGGATGACGAGGAAGCTATTTGCTACACCCACTTGGTAGAATACCCTCTCATCACCTAACTGTACTATTACATACCTCGTATTTGGTACAGCACTATGCAGTTCTGACGATGCCCTCTTCTATTACCTACCTAATCATGGTATCGGTGATGAGGGGGCTATGTGCTACACCCACTTGGTAAAATACCCTCTCATCACCTAATTGTACTATATACCTACATCATATTTGGTACTGTACTAGGTATTAAGTTCCGACAATCTCCTATACCATTACATACCCAACTATATTATGAATGACGAGGAAGCTATGTGCTACACCCACTTGGTAGAATACTCTCTCATCACCTAACTGTACTATTACATACCTCGTATTTGGTACAGCACTATGCAGTTCTGACGATGCCCTCTTCTATTACCTACCTAATCATGGTATCGGTGATGAGGGGGCTATGTGCTACACCCACTTGGTAAAATACCCTCTCATCACCTAATTGTACTATATACCTACATCATATTTGGTACTGTACTATTAAGTTCCGACAATCTCCTATACCATTACATACCCAACTATATTATGAATGACGAGGGAGCTATGTGCTACACCCACTTGGTAGAATACCTAACTAACACTACTATAATTATTGCTCATACTTGGTAGGAAAACTCACATACACGAGCATTCGTTTACACGTTTGATATGGCTCATGCATGTTCTGACCTAAAAGCCACTATAATTTCTCCGTTTCCCATCCCCCGCAGCACCTTTTAGTCATCGGAACCCCCCTCATATAGCATATCATTTTAAAGCTTACAATCAGACCTTCAATTTGACTATACACAAATGGTCCTCCAGCGACTCAGTCGGAAGTCACAGTGCAAGAAGTGTGAATGCGGACCAATATTCCCGAAAACGGGACCCACGTTTTTCAACTTCTTTCACAAATTTTCGATACTTTTAACAAAGCAAAATGAAATCTGTTTGAAATGGGACCACCACGGATACTGGTAGAACAAATTTCAAAAAGAACCAGACAGATTGGTACCAGAATAAAGAAATGCAAGGTGTTCAGACATACAAAAAAAAAAAAAAAAAATAAATAAATAAAAAATCGTCGTCCCACGACAACCCGAATTGAGTACCTCCTCTTTCGCGCGCCTTCGGCGCGTTGAAGTCGGTCAAAAAAGGAGATGTGACAGGAATAGCACCCTTTGCCTTTCTTCAGCTGGTGAATAGTAGCTCCCTACTAAAACCTAGGGAGTCAGATTGACTTACATTAGTGTTAGACGTTAATTTTTTATAGGTCATTCTCACTCCTAATAAGTGATACTAGCCCAAACTAGTGAGTTATATTTACTCCTAATGGGGGGTGCGCATGATTTTGGTTTATTATTTTCAATAATGAACCTTTGGAATCGACCAAGAAAAAAAATTTTAACACCCCCTCAAAATTTGATGGTTTAAGTTTCAAGGTACGTAGAATCCAAAAATCGAATAAAAATTTGGCCGTCCGTCCGCCGTACGCCGTACGCGGCACTTTTGCCACTTAGCATTGACCGATTTTGATGAAATTTGGTATGTAGACTCCATTTGGGGTCTAGTTGTGCCCCGAAGCTTTTGGTTAATGTAATTCTCTTCTAAGGGTTCCAAAATCAATTTTTAAATTTTGAAAACGCCCTAACTCAAAAAAGTTCGATATAAAGGTATTGTTTTTCCTTCAATTTAAGATTCTATAGAATTTTTTGGGACCACGCCGAGCTCTGTAGGACAAACCGTTCGCTGCCTACGAAAATTTAAGGGTTTATATTGAAATATATATATATATATATGTAAATCAAAACACGAGTGTGAATCGCAAAAGAGGCCTAATCTCCGTTCAAATTAGAGCTGACCAAAATGCAATCGATGGTTGGTGATTTCGATTTTTTTTTAATTTTTTTTTTTAATTTTATTTTATTTTTTTTTTTATTTTTTTTTTTATTTTTTCCTTCACATTGGATGGTTGGTGATTTTGTAGACGAGTGATCTATATAGAAAAATAATTAATGTGCAGCGTTTGAAAAAAAATTTTAATCGAAAGTAGATCTCATCCTGAAAATTTTGTCACGTCATAAACATTCGAAACTTTGAAAAATCATAGAAAAAGGTCTTCTCACGCTAGAAGGTCGCGGTTGGTGTGAAAATTCTCAGATCGAGGTCAAGATTAGATTAAAAATAACAATAAACAGTTTTAACAATAAACAGGCCCATGCGCACACCCCATTAGTAATACTAGCCCAAAACTTGTGAGTCATAATATGACTCAATATTATTCATACGATATTATTATCAATACGAGTCAATATTATTGACTTGTCATTAGTAACACAAGCCTTATGAAATTTCGAGAGGCTTTGTAAAATTATCTCCCTCTCTCACTTTAAATTAATAATTAATTAATTATTATTAATTAATTATTGCTGCCTGAATGGACTTTTTTTTCTATATAGATCACTCGTCCGCAAAGAACATGGCTTTGCCATTGTTACCACCAACCAGCTTGAAGAAAAACATCGATCGCATTTCGGTCAGCAAACATTTGAACGGAGATTAGGCCTCTTTTGCGATTCACACTCGTGTTTCTGATTTATCGTAAGTCCAACCCTCAAATTCTCGTAGGGAACGAAAGGTTTGTCCTACAGGGCTCCACGTGGTCTCAAAAAATTCTATACTATCTTAAATTTATGGAAAAACAATACCTTTATATTAAAATTTTTCGAGCTAGGTCGTTTTCAAAATTTCAACCCCTATTTTTCACTCCTTAGAAGTGACCTACATCAACCAAAAGCTTCGGGGCACAACTAGACCCCAAATGTGGCCTACATACCAAATTTCATAAAAATCGGTCCATGGTAACTAAGGAAAGTGCCGCGGAAAGGCGTACGGTGGACGGACGGAAAATTTTTTATTCGATTTTCGAATAATTCGAAATTATTACAATTATTGTAAGTACCTTGGAACTTAAAAAAACATCAAATTTTGAGGGGGGTTAAAACTTTTCTTCTTCCTCAATTCCAAAGGCTTATTATTGAAAATAGTAAACCAAAAGATGCAAAAACGTATCGATATCAATGAAATCAGTATTTTTCTTTCGATATTCTATCGACATCACTTATATTGATTAAAAAAAAAACATTCGATATCAGTGACAATGTCACATTTATATTTTGCTTTCGATATTGTATCGATATTAGTGATACAATTTTTACAATTTTTTTATTTACAACTATTTACAACCCATTGTTTTGTTTAGCCCTAGAACTCTCTTATGTTTTGTTTTATATTTATATTTTACTGACTATTGTCGATACACTTTGTGTGGAATGGCAAATAAAAACATTCATTCATTCATACATATTTTGGTTTGTTATTTTCAATAATAAGCCTTTGGAATCGAGCAAGAAAAAAAAAAATTTAACCCCCCCTCAAAATTTGATGTTTTACGTTTCAAGGTAAGTAGAATACGAAAATCGAATAAAAAAATTTCCGTCCGTCCGCCGTACGCCGTACGCGGCACTTTTCTTAGCAACACTGAACCGATTTGGTTCAAATTTGGTATATGGGCTCCATTTGGGGTCTAGTTGTGCCGCGAAGCTTTTGGTTGATGTAGGTCACTTCTAAGGGGTGAAAATTAAGGGTTGAAATTTTCAAGAGTGCCCTAGCTCGAAAACTCTCGAAATAAAGGTATCGTTTTTTCACCAATTTTAAATAGTATTGAATTTTTAAAAGTTTTTGAGACCACCCGGAGCTCTGTAGGACAAACCGTTCGGTCCCTACGAGTACTTGAAGGTTTTCCTTCGATAAAACAGAATCATGAGTGTGAATCGCAAAAGAGGTCTAATCTCCATTCAAATTTTATCGGACTAAAATGCGATCGCTGTTCATTTCTTCGATTTGTATACAGTTTTGCCTTCTGCGTAACCAGTAATCAAATTTCCATATGAAGCTTTCTATTGGTTTATTATTTTCAATAATAAGCCTTTGGAATCGAGCAAGAAAAAAAAAATTTTAACCCCCCCTCAAAATTTGATGTTTTACGTTTCAAGGTACGTAGAATCCGAAAATCGAATAAAAAATTTCCGTCCGTCCGCCGTACGCCGTACGCCGTCCGCCGTACGCGGCACTTTTCTTAGCAACACTGGACCGATTTGGTTCAAATTTGGTATATGGGCTCCATTTGGGGTCTAGTTGTGCCGCGAAGCTTTTGGTTGATGTAGGTCACTTCTAAGGGGTGAAAATTAAGGGTTGAAATTTTCAAGAGTGCCCTAGCTCGAAAACTCTCGAAATAAAGGTATCGTTTTTTCACCAATTTCAAATAGTACAGAATTTTTAAAAATTTTTGAGACCACCCGGAGCTCTGTAGGACAAACCGTTCGGTCCCTACGAGTATTTGAAGGTTTTCCTTCGATAAAACAGAATCATGAGTGTGAATCGCAAAAGAGGTCTAATCGCCGTTCAAATTTTATCTGACTAAAATGCGATCGCTGTTCATTTCTTCGATTTGTATACAGTTTTGCCTTCTGCGTAACCAGTAATCAAATTTCCATATCAAGCTTTCTATTTTTCGAATCGAGTGTGAAGCGTTTAGTTCTTTCTAATAAACTTGATTGTGAAGGTGTGAAGCCATTATAGTGTGGTAGGTAGTACCTACCAATAGTTGGTAGGTAAAAAAAAAATTGGTAGGTAAAAACAATGTTTGTAGGTAAAAAACGCTGCAAATCATTGCTCACTGATCAGATCACTGATCAGCTGAGTGAGCTCCGAAGCCATTTTCAATGCTATTGAATGGAAGTGCTCTTCCAGGCGTCTCCAGCATTCGAGGAGATCTTCTTCACTCTTCTGATCACTGATCAGCTGAGTGAGCTCCGAAGCCATTTTCAATCCTATTGAATGGAAGCGCGTCCAGGCGTCTCCAGCATTCGAGGAGATCTTCTTCACTCTTCTGATCACTGATCAGCTGAGTGAGCTCCGAAGCCATTTTCAATCCTATTGAACGCAGGAGCTGAAATTTGAGAGGGAAGGTCAAGGGAGAATACAGATGGTGGTAGGTGCTATTGATGGAGAACCAGTGATCTATACAGAAGGATGATCTATACAGAAAATAATAAACCTTTGAGCAATGATTTGCAGCGTTTTTTTCCAATCGAGTGTGAAGCGTTTAGTTCTTTCTAATAAACTTGATTGTGAAGGTGTGAAGCCAGTATGGTGTGGTAGGTAGTACCTAGCTGGTAGGTAAAAAAAAGTTGGTAGGTAAAAAAAATGTTGGTGGGTAAAAAACGCTGCAAATCATTGCTCAAAGGCTTCTTCACTCTTCAGATCACTGATCAGCTGAGTGAGCTCCGAAGTCATTTTCAATCCTATTGAACGCAGGAAGCTGAAATTTGAGAGGGAAGGTCAAGGGAGAATACAGATGGTGGTAGTTGCTATTGATGGAGAACCAGTGATCTATACAGAAGGGTGATCTATACAGAAAATAATAAACCTTTGAGCAATGATTTGCAGTTTTTTCTATTTTTATCGATATTTTATCGATATCGATACCGCCTTCCGATATTATTTCGATGTTAAACATCGCATTGAAAGTTACATCGAATCTTCTTAGCGACAGTTAAAAGTTTGTTTGCGAACAACGCTCGGCTTATCCACATAAAACAGTCGTTTCTTCGAAACTCTGTATCAGCCTTCCTGGAAGAACGTTTGGTCTAGGGAAGCTTCACATGTCACAAGAGCTCTTGAGAGTGTCATGGTACTATTTTCTCGGTACAGTGGATGGATGGGGGGGGGGGGAAGGAGGGTTACTGTCTTTTCAGAGAAAGCATGTGGGGGGGGGGGGGGTCACCTGATCAATGTTTTTTCTAATACCATAACATTCATCTGCACCCTCAGACCCTTCCTGCGCCTCATCAGTTGCTTAGGCGCGTTCTCCGGATATTTGTGTTCCCCTGCACTGAATCTTCGACTCCACGAATACCCTACCGTGACGTCACGCGATTTTACCGGGGCGGTCGGTTCAAAGTGAAAATGGGCAATTTCGAAACGTTTTGGCACACCGTTGTGCCAAATTTTGTGAGTGTGATTGTTTACAGCGACGTTTCGTGGTCAAATTCCAGCTTTCCGCTCTTCATATCTCCATTCAGGGAACTCCAAGGTAAAGTACTATATTATCAGTCTCTCAGGTAGGTGATTCCTCAGTAAACCTCATTTTCTATACGGGGTGTCCAAGAACCAAAACTTCATCAGAAATCGATTCTAAAATTAATTTTCAACAACTTTTGTAACACATTTTTTAGTCCAGTACAAATCCGACGTTTTTACACTTGAAGATTTTTTTCTCGTGTTCATGACCTCAAGTCAATAAAATGGTCATAAGTTATGACTCATAACTAGGGGTCGGATTTTTATGTATTAAAAAATGCAAAATATTCAACATATATATGTATTTATTTTTGTATAATATGCGGTAAATATGTAATAATGTTGAAATATTTTCAAAAATGTTTATAAGCTCAAAATGAACAGTTGTTCAAGAGAAAAAAATTGGTTCGTTGAAAAAAGTAGTGAACGGTGGAATTCTCTCTTTGAAACTATTCGCCACAATATGGAACTTCAAATGCTCGAAAGTGAATCGACAACGATCTGGACGAAAAATGGTTTTTTACCTACTGAACGACCATTCAACGTCCGCAGAAGTTATCAGTGTGTTCTTGAAAGGTTTGTTCCATGCGAGCTGAACTCATGAACCAGTTCGGCGCAGTGGCCACGCGCAGGGATGGGGGCAGGTGAAATGTGTTCCAAGCGGTCGAGTTCATGAACCTAACTTTTACTTTCTACTCGGACTGTACACTGAACCGTATTCCAAGCCCGATGGGTTCATGAAATTTCTGCACCGAGTTCACGAAAACTTCCGCACTATCTGAAAAGGAGGTGCAGCTTTGGGTTCGGGTGCAGAAATAAACGTCCATTTTTGTTTTTGGCGCAAAATTGAAGTTATTCGTTCTAAATCGTTGTTGTTTGATCGTTCCAAGCGTTTTGTTCTGATTTTTTCTCTCCAATTTTTTTTTTTATTTCAAAAGTGTAGAACTCTCAACGAGAATAATGGATGTGCATAATTTGATTTATTCTTTATTATTCGATGAGGATAGCCTGGAACAAATCCTCAGGACAGAAGAGGAAATTGCTGTTGTGTTCGACGACCGGATTTGTAATAAAAATGAAGATTATTTGAAAACAGTACTATTATACGACCATGTCCAATTTATAGATAATTTTAGTGTATCTAAAAATCGCGGAGGGGATCAACCACTCTGATACCGGGCCGTTTGCTTCCAATTGAGCAAGTACGTACATTTTAGCGAATTATTTAAGGTACGTATTTTTTATTCATCAAGTGAATAATTTAGACAATTAGGTATTTAAAAGAGATTTGCCTGGGTTTAAATTTCAAAAATGCCCGAAAACACGTAAAACTCGCTAGCCCATACGGTCCAAAACAACCCGTCTAAATTTGCCAAGCAATGATCCAAAAAATCGAAGATAGGTATGTACCATAATATGGAGTGTCATTTTCCAGGTATTTAACCACGCTGGGTCGAATGTGAGCGGTCTCACATCACCAGCACTAGTAAAGAGTTCGTAGCCAGGGTTTGGTTTCAAAGAAGGAAACCTGGCAATTATTCGAAATTTCTCCCTTAATGGGAAAAACAATAGATCATGGATATGTCTAGGCAGTATTTTGTTCTCCATTAAGGGAGAAATTAGATGAAGGTTACCGACTTAATACTTGAAATGAACGTAGGAAGATGTGGGTAGGAAGAGAAAAAAAAACAACTTTTGTTCCACTTTTCGTGTTCCAAGCGATGAGTACACGAACTGAGAAATTTCTGCACCCGCTCTACACCTTCCCCCACTCCTCAATGAACTCACAAGAACCCGAACCTGCACTCGCACCTGCACTGCACCCGAAATCGCCTCGCATGGAACAAACCTGAAGGCAGTGATCTCGTTGGGAGTGAAGGCCCTTTCAGACCCTTTGAGAATATCCGCAATAGTACGTATGACCAATCATCCCCCACCCCGTCCAGATATTTAACGAGCAATTGTCTGTTTAAGATGTTATTTTAGCATGGAACATGCTTTAGCCTTGGAATAACTACCTGAAAAGTGTCGCACGAGGGTTATTCCCCATCCCATCCCTACTCCGCCGAAGAGCGCTGCTAAAGTATGTTCCATGTTTCTTGAATTTCAGCCCAGGGCTCACAGCAGGAAGTAAGGCGAGGCCCGAGTTTCTGTCCAGGTTTTTTTCACACTCCAAACCAAAAATTAATCCAGAAGACCAAAGAAACCAAACCAAGAAATATCGTAATAAGATCGACGCATCCACAACAATTAAATGGAAATTCATTATGATTCACACCCACTCCCATCGATGTCAGTACAAAAACACAGGCTGAAAATGGGTGAGGGGCTTTGATTGTGATTCACAGCCCTTGATCCTTGATTCTCAGCTATGACAACCATCTGTGCTCTCGCTACAAATTATCATCTTTCAAACGAAGGCCTCTCCCTCAAAGTTATGAAAAACTGCTCAAAATGAAAAAAATAAGTGGTTTTTCAGTTAGATATTTGTAAATATGTATTTACAGCGAAATATGTGAAAATAAGTAAAATAAAAGTAGGTTTAACCGGTTCAAAAGTTGCTTATTTGAACACTTCTTTTTCAATATTGCCAATATATTGCGTAGAAAAGAATATGTAAAAACATATGAATCCGATCCCTACTCATAACTCTCCTAATTTACAAGATAATCACCAAAACGAGGATACCGTTGGAAAAAGCGTTAAATGCCCTTCATTTCTGTACTATCGCCTTTTCAGCTAATCTAGCAAAATATGCTTTTTTTTAGCCTGAACTTGAATTTTCTCAACTTTCTGTTTATTATGCTAGCTCGCTCTCCTTGCTCCTTCAACATTCGATAGTGTTTTGCTACTAATCTCCCACCTATTGAAAAATCTGCCAAGTGGGTGTAGCACATCGCCCGGACTGCGTCCAGTAAATGTCCTGTACGTCCGGACTCACTGAATTCGTAGGTAAACAAGTATTGTTTGTCTACTGCAGTACCTCCACACCCCGCAGGAACCTGGACATTTCTTGATTTTACCAATTACATCTACGCCAGGAATCGTCATCATTACTTCTCTTTTAATGAGGGAGAGGAAAGGTAAGGTCGACGGAAGGTCGGAAAAAGATATAAAGGGGAAATAATATTCGAAAAACAAGGTAAGAAAGAGAGATTCTTTTCTACTTGGGAGGAAAAACTTTTCGCGAGTCGGTAATTCGAGACTGATCCCTGAGATTTTTGAGGTGGAACGAGGAAAGAAAATGGCAACTTGAGATGGACAGTTATTGTGGGAGCTTCTGTAACGACCTGAGACCAAGATTCCGTTCGACTTGAATTTCAACACTTAAAACTCCAAGCGGGAGTAGACATAGCTTCCTCGTAACTGAAAATGAAATGAAATCTTGATACATAATGCATCTTGATGCAGCATTTCCTTGTTTTCAAAATCATTCAATGGCGGCGATGATTTTGAAAACAATATATGTATAATATTATACTAACCAATCATTTCTGTTTTCTCGTATCAATCGACAATAATTCTACTTACTTTCAAAATGCCAACGTTCTGCACTCTTCTACAGTTTTCATACCTTCGTTTTTTTATCTATTAAAAATTGTGGCACGTCAAAATTATTCGCGATGGTTAAACTTCGTTCAATTCGGTTTTCTCATCAAGTACGAATGAAATTTGTTATCTTATAGTGGTAAACTACCTACTATACCATCGAGTAGTAATGTGCGCTCTTCTGTTTTTCTACGTTATCCCATTTTCAACAAAACAATTTTGTGATGTAGGATTATTAACAAAATTGACAATGATTATACTTCGTTAGTAGGTACTCTTCGAGTAGGTATAGAATCTTTCATCTTCAGTGGTACTACCTACTATACCATCGAGAAGTTATGTTTGATCTCCCCCCCCTTTTGCTACCCTCTTCTACAGTTTTTATACTACATTTTATATTTTCATCAAATTTGCCATGTTTATTGGCAAAATTGACGATGGAAAAACTTCTTAAGTTGGTTCTCATCAAATAGGTATGAAATATATTGTCTTATAGTGGCAATCTACGTAGGTGTACCATCGAGAAGTAATGTGCACGTGATCTCCCTCCTCTTCTGCCCTCCTCTACAGTTTTCATACTGTTACTTTTACATTTTCAACTAAACATGTTCCATGTTTATTGGCGATGAAAAAGTTTTGTGAATAGGTTGTCATAAAGTAGGTGCAGAGTCTTTATTTATAATTTCTGTAGTCTATATTTATGTGTCCATAGTGGTGCCTCCATCGAGTAGTAATGTGCACATAAACACCTGCGTTATCAATTCCTGACACTGTTGAACCCACTCTTGAAAAAGATGACAACGTTTAAAAGTTAATCATCGTATAATGAAACCAAAGTTTTATGAAAAAGGAAGTAATCTTTGATATAATTGGAAATCCATGCTTCCTCGAAGAAAATGAGTCGAAGTAAGTGTGTCGAAGTAAGTGTGTCGAAGAAAATTGAATCTGGCCAAGAAATTGCCCACTCGCATTTGATTTTCAGAGCTTCCTAAACTATTTTGGTTTCGAGTCTATCTATCTATGGCAAAACCAAATGCACAGGCATCACAATAGGTAACATAATATTGTTGCCAGTTTATTAAGAATTATACCTCAACCGGAAGGAAAATCAGATAGACAGAAACTATACATCCATTAGTCTGACGACGGGGAACAATCATGCTCTAAATAATTTGCTCCGGATACAGGAAAAACCACTTTGCTTGAAGCTTCCACTCGAAGGCCCTTTTAGTGGACTCTTCAGATCCGGAGGGTTTTTCTGTAGGTCCTCTTTAGTTAAGGATAAAATCTCGGGAACATTTAAAATTAGAGATGCACGCAAAAACTATAACTTCGATGCAAATTTCTGGTTCAATTAATAGGGGTTCAATTATTAGTCACTAACTAGGGCCTTGATTTCTTACTACCAACTTGATGGGGTAGGATAGATCCCTACATACCTCCAAGCCCCAACTTTCCTCTTACTTGAGAAATCAGTGGTCTCCAGGAGCTCACTCATGCAGGTCATTTTGAACTAGAAAAAGTCTGCCAAGCTGGGTGGACAGTATAGTTTCCTCGCGTAGAATAACACGGACCTGTCAAATTAGTTGAAGAAAGTGAGAAAAAAAAGAAACTTGAGATATCGATGAATGGAATTTTACTGATTTTGAGCCCAAAAACCTTTAAAAATCGTCTCCACGGACTCATAAAGTACTTGAATATTGTAATCACTTCACCATTTCAAGTCTCCCAGGTATCATTTTCCAAGAATAGCTGGGCTGAATTATTGTGATAGGAATGTTTTACACAAATAAAGAGGAGTTCGAATTTAGAATGTTTAATTTTCAATTCAAGTTATAAGTGTCTTATAAATTTTGAAAAAAATCACCTTGTAATATAATTTTGAAAATACTATAGGATTACATTTTTGGGGAATATTTTGATGGATCCACAAAGGCTATGTCTATCTTCCATTCTATGTCCATTCTTCCATCCATCTTCCACATTTTTAATTTCTTTTAATTTCGGAAGAACTCAAATTCAACAAAATTTTTATTAATCTTCTTGATGTTTATAGCTTGAATATTTATTGAAGA
Source organism: Apolygus lucorum (assembly GCA_009739505.2). NCBI lineage: Eukaryota > Metazoa > Arthropoda > Insecta > Hemiptera > Miridae > Apolygus > Apolygus lucorum. The sequence goes on along the minus strand of CM019173.2, from coordinate 329,159 downwards.
AAATAAAGAGTTTAATGTGATAAGCCTCTTATTCAGGAATGGGGTAGTTGCTTGATATTTTTTTGTATTTTTTCTGTGTAGAGAATCTCTATTGAAGTACGAATCTGCAAATAAAACTCCCGGAAACGCTTCCAAAAAATTTAGAGATTTTTTCGAAAAACGGGATTTCGGATTCAGGCGGGAAAACCTACACACGGCTTGGACACTGCGGGGTGGGGGCTACGTCACGGGCCAAGAGACCCCTTCCTTTGCCCGGGGGGTCCTTTGATAGCAACCCTCTGTTGGGTTTGTTTACGTTCGTATGTGGCAATAAAATTGGAGAATCACTCACACTTTGTGGTGCTTTCATACTGAATTTTGCTAGCTGTGCAATCGAAATATGTTGCATCAAAGATTTTGTTTCCTACTGGCATTCCCTCCACTGTAACTTAAACCTCATATGGTTGTGAGGAAACGCGGCGTTCTAGTGATACTCGAGCCACAACCTCGCAAATTTGCTAGATTCTTCTAAGTTGGACATAACCAACATCCTTTTATTTAACAATTTACAAACACTCATTGGTACTACGTTGTACAGGATAATGACACTACGATGAAACTTCCAATAAATGAGCAACCATTTGGATGAAGAAGTACTACGCACAAGAAATCACAATTACAACTGACCTTTTCCTATAAAAGTGTCAACTTACCTCACATTATTGGCTCCTTTTATTTCGGCGCTGACGAACTTGTTATTGACGTAAAAATCGTACAACATGCCAATATTTATGTACGGAATATTTTCCAGGGAAGCTACCTCGAAACTCTAGTCGATGGCTCTCCTTTTTGGCATATTGACTTTTTATGTTAATACTTTGGCACATAAACGAAAAAAAAGTTAGGGTTGTTTTTCTGATGATTTCTACTTACAGCCAAGTTGTTCCTATCGAACTTTATCTTCATCATTCGCGTTCATAGAAAAATCGTTCACCATTCGTTGGAAAGCCCTACATTTACGCATAAATGATATACTGCCAAAACCGTTGTACTTACGGAAGAAAATGAGATATACCTACCCCTGAGTTAAAATAACTATCAACAACATTCGAAAGCAGATTGGGTAGGTAGCGGGAAAAAGTGAAGACATGTGTTGCAGACTCGTATGCAAGCGTTTATTAAAAGCTTCTTGAAAATTTACAGTGAACATTATCTTTTACAAACCAATCAACTAATAAATTATGGTAAATACTGGTGTAAACTATAACAACTAACAACTGTAACAACTCGGACCGCACTACGAGAAAGGGCCACCCGAAAAACTGATAACGTGATAACTATGACCGTTAAAGCAACGGGGTTAATCAAAGTACCCCGCGCTGATGTGCTGATGGGCATCGGCAAAACAGCCAAAATTATGCTTCAAAATTTTCAATTTAAACGATTAATTCAAACATAAAAAACCCGAAAAATATATTTCAAAGTTTTTTTAACCATCACCATTATTTTGCAACTATATTTCAATGTTTCTGACTCGAATTGTCCTCGATGGCAGTGATCTCAACGCACTCTATCGTGAGATTCTCGTTTAGGGATGACGTAAGAGGAGTGGCCCGCCAACACTAAAAAGGATGGTACTTCTTTATTGAAATACGGCTAAACTAAATGGAATTTCGAACTGAAAACTGGTCCATATACGTTTTTAAGTGCGCTAAATTCGAATCTGAAGTCAAAAACACGAAATTCCGACCCATGCAACTACCCCATTGTGCATTGGTGATAATAATTATCACAATGCACAATGGGGTAGTTAATTAAAGAAATTATTTCTTTTGCGTTTTCCTCAAAACTCCGTTTTTGGACATAGCGCCTTTGTGCTTTAAGGTATCGATTTTATAAATATTATTGATTTTTTGCGGTCTATAGAGAGCATTATAGAGTAGCTACAACCTCATCGCTGGTATTTTACCCCATTGTATCCCGTAATTATTCACTTCGAATTTTCGATTTATTTTCATATGAATTTCTCGGTTTATATCTGAATACATACTGAAATACATTTAAAATGCTTTAAAAAATCTGGCCAACGTACTTTTTTTTAAATTTTGTTTTTTCGGGGGTACCGTAACGGCATTACTGGGCGTTCCGGGGTCCTGTGTTTCAGGGAATAACATTCAAGGAAAAACATCATCAAACTTGAACATTTTTATTGAATAGGTATATTACAATTCAGATGTTCGGAAAATAACAATAATCAGTTGCATGAACAAATGAAAAAAATCATCACCTCTCACAATATTGAATCGTGTATCTTTGACTTAAAAAACGGCTGAGTGTGACCCACTGAGAACCGTGAATCCGAAAAAAACATTTGATTTCCTTTTTTTGGTAATCCCCAGCCATGCTCTTTGAAAAATGCATTTCTATCTCGGAAACGATATAACCAAATTTGGATTCTCTAGAAAAGCGTTCAAACGATTCTAAACAAGTGTCAGGAGGGGGAGGTTGGCCAAAGGAAGGAACTGCAGCTTTCCTCGACTCCATATCACCTTCAATGAAATGTGGAATTGGTTGTCCTCTTTATAGTCTGAAACGCGTCAGTTGGATCAGCGACATCAGCAGGAGTAGGGAGATTAGCTGGAGAAGAATGATGTATAGGTTGGATCTGATTAGACGGAATGATGTTTATTGAACTTTGATGGGTTGAACAGATCGGTCTGCGAAAATATTCGGATTAGATGGACCTTTCAAAACCAGTGGCTGAGTTTTCCAAAGCAGTTCTATTAGTACTTGATTGGCTGGAGCCATCCGTTGCGGTCCTGGTAGATGCCAATTATCCCCTTCTTGATCTAGGTCTCCAGATTCTTGATCAGTGTCGACATAATTACCGTAAAAGGCTGCACATAAACCGAGTGGCTGTAGAGTCGCCGAAACATCGTCTCTGAGCAGTTGGATCGCTTCCGGAAAATATCAGGTCTTAGGGCTTTTTTTTTTTTTTTCAAATTATATTTGTTGCACCAAGTAATTCAACTTATTAGCAACATTTCTCTGACAATGTATATAAATAACTGAAAAGAGAGTGTGGTACATAGCACACCTCCATACTTCATTTGTCGACTATTTTATGTGTCTTTTGACGTACAAGATTCACAGGAGCGCACAGCACAACACTCACTGAACAACTTCATGAAAACACCACTCCCTACTGCCACAGATCGTGAGGTTTTCGTCTTTTCAGCCGCCTGAGTAGATCATCAACATCCAGCAACTTCACAGCCTCCTCGTTGATATGACCTTGTAGCCTCTGGTGATGGGCTATTGCTTGAGTTTTGATGACTTCATTTATTGTGGGAATTTTAAGGTCCTTATGGATGTCGTCATTGGTTGAGTACCAATACGCATCAACGCATGAGCGCAGTACTTTGTTCTGAAAACGCTGTGTAATGTCACGATTGCTTTGAGAGGTGCAGCCCCACAGTTGTGCACCATATGTCCAGACTGGCTTAAGGACCTGATTGTATAAGGTTAGTTTGTTCTGTATTGACAATTTTGATCGTCTACCAACCAACCAATACATTTTTCGGAGTTTGATGTCCAGTTCTGTTCTTTTATTTTTCACATGCACCCTCCAGCGGAGTTTCGTATCCAGAGTCATACCCAGATATTTTGCCTCATTAGCATAAGGGATGACTTTGCCATTAAGATATATTGGTATATGTTTGATATGGCGGTTGGTAAAATCAACATGGACTGATTTGGCTTCATTCATCTTGATTCTCCACTTAATTGTCCAGTCTTCCAATCTTCTAAGTTTTAAAGTTGATTCGCGATTGTCTTCACCAATAGCAAGGACTGCAGTATCATCTGCAAATGATGCCAGGGTGTTACCCTCGTGTTCGGGTAGATCGCTAGTGTATAGGACGTACAAGAGGGGGCCAAGTACGCTTCCTTGCGGGACTCCAGTTAGGGCTAAGTCGTGCCATCAATATATAAACTGAATGCAAAACTGAGTTCAGAAAATAATAATTAGCCCACTTACTAGAGTAATTTCTGTAGCGCTTTGGTGTCGGAAAAGCTCTCCATTTTCGAAAATCTCCCTTAGCACTGGCAGTGAAGTGATTAACTTGATCAACCTTGGAGAGGCACGGGAAGGGTTCTTGGAACATGTTTGAACAAAATTCTAGACTTCGGATCAGTCACATGACTCGGTTACAATGCCTAGAAGGGTACCACATCACACTGGGCGCTGATGGATTAAAGTCCAATTTTCAGCTTTTAGAGACAATAATTGTCAATAATTGAAATTTGAATAATTCTAATAATAATAATAATAATAATAATAATAATTAGAATAATTATTATTCTAATTTCTGGAGTTGTACCCTTGTCTGAGTTAGCCCACTAATACCGAATACACCATATTTATATTGGAATAATTAAGAAGATAATTTCCTATTCGCACTAAAGGTAGATTCTTGTGTATTTAAGTGTAATTAAATGGCCAACAAATCAAAATTTCAAGGTTTCAAAGTGTCCAAAGTATGTACAAGTCCAACCTATCAAAACCTCCAAAGATAAATACTTTCATTTTTTCATTGTTTATTTATTTATTTTTTATGGCGTCGTCCCACATTCGCCCCAATCAAGGCAGGCGTGATTGGAAGTATTCCGGCGGTTAGGGAGACCTTTTTCCCTTCGACTGTCAATCCATTTCACTCTGGCCAATTAAGTTGATTAAGTTGATGGAGGGCGCTGCTAGCGGGTGACGGAAAGGGGCGGGTGAGCTAAAAGGTTTTTCACGCTTTGATGTGATTTCCCAGGCCCGATAAAAAAAAGAACTCACTGAGGGAGCTTTGTAATACGTGAGTAAATCGGTGTCAATTTGATAACTCCATCGTGTCAAAGGGACATCCTATACATACAGGCGTTGTTTATAGATATTGCCGGTGTAAGTTTTATTGACTTTAGGTTCTCGGAGTTATTAGGGCGTTGCCTTGAATAAGTCAGAATGCTCAGAAGGAGCCAATGGTAGCGTAATGAAAACCTAAAGAACTAACAAAATGGTACTAGGAGTATCTCCGATATTCCTAGCACCTGAGACAACCTGGGTGATTGGGGGCAAGAACTGTAGACAACTCAATGTACAAGTTACTGATAATAATTGTATTTGGCGAAAATAAAGATATATCAAAATAAATGCGTTATTCGTACTTCACCTAATATATGACCAGATTTGGTATAGGTATTTCAATATAAGGAATTGCAAAAATACTGGTACGATACGCGTACCTCTTAAGATAATATCACGTCGAAAAATGACTAAGTTTGCAAATAAAAGAATGAAAAATACGTTAGTACCGAAATAAGTGCTTGACAAGAAATAGTGCACAATAGGTGTGCTAAAGGTAATTGCAAATATACGTTGTACAAAAATAAGTGTACCGTTTGTACCAATGAAAGAAAAGTATTTATGTTACGTGTACTGAACGTACCTGATGTGAAGTAATATGTGAAATTGCGTTATAAATGATGCGTACTGAATGTACCAAAGACAAAATGATGCATAAAGAAAAGTTATAAGTTGCTGTACCGAATGTACCTAATTCAAAGTAATATATGCGATTCGTACTGAAAGTACCTAATTATTACTGAAGTTATTGCGAATGATACAACGTCGCTTGAATATAATATGCGATTGACAATGCGTACTAGACGTTACTTTAGATATGTGTATCACACTGAAATACGACGATATTGCCTGGCATGAAACATAGCAATTGGAAATATATGGGTATGGAGTTTACCGTACTGCTTTGAGGTCTAGGGGTCGTCTCGGGGCGGCACTTCGAGTACCGATGTGAGGCGCCTGGTCCACTGTAGTAGGCAAGTCCAAGGAGAAGATCCGCAAGCCCGAAGGGAGTTGCAGGCGAAGAAGAAAGGTAAGGGCGGCGTACCTATCGTGACTTTAGGTACGACGAAATTGAGTCAAACTGCTACAAACGCTACACCACTGTGGCAAAAAAACGACGGCCTGGTGAGCAACCTCTCGAGTCAAGTGCAAGTAGACGACTGACTGGAGGGGAGCGGTGTTGGTAAGTTAATAGGCGGCTGTGGATGGGGGAAGCCGAGGCTAGCCGAAGTTAGCCGAGCTGCCCCGATGTTCCTTGCTCCTCCTCCTCGTCAAGGGGCTCGGAGAAAGAGGTCTGGTCGGAGGTTCCCTCTGCCCCCGACTTACACTCTTCCCTCCCCTGGAAGCCGCCGTCCTCGGCGGTCAAATCTTCATCCGAGGTACGGGGTATGCCGATTGGTTTGTTTGGTCGTAGCTGCTGCATCACGGCCTCGTATTTGCGTCGACGGCAGTGGATGCATCCCAGGACAGGTACAGGATGTGGTTCGGCGCAGGCGGTATGTAGCGTACCTTCCCTGTACTTTTTTATCAGTCTGGTCCAGAATTGTTTGCAGGAAAGACATCTGAATGCTGTAAGTCGTTTGACCCTTGCCTCACACACCGGGCATGATACCAGCTTGATGGTGAGTGGCGAAACTGCTGGCTCTTCCGTCAAAATAACTTCTGGTGTGAGGGAGGACGTCAATGGTGTCAGACTTCCTTCTGGAGCATCATGTTCATGTTGCTGGGCAACATCATCGTCAGAGTCTTCCTCGTCACTTATGATGGCCCGACGTTGCTTTTTCCGGGTGGCTACAACTGTCCTCGCTGGTTCCTCGTCACTGTCCTCCAGTCGCGCTAGTTTTACGTAGGGTCTGAGAGCATCGAGTTGTTTCTGCAGCTGCTTCCTATCCTTGGTCAGTTTGTCAATCTCGTCATGGGCTGTTCGACGTGCCGACCTCTCCAACTCCAACTGCTGCTCCAGGCTCCTATACGCGTTGCGTAGATGTCTCCAAGCTGGCAATAAGGCTGCTACATGGTCAAGGTGTGCTTGGCTACCTTGGAGAGCCCCGTGTATCGCATAGCCATTGCGAGTCTGTGACGCCGCTTCCACCATGAAGGCGGCTGCCTCGATCGTCCGAAGTGCCTCTTGTTCCTGTGCCTGATTGGTGTTCACATGGCACTCCTGGTCTTCGAAGAGTTCTTTGGATCGTTTGTGATAGATCTCTCTGATCCGCTTCACAGTTGCGTGTTCTGCAGCTGGCGGCCCATCTATTTCATTGATGCGCTCCGGTTCCATGGCCATGATTGTATGGTGACCACTTCTTCTGTAACAGTAAGTATCCTCGTTTAGCAACAGCATTGACCTTAGTAAATCCATGACACAATACTACCAAAAGCTACACAACATCTCCAGTTCCGCAATATTTCAGGTGAGTACACATATGTCCTATCAATAGTTAAGTTAAGTTAAGTTAGATTAGTTACATTGTTTCGACGTAGTTCCTATACATTCATCTCTTACAGGTAAGTACATAGTCATAACATATATCAATAGTTTAATAATAAAATTTTTTTTTTTTTTTTTTTTTTTTTTTTTTTTTTTTTATCCTCCAGCGTCCAAACTATTGGCATGTATTCGAGGTCTTTGACTGTCCGCACTTTGCAGTGTTGATAAGGGGTATGCGTCCCGTCCCGTTACATGGTTGATTTCTCCATAGTCGGTGCAAAACCTCCACCTTTTCGGGTCGCCAACTGGGGTCTTTCTTTTGACTAACACCACCGGTGCGTTCCACAGGCTACTCGAGGGTCGAATTACTTCGTCAGCTAGCATGCTCATAAACTGTTCCTCGATTCCATTTTTCAACGCATGGGGTATAGGGTAGGGTCGTACGTTTATGGGTAATTGATCGTCCGTTTCGATCCGATGTGCAATGTCCAATTTGCATCCTTCGCCGCTTGGTTTCTGGAACACTTGACTATATTCCACCAATATGTGTTGTAGTCGATCTACGGCTTCTTTGGGCGCATTCGTGCATTTTTGTCTCAATTGTTCAACTATCTCTTGTTCAGTTGCGGTCCATCTCTCTGCCGGTGTAAGCTCTCGATCATCTTCATCGGCTGGGTCCCGATCTTCGATCGTTGAGGGTTCCGCTGTTGTTAGTGAACTGGGAGAGACTGTGGGTACCATCGTACAGACCTTCGTATCACATAGGTGGGGTACCGCTATACCGTTCATTTCAGGTACCTCCGTACCACTTGTGTCGAGTACCTCTGTACCATTCGTGTCTAGTACCTTTGTACCTTTGGTGTTGCGTACCTCAGTACCATAGGGGGTGAGTACCTCCGTACCACCTGCATGGAGTACCTCCGTACCACTGGTGTTGAGTACCTCTGTACCTCTGGTATTGAGTACCTCCGTACCTCTGGTGTTGAGTACCTCTGTACCTCTGGTATTGAGTACCTCCGTACCTCTGGTGTTGAGTACCTCTGTACCTTCGGTGCTGAGTACCTCCGTACCGCTGGTGTTGAGTACCTCGGTACCTTCGGTGGTGATTACTTCAACGCCAGGCTGGTTGGGTGTCAGGGTTGTTGTTCGTACTCCCGCCACCGGTACTGTGTCCCGTTCGTTCTTCATCAGAAGAGTCACCTCGTGTCGATCCGCTCGTATTACCATGGGTACCTTTTTCATGATGTCCATTCCCAACAGGTCCAAGCCGGCTCCTTCCCGCTCGAATATCAAAAACGTGTGGTCGAACGTAACCCCCCTCAGGTTCACTTGTACCGTCTGCTCGCCCCGGAATTTCAAAGGGTACCCGTCCGCGCCCCACGCTGTAGCGTCGGTTGGAAAAATTGGAGTACCGCGTACCGGAGTTGTCAGTACCGACACGGCGGCGCCCGTATCCAAAATCAACGAGCGAGACTCGTTGTTCAGCGTAGCGTTGATGCGTAGCGTTCGATTCATGGGCTTCTCGATGATAGTAATATGCCCCACTTCACGAGAGGCTGGTACCAACTGTTGCTCCGAAGGGGCAAACTTCATATTCGTACCCATAGGATGTGAAACGGGTGTGAGTAACTTCTTCTTATGGCAGTCTTTCTCAAGGTGCTCGCGTACCCCACAATAGTCACAGAAAATAGTCTTTTGAGGGTTACTAGGACAATCAACGGGGAAGTGTAGCATATCCGCACAAAACATGCACGGGTACCTGGGGTTTGGGCGGTTAGTAACTTTTGGTGCTGGCACTGCGACGTTCGTACCATTTGTACCGCGTGATGTACATCGAGCCGCGAAGTGTCCAAAGGCGCCGCAGGCGTAGCACTTTCGTTCTCCTTGTTGCACCGCAGACAAGTCCCAGCGTACTTCCACCTCATCTCGTTCTCCCAGCGTCTCTTCTAATTCTTCCGCGCGTTTCAGGGCCGCTTCGATGGTTGTTGGTTCGGTACTTAATAGGTGGGAGCCTAGTTCTTTTCCGACTCCTCTAACGAAAGCCTTTAGTACCTTCCGTCGTACCCATTGTACCTTTTGAGCCGCGTTCAGTTCAGCACCCTCTTCTTGTACCGCCACTTGTGCCAGTTGTCGAACCTTTTCAGCGAATTGTCGCAACGTCTCGTTCGGCTGTTTTTTCAAAGTCCATAATGAAGCTGCTGCTTTTCCGGGGTTGTCCCGTTCGTACCACTGTACCATAGCCTGCTTCATGTGAAGGTATGGGTTCTCTCCTTCATATGAACCCATATTGTCTATCATAAACTGCTTAGCTGTACCTCTCACCTTTGAGCGTAACAATCGTACCTGTTTTTGTTGGTCAAGGGTACCCGTGACATCTTCAAACAATCGGAAATAGGAAGATACCGATATCGCTCCAACTTCATCGGGGTCCCAGGGGTCCAACTCCAAGAACATTGACCTCGGAATGTCGAGATTATTCCCCCCCCGCTGGTCCTTTTCCACGTGCAGGTCGTTGAAGGTTTTGAGAAGTGTCCCTAACTGCGAAAACATTTCGTTGGTCGGGTCCCTTACCGATCCTGAGGTCGCCATTGTGTCTGGGGTTAAGAAAATCCGTACCGACCTAAGCTCTTGTTTTGTACCTGCGTCGATAGGTTGATGAACCTAGCGACTCCGACTGTACAATCCTTGTCAAAAATTCGTGTGGAATGCGTACCGTTTGTACACACTCTTCTAAAACCTTTGTTGAGCGTGTACCGTCTTCGCTACCAACCACCAAGTGTCTCTTTTCTGGGTTCTGTGTGGCGTACCTACACAAGAATCCTAACCGCTGCCACCAATTTTGTAAGTTTTATTGACTTTAGGTTCTCGGAGTTATTAGGGCGTTGCCCTGAATAAGTCAGAATGCTCAGAAGGAGCCAATGGTAGCGTAATGAAAACCTAAAGAACTAACAAAATGGTACTAGGAGTATCTCCGATATTCCTAGCACCTGAGACAACCTGGGTGATTGGGGGCAAGAACTGTAGACAACTCAATGTACAAGTTACTGATAATAATTGTATTTGGCGAAAATAAAGATATATCAAAATAAATGCGTTATTCGTACTTCACCTAATATATGACCAGATTTGGTATAGGTAGTTCAATATAAGGAATTGCAAAAATACTGGTACGATACGCGTACCTCTTAAGATAATATCACGTCGAAAATGACTAAGTTTGCAAATAAAAGAATGAAAAATACGTTAGTACCGAAATGAGTGCTTGACAAGAAATAGTGCACAATAGGTGTGCTAAAGGTAATTGCAAATATACGTTGTACAAAAATAAGTGTACCGTTTGTACCAATGAAAGAAAAGTATTTATGTTACGTGTACTGAACGTACCTGATGTGAAGTAATATGTGAAATTGCGTTATAAATGATGCGTACTGAATGTACCAAAGACAAAATGATGCATAAAGAAAAGTTATAAGTTGCTGTACCGAATGTACCTAATTCAAAGTAATATATGCGATTCGTACTGAAAGTACCTAATTATTACTGAAGTTATTGCGAATGATACAACGTCGCTTGAATATAATATGCGATTGACAATGCGTACTAGACGTTACTTTAGATATGTGTATCACACTGAAATACGACGATATTGCCTGGCATGAAACATAGCAATTGGAAATATATGGGTATGGAGTTTACCGTACTGCTTTGAGGTCTAGGGGTCGTCTCGGGGCGGCACTTCGAGTACCGATGTGAGGCGCCTGGTCCACTGTAGTAGGCAAGTCCAAGGAGAAGATCCGCAAGCCCGAAGGGAGTTGCAGGCGAAGAAGAAAGGTAAGGGCGGCGTACCTATCGTGACTTTAGGTACGACGAAATTGAGTCAAACTGCTACAAACGCTACACCACTGTGGCAAAAAAAACGACGGCCTGGTGAGCAACCTCTCGAGTCAAGTGCAAGTAGACGACTGACTGGAGGGGAGCGGTGTTGGTAAGTTAATAGGCGGCTGTGGATGGGGGAAGCCGAGGCTAGCCGAAGTTAGCCGAGCTGCCCCGATGTTCCTTGCTCCTCCTCCTCGTCAAGGGGCTCGGAGAAAGAGGTCTGGTCGGAGGTTCCCTCTGCCCCCGACTTACACCGGTATTAATTCGTTAAAAATTCAATGAGGAATTTCACCGAATTCTGTTTGCATTTTTCCTGAATAGTTAATGGTGTGGGATAGATGTAAATCGGGCTGATTTCGGAAAATAAGTCTCCTGTTATTTTTGGGAGACAATCAAAATTTTTGATTTCGAAATTAACCGGGAAAACGGACGTGAAGCAGGGACGCTCGCTGATTGGGCTGTTCGGATCGCCGTCTCCTCCCAGTGTTGCCCATTGGGACGACAAAATCGTGTTTTCTAAGAGAAAAGTTATCAAACAAAAACAGAGGAAACCTAATTTTCCCCATCTCGCTTTTTCTATTTTTTCCTTCAGTTTTTCGATTTCGAACTTTACTGTTTCATGAAATTTTGCATCTGGGGACTATGGATTTCTCGATCTCAGCGCTTCAAGCGGCCATAAATGAACTATTCCGGGATGACGTCATTTTCCCGTTTTTTTTTAAACATTCAGTAGTGAGAAAGTGATAAGCTTTGTTTTCACTTTTCAAGGTTGAAAAAAAAAGTTTTCCAAAATCGAAATTTCGACTCGCGTTTTACTTTTTAGACCTTCCTGAACGATTTTGATTCCGTGTCTGTCTATCTGTTATGAAAACCTTGCCACAGTCATACCTTTTACAATTCTGATCTGATTTCGATGAAATTTTCAGGGAGTGTGCGGGTTGGCGTGTAGATGGACGCCTATGAAAATCATCACACCCGGATTGATAGTAGCCGCTGCGCATGCGCAAACGTGAATTCCTTGTAACAGCCATAACTTCCACATTTTTTATCCGATTTCATTGAAATTTTCAGGAATTGAACGGATTGAGTTGTAGATAGTCCCCTTTGAAAATCAAGGCTTCAAAATTGACAGTAGCCTCTGCGCATGCGCAAACATAAAAACTTGTTACAGCCACTTACATTGTTCATCCGAATTTGATGAAATTTTCTAGGATTGTTCGGATTGGCGCGTAATCAGTCCCCTATGAAAATCATGACCCCCAGACGAATAGTAGCCGCTGCGCATGCGCAAATGTGAATTCCTTGTAACAGCCATAACTTCTACATTTTCCATCCGATTTTGACGAAATTTCTCAAAATTGCTAAGATTAACGTGTAGATGGTCCCCCATGAGGGTAGTGCAAGGTATTTAGAGATTGATGTTTTGCGATTAACTAATAGGTACGCATTGGATCATTTATACAATCGGGTTATGGATACGAGGAAGCTATGTGCCACACCCACTCGTTTTTAGGACGTCCCACAGTAAGACTTGGGCGTCCTTATGCGATCGATCTGGGGTGAAGGAGGACAATACTCAACAGAAAAAAAAATAACCACACAGTAATCCGTTTTAGACCATTCTGAATCCAAATCCGTGAAAAAAAACCATAGGTGTATGTCTGTGTGTGTGTGTGTATGTGTAGGTGTATGTGTATGTGTATGTGTGTGTGTAACAAAATCTTGTGTACTCTGCCCAGGCCTAAGTTCTCAACCGATTTTCGTGGTTCTTTTTTTCTTCGACGCGGAAATCTATCTAGTTGTGCACTACAGCGCCGGAATTCGGAATTTTGCTTTTTAAGGGGGGGAAAAGGGGGGTTAATGCTTGAAAAACGTGCGTTTGCGGGCATAATCTTATAAACTCTGCCCAGGCCTCAATTTCCAACCGATTTGTGTGTTTCTTTTTTTGTTTGACTAAAATAACTTCCCCGTTGTACATGATTTCACCGGAGTACCAAAATTCGCAAGAGGAGGGTATGGGTGGGGGATAATATTCACAAAATATCCGATTTTTCAATATTTCGGTTCCTTTACTGCTTACTAATTGTACCCAAGCTTTGAAATTGAGGAAAAATTCTCATTATACCTCCTGATTTCCATGAATTATTCTATGTGCCACCATTGAACTAATAGTGGTGCCACCATGGTGCCAGGACACCATAAACCGCATATTTCATGGTTTTTTTGTGTGTTTCACCTTGAACGTATGTGAACCTCGATGGACCACCTACTAAAACTAATCGATGAAAGTTCAATGTTACGACGTATTTCCGCTTTGGTGCCAGACTGGCACCATTGTTGGCGTTGGGGAGGTAGTGGGGGGGGGGGGGGGGGGGTGAACTCGAATTCGCATGTTGGGTATCGTAGATCATGGATTTTAAAATGCTCTTCAGATTCAAGGCTCCCATGCCGCTAGAAATGTTATGGTGGATAAGGGTGAAGAGGGGGGAGTGGTGGGGATAACTATTTCTTGCCTAAAATGCTCAATAAATTACATCGAGTGAACAGTTTTTTTCGCTTACCAACTGGTATTAATTGATCTGGATGCTTATCCAATGGGACGTCCCCTGGAATGCATGCATTACTAAACAATATGTTTCCATTCTTCATTCGATGGATGTCACAGGTTCATTTTTTTATTTCTTTTGCTTCCGAGTCTACCAAGGTAGCGGAAACTGTTTGTTTTCACTTTTCAAGATTGAAAAAAAAGTTCTCTAAAATCGAAATTTCCACTCGCGTTTTACGTTTAAGACCTTTCTGAACAATTTTGGTTCCGTCTCTGTCTGTCTGTCATGAAATACTTGCCACAGCCATAACCTCTACAATTCTCATCCGATGTCGATGACATTTTCAGGGATTGTGCGAATTAGGTTTTAGATAGTCCCCAATGCAAATCAAGGTCTTAAAGTTGACAGTAGCCTCTGCGCATGCGCAAAAGTAAAATCCTTGTAACAGAAAAAAACCAAAGTGGTTCTTTTTTTGTTCTGTTCTACTGTTCCGGTTCTTTTATCTTTTCTGGGATGGAACTCTTCATGGAACTGAAACACCTTTACAATTGTGTGACTGGAACGTTCGTAACGGTGATGAAAAATGGTTGGAACGACCTATCTATTAAATTCTACCACAAAATGAGACGACTGGATGATCACTTAGTCATCTGATATTCAACTCAGAAACTGGATATCTGATTTCTTTGACATCTAGTTATTTCCATAAATAGGGTAACGCATCAGCGTGGTTGGCACCCTTCAAAATAGTCCACCTACACCGATTTTCAAAGGTTTTGAAGGATCACCTCTTGACCAAGGAATCCCTCCGTTCACTTGAATACCGGATTAAATGACCTGTGGAATCTCCTTCCGTCCCTTCGGAAGTTGAGCTTTCGATTCAAAACGCTCTGAAAGGGAGCGGTGAAGCCTCCAAGGTTGGGGTTAATCAGAACTTAATCCATCACATGGGCTCGAGTGCGCTGGACCATGAGCCAACAATAGCAATCAATCACCTTGTCGAGCCGACCGCCCTCAAAAGACATGCGGTTCACCCCCTTCTATTTTTGCTTAGGCTATTTTCTTCGAAATTTTGATAAACACACATCTCGTGTTCTTGATAGGACTGGAAACACATTGTCCTCACGTCACGTGCCCTCACGTGAGCTCATGGGCTCACGCTCACGCCGTCGGGAACACGCGTGACCTCACATTTCGGCGTGACGTGAGTTGAGATTTGACAACGATTTGGAGCAAAAAACGCTGCAAATTATTACACAAAGGTTTTTTGAATAGATCACTCGCCTCCATCATTTCCACAATTTTACCTTCCCAATCAAGTTTTTTTATGGGTCATTTCAAAATTTGGGGTTATTTCTTGTCACGCAGCTTTTGTGAACACTCTATTTGTCTTGGAAATTCAGAATTTTTTCAGGGAGATACAGCAGGTTGGTGTCTACAAAGATCACATAGAATGAATTTCACTAATCAATTAACTCAGATAATTGAAAATCATTAATGATCCCAATTCTCTCTCCCTACACCTGTCACAGAGGGTAGGTTGGGAACTTTGAAAATTTTTGGAGAACTCTATATTCATATTTTAATTTAAGTAAAAAACGTTATTGGTCCAGGATACTCTCCTCTTCAGGAATAAATTACAAACGAACGAAAATTCCATGAATTGGAAGGGTTTTTGCTATGTTTTGATGCTGTCACAAGGTTTTATTCTCTCTCCCTACAATTTTTTTGAAATGCCTGCCCACTCCTGGAAAACGATTATTTTGTGTCATGAAAAACAAAAGTGAACACTGCTGCAAGATGGCTTCCGAAGCTACTGAAGTTTGTTGAATTTCCAAGCTCCCAGTTGTGTGGGTTATGTTGTGAAGTGTTGAAGCTTTGAGAGTAGGTAAATACTTTCTCCATCCCTACAACCACCTCACTCATCAGGGTAAGTGTTCAACTAAGTTTAATTAAACTCAAATTACAATTATGAATGCCATAGTGTTATGTATTTTTTCTAACGTTCAGAATCAATAATGATGAGGCCAGTAGAGAGTGATAACCTCACAAATCTCTCTCTCTACAACCTCTCTACCTACAACTTCTGGGAAGAGGCTGGTTTGAAGGAAGAGAGATGGAATTGCAGTGAGAGAAGTTTTTTTTTTTCAAATCAGTTTAAATTTTTAAGAGTTACCTGAACTATTTACACCGCTGGGTCATATAATTCTGACTTTTCATTAACCCACATTTTACGAAAGATTAGACTGATTGAAAGACTTGAAGAATCTGATAATTCTGATGTACCTAGATTATAGCTTCGGACTGTGATTGCGATAAGTAAAAGAGACTCCTAAACTAAGATTCTCGTATTTTGAAGGAATAAAAAGGTTTCATGAGTTCAACTCACTCTTGGTTTTCTCTCTCCCTACAAAGTCGAAATTATGGAAAAAAATTCAAAATTCTATAAATTTGAAACTACTTGATAAAGTGTGCGCCCACTTCAGGATCTGCCTCAGTGGCCAAAACAAAGGACGTTTACGGGAGAAAAAACATAAAAACTTCAACAATAATTTATGGAAAAGTTCGAGGACAAAATAACCCCAAATTTTGAAATGACCCTTATAAGAGCTCACAATCACTGCGAAGAAATAGGGAGTTCCGGGTGCCTTCATTAGGAAATTTGAATACTGGTTGCTAAGGACGCACAACTGAGCACAACTCGAAGAAGCGAACAGCAATCGCATTTTGGCTCTTTTTTTGCGATTCACACACGTGTTTTTGATTTTTCGTTAGACCAACCTATAAATTCTCATAGGGAGCGAACGGTTGGTCCCCACAGAGCTCTGGTTGTTCTCATTCGATTCTAAAAATCCATTACTATTTAAATTGAAGAAAAAACTGTACTGTATCGACATTTTTTGAGCTAGCTATAAATTTCATCAAAATCGGTCCAGGAACTAAGGAAAGTGCCGCGTACGGCGGACGGACGGTCAAATTTTTATTCGATTTTGGTTTATTATTTTCAATAATAAGCCTTTGGAATCGAGCAAGAAAAAAAATTTTAACCCCCCCTCAAAATTTGATGTTTTACGTTTCAAGGTACGTAGAATACGAAAATCGAATAAAAAAATTTCCGTCCGTCCGCCGTCCGCGGCACTTTTCTTAGCAACACTGGACCGATTTTGTTCAAATTTGGTATATGGGCTCCATTTGGGGTCTAGTTGTGCCGCGAAGCTTTTGGTTGATTTAGGTCACTTCTAAGGGGTGAAAATTAAGGGTTGAAATTTTCAAGAGTGCCCTAGCTCGAAAACTCTCGAAATAAAGGTATCGTTTTTTCACCAATTTTAAATAGTATTGAATTTTTGAGACCACCCGGAGCTTTGTAGGACAAACCGTTCGGTCCCTACGAGTACTTGAAGGTTTTCCTTCGATAAAACAGATACATGAGTGTGAATCGCAGAAGAGGTCTAATCTCCATTCAAATTTTATCGGACTAAAATGCGAACGCTGTTAATTTCTTCGATTTGTATACAGTTTTGCCTTCTGCGTAACCAGTAATCAAATTTCCATATGAAGCTTTCTATTTTTCCAATCGAGTGTGAAGCGTTTAGTTCTTTCTAATAAACTTGATTGTGAAGGTGTGAAGCCAGTATGGTGTGGTAGGTAGTACCTAGCTGGTAGGTAAAAAAAGTTGGTAGGTAAAAAAAATGTTGGTGGGTAAAAAACGCTGCAAATCATTGCTCAAAGGCTTCTTCACTCTTCAGATCACTGATCAGCTGAGTGAGCTCCGAAGCCATTTTCAATCCTATTGAATGGAAGTGCTCTTCCAGGCGTCTCCAGCATTCGAGAAGATCTTCTTCACTCTTCAGATCACTGATCAGCTGAGTGAGCTCCAAAACCATTTTCAATCCTATTGAATGGAAGTGCTCTTCCAGGCGTCTCCAGCATTCGAGAAGATCTTCTTCACTCTTCAGATCACTGATCAGCTGAGCGAGCTCCAAAGCCATTTTTACTCCTATTGAATGGAAGTGCTCTTCCAGGCGTCTCCAGCATTCGAGGAGATCTTCTTCACTCTTCAGATCACTGATCAGCTGAGTGAGCTCCAAAGCCATTTTCAATCCTATTGAATGGAAGTGCTCTTCCAGGCGTCTCCAGCATTCGAGGAGATCTTCTTCACTCTTCAGATCAGCTGAGTTAGCTCCAAAGCCATTTTTACTCCTATTGAATGTAAGTGCTCTTCCAGGCGTCTCCAGCATTCGAGGAGATCTTCTTCACTCTTCAGATCACTGATCAGCTGAGTGAGCTCCGAAGCCATTTTCAATCCTATTGAATGGAAGTGCTCTTCCAGGCGTCTCCAGCATTCGAGGAGATCTTCTTCACTCTTCAGATCACTGATCAGCTGAGTGAGCTCCGAAGCCATTTTCAATCCTATTGAATGGAAGTGCTCTTCCAGGCGTCTCCAGCATTCGAGGAGATCTTCTTCACTCTTCAGATCAGCTGAGTTAGCTCCAAAGCCATTTTTACTCCTATTGAATGTAAGTGCTCTTCCAGGCGTCTCCAGCATTCGAGGAGATCTTCTTCACTCTTCAGATCACTGATCAGCTGAGTGAGCTCCGAAGCCATTTTCAATCCTATTGAATGGAAGTGCTCTTCCAGGCGTCTCCAGCATTCGAGGAGATCTTCTTCACTCTTCAGATCACTGATCAGCTGAGTGAGCTCCGAAGTCATTTTCAATCCTATTGAACGCAGGAAGCTGAAATTTGAGAGGGAAGGTCAAGGGAGAATACAGATGGTGGTAGGTGCTATTGATGGAGAACCAGTGATCTATACAGAAGGGTGATCTATACAGAAAATAATAAACCTTTGAGCAATGATTTGCAGAGTTTTTGGATTCTACATTACTTTGAAACGTAAACCAACAAATTTTGAGGGAGGGGTTTATAAATTTTTCTTGGTCGATTCCAAAGGTTCATTATTGAAAATAATCCCTCGCTCTATATCCTTGAGGTTGTTTTGTTCCACAAGAAGTATCGGCATCTCCAGCAACATGTTCAGCACAACCATGATACTCGCTATCGACATGAATTGCACCCTGTCCCCCGTCACAACACAGAATTTTTCAAGAATAGCCTGGAGTACACGACCACAAAAATTACCAACCATTTCGTGCTCCATCACCAGCAGATCCCCATGGAACAACCAGTGAGTTCCCTCAAGCCAAAACTTAAAGATTTTCTATCCCAGAGAGAGTATTACTCAGTGGAAGAGTTTTTTCAATCAAGGACAAGCTGACTGTTATTTTGTATTGTTTGACTGTTGACTCTATTGTTTTGTTTTGACTATTGCTCTACCATTGTAACAATGTGTGCTACGGCAATAAAGATTATTATTATTGAACCAAAACCAATGAGTGCGCTTTTAGAGTCCGTCAACATACAACTGATGATTGGCCGTGATACCAGTGTGTTTACCCGCTCGAGGTCACGTGAGGTAAAACTGCACGTGAGGGCACATGAGGTGAGAGCTGTGTGTTTCCACCTGTACGAGTCCTAAAAATTACGCTTTAAAGGATTTTCGAAGAAATGAAGCTATTTCAATGACCTCAAAATTTTTAATTGGAAAATTTTAAAACTTTTATTATTATTGATATTATTATTATTGATAACTTTTATTATTATTATTATTATTATTATTATATTTTTCCAAACTAAATTAAACTTTTTCCGAATCAAATTAATCCTTTTGCAAAAACTAGCCCAGTGAAAATTTTTGCGAATTGCAGGCGTTGTAGAAAACGTGAGAAGTTTTTAGCTGTAGAATGTGAAGAATTTACGATTCTTCTATCCGATATCTTCAGAGATTCCCGAAGATGAGGCTGATGAGGCTAATGAGTATGCATGTCTTCCTAATGCCATTTCTCTCTTATCTTCGCTATATACCTACAGCTTTTTCCTTGAAAATGTACACGAATTTTAATTGAATTTCCAAGATGATTTTATGATGATATTGTTAAAGAGTTGCCATTTTGTTAATTGTATTGATGTTGTTATTATCCTGGGTGTTTTTCGTTACATGTTTATAAACCAAAATGGAGAGTAAGAAAATAGTTTTGAGAGTCGGCGTGCGTGTCTGAATAAAAGTACTATTTTATCTCTGTTTGTGTAGTTTTCATTCTGCACTTGAACTTTCTTACAATGTACTTACTTTATGAGATTAGGTACTTTACGGAAATATATTGTTATGTTGTGGAGAAGGATTAATTTGATATGGACAAAGTTTAATTTGGGTTTGGAAAAAGAATAATTTAATTTGTAATAGGATTAAATTGGTTTGGAATAGGATTAATTTGACTTGGAAATGCAATAAAATTCCAAACTCCAAGTACGTTGATCACCTTCTTCGCTCAACATCCACTAGTTCGAGTATGTGTACGTCAGACCCCAGTCTTTCTAACCCCAAGAGAACCATACGAATCAAGGAGGATCTGAGAAAATCCATTCCATTGAGTGTGTGCGATGTGGGATGAGGGATGAAGGGGACCGTCCCCGGAAATTTGAGCCTCTTGCAAAGTGGTGGGAAGAAGAGGGGGCTTTTGACGGAGTCCAGAAACTGAAAGTGGCCCCTAGTTAGTGCAGTGTCTCCCCCAAGCAAATGGCCTTTTAGGATCCACTCGACTTGACCTGTCCATTCAAGTCGACCCGAGGCCGGATATCCCTTGAGCCCTTTTAGAGAATTTCCTTGGAGAAAATAGCCCAACTAGAACTTGTTTCAATTTTATAAAAGTGCCGATTCAATAAAGAAAAAAGTCTGCCGAATTGAAATGGCAGTAAAGCTTCCTCAGACAGAGCTTTATGGAAAGAATCGGTTTGATTTCATAATTGGTACCACTGGAAACCACTATGAAGCTTGTTTTTCACGATCATGTTTTTTAGGTGCAGAGTTGAAACAAACAGCAACACAATTGAGAAGTTTTTTACAATTATATTGATTTTTTGGTTTATTATTTTCAATAACAAGACCAAGAAAAAAACGCTGCAAATCATTGCTCAAAGGTTTATTATTTTCTGTATAGATCACCCTTCTGTATAGATTATTTAATTCTGATTTTATTAATAATAAATCTTCGATGAAGTGAGTTTCAGGAGGCACTCATTTCCATGTCGGTAGGTACTATTTTTCGAATTGTATGTACCTTGAAACGCGAAACATAAAATTTTTGGTTTGCTTTGAGCAATGGCTTCGGAGCTCACTCAGCTGATCAGTGATCTGAGGAGTGAAGAAGATCTCCTCGAATGCTGGAGACGCCTGGAAGAGCACTTCCATTCAATAGGATTGAAAATGGCTTCGGAGCTCACTCAGCTGATCAGTGATCTGAAGAGTGAAGAAGATCTCCTCGAATGCTGGAGACGCCTGGAAGAGCACTTCCATTCAATAGGATTGAAAATGGCTTTGGAGCTCACTCAGCTGATCAGTGATCTGAAGAGTGAAGAAGATCTCCTCGAATGCTGGAGACGCCTGGAAGAGCACTTCCATTCAATAGGATTGAAAATGGCTTCGGAGCTCACTCAGCTGATCAGTGATCTGAAGAGTGAAGAAGCCTTTGAGCAATGATTTGCAGCGTTTTTTACCCACCAACATTTTTTTTACCTACCAGCTAGGTACTACCTACCACACCATACTGGCTTCACACCTTCACAATCAAGTTTATTAGAAAGAACTAAACGCTTCACACTCGATTGGAAAAATAGAAAGCTTCATATGGAAATTTGATTACTGGTTACGCAGAAGGCAAAACTGTATACAACCGAAGAAATGAACAGCGATCGCATTTTAGTCCGATAAAATTTGAACGGAGATTAGACCTCTTTTGCGATTCACACTCATGATTCTGTTTTATCGAAGGAAAACCTTCAAGTACTCGTAGGGACCGAAGGGTTTGTCCTACAGAGCTCCGGGTGGTCTCAAAAATTTTAAAAAATTCAATACTATTTAAAATTGGTGAAAAAACGATACTTTTATTTCGAGAGTTTTCGAGCTAGGGCACTCTTGAAAATTTCAACCCTTAATTTTCACCCCTTAGAAGTGACCTAAATCAACCAAAAGCTTCGCGGCACAACTAGACCCCAAATGGAGCCCATATACCAAATTTGAATCAAATTGGTCGAGTGTTGCTAAGAAAAGTGCCGCGTACGGCGGACGGACGGAAATTTTTTTATTCGATTTTCGTATTCTACGTACCTTGAAACGTAAAACATCAAATTTTGAGGGGGGGGGGGGGGGGTTTAATTTTTTGTTTCTTGCTCGATTCCAAAGGCTTTCTATTGAAAATAACAAACCAAAATGTTTAACCCCCCCTCAAAATTTGTTCGTTTACGTTTCAAGAGTGCCCTAGCTCGAAAATCTCGAAATGAACGTATCGTTTTTTCACTAATTTTGAATAGTATTGAATTTTTAAACATTTTTGAAACCACCCGTAGCTCTGTAGGACAAACTGTTCGCTCCCTACGAGTACTTAAGGGTTTTCCTTCGATAAAACAGAATCACGCTTGTGAATCGCAAAAGAGGTCTAATCTCCGTTCAAATTTTATCTGACTAAAATGCGATCGCTGTTCATTTCTTCGATTTGTATTCAGTTTTGCTTTCTGAGCAGCCAGTGATCAAATTTCCATTTGAAGCTGTCTATTTTTCGAATCGAGTGTGAAGCGTTTAGTTCTTTCTAATAACCTTGATTGTGAAGGTGTGAAGGCATTATGGTGAGGTAGGTAAACAAATACATCAAAACGCTGCAAATTATTTCACGAAGGTTTGTTATTTTCCTGTATAGATCACTCTTCTGCAAATATCACAGCTTTGCCATTGTCACTATTTATTTATTCATTACCCACCAACCATAGGTACCTACTAACTACCTACTAGGGCATTTTCAAAAATTTCAACCCTTCATTTCCATTTGGTCGGTGGTTGGCGTTGAAATTTTCAAAAATGCCCTAGTAGGTAGATGCCTATGATTGGTGGGTAAAAAATAAATAAATAGTGACAATGGCAAAGCTGTGATCATGGCAGAAGATCTAGACAGGAATACAATAAACCTTTGTGAAATAATTTGCAGCGTTCTCTTCTTTTACCTACCAACCGTTGGTTTAAGAGAAAGAACTAAACGCTTCACTCTCGAATCGAAAAATAGAGAGCTTCAAATGAAAATTTGCTCAGGAAGCGAAACTGAATACAACTCGAAGAAATGAACAGCGTTCGCATTTTAGTCAGATAAAATTTGAACGGAGATTAGACCTCTTTGGTGATTCACACTCGTGATTCTGTTTCATCGAAGGCAAACCCTTAAATACTCGGGGGGAGCGGAGGGATCGTCCTACAGTGCTCCGCGAGGTGTCTAAAAATTCAATATTATCTTAAATTGGTGGAAAAACGATGCCTTTATTTCTAGAGTTTTTCAGCTAGGGCACTTTCGAAAAAAATTTCTACCCTTAATTTTCACCCCTGAGAAGTGACTGACATCAACCAAAATCTTCGCCGCACAACTAGACCACAAATGGAGCCCATATGCCAAATTTGAACCAAATCGGTTCAGTGTTACTAAGAGAAGTGCCGCGTACGGCGGACGGACGGAAAATTTTTTATTCGATTTTCGGATTCTACGTACCTTGAAACGTAAACCATCAAATTTTGAGGGGGGGTTAAACATTTTTTTTTCTTGGTCGATTCCAAAGGTTTATTATTGATAATAATGAACCAAAAACGCTGCAAATCATTGCCCAAAGGTTTATTATTTTCTGTATAGATCACCCTTCTGTATAGATCCTTCTCTACGTACATGTAGGTTGTATACAACCTACTAGGACATTTTCGAAAATGTCAACCCTTTATTTCCATTTGGTTGGTGGATGGGTTTGAAATTTTCAAAAATTCCCTAGTAGGTAGTAGGTCATAATATGTACCCTACCATATTATGGTTGGTAGGGAGGGAACTATACAGAAGTGTGATCTATACAGAAAATAATAAACCTTTGGGCAATGATTTGCAGCGTTTTATTAGATTTTTGTATTCTACGTATCTTGAAACGTAAACCAACAAATTTTGTGGGGGGTTTCCAAAGGTTCATTATTGAAAATGATACCAAAATAGCACGTATAGGTAGGTACTATTATTCGAGTGAATGGAAGCAAGAAAATCACACTCCAACAACGCAAGTGTTCTGCACAAAATGGTACCTCCAATTATTTTAAAAAAAATTGTTTGTCTTCCAATTTAACAAAGCAATAATTACAAACACCCAAAATCTAACATCACTGCTTCGTGGATCGATAACAGTTTCTCCAAGAAAAACCTCCTCCAAGGAAGAGCCCTTAGTTAGAAACAACCAGAAAACGGAGAGATGGAACGATAAATTGCCAGTATTCGGTGGATAACACGATTTCCTCCTTCCTACCTTTTCGCCCGATCATCATTTCCACCTTTAGTTTCTTCTGTTGAGAAAATGTCCTGTTTGGAAAATGTTTTCGTTTGCTGATCGTACAAGAAGGAGGAAAAGAGATTCGGTAGGTTGTGAGAGTACAAGGTTGCTACTCCTCATTTTTCAATGTATCGTTCGTATAAGTTATTCCACTACCCATCTTATTCTTATTATTTCCATTGTTCATTTTACGTAATCATGAATACAAATTCATCCTGATTTCTTAATATTTCACATCCATACAGTAAAGTAAATAAAAGGAAACCATTTGAGGCGTTGAGGACGTCATCAACACTGTTTTCAGGGAAGAAGACCATTGGACAGAAGATTTATTTAATTTTCAATCACAAATTCTTTCACAGGTTAATTCTCAAAATATTATTGGCTCCCTCGTGAAAACATCTAAAAACAAAGAGGAACGTCTACCATCACCGGGGGCCCAATGTTGCATGGGAGTATCAAACCTATTTTGACTTCTAGCGAAGTTAAAAACGCTGCAAATTATTACACAATGGTTTTTTATTTTTCTATATTGATCACTCGTCTGCAAAGCCACCAACCATCCAACATGAAGAAAAACATCGATCACAATTGGGTCAGCTAAAATTTGAACGGAGATTAGTCCTCTTTTGCGATTCACACTTGTGTTTCTGATTTATCGTGCGTAAAACCTTTAAATTCTCGTAGTGAGCGAACGGTTTGTCCTACAGAGCTCCGCGTGGTCTCAAAAAATTCTATAGAATCTTAAATTGAAGGAAAAACAATACCTTTATATCAAAATTTTTTTGAGTTAGGGCGTTTTCAAAATTTCAAAATTGATTTTGGAACCCTTAGATGTGACCTGCATCAACCAAAATCTTCGGGGCACAACTAGACCCCAAATGGAGCCTACATACCAAATTTCATCAAAATCGGTCAATGCTAAGTGGCAAAAGTGCCGCGGACGGCGTACGGCGGACGGACGGCCAAATTTTGAGGGGGTGTTAAATTTTTTTTTTCTTGGTCGATTCCAAAGGTTCATTATTGAAAATAATAAACCAAAATGGAAAAAAAACTTGCGAGAATTAGATACTACAAGATCTTTACAACGATCCCAAGGATAAATGATGAAATTCGTCGAGAAAAAATTTAATAAAATTGGAAAAATACGGTGGTAAACTTACCTTTGCGCGTCACTGGGCCATGTTCAGAGCGATATCACGGAATCAGAGACAAAAGCCTCTTTATCAGCAAACAATGCTACCAACACACAAAAAAAACGCTGCAAATTATTACACAATGGTTTATTATTTTTTATTTTTCTATATAGATCACTCGTCTGCAAAGCCACCAACCATCCAACATGAAGAAAAACATCGATCGCATTTCGGTCAGCTAGAATTTGAACGGAGATTAGGCCTCTTTTGCGATTCACACTCGTGTTTCTGATTTATCGTACGTTCAAACTTCAAATTCTCGTAGTGAGCGAACGGTTTGTCCTACAAAGCTCCGGGTGGTGTCAAAAAATTCTAAAAATTCTATAGAATCTTAAATTGAAGGAAAAACAATACCTTTATACAAAATTTTTTGAGGTAGGGCGTTTTCAAAATTTCAAAATTGATTATGGAACCCTTAGAAGTGACCTACATCAACCAAAATCCACAACTAGACCCCAAATGGAGCCTACATACCAAATTTCATCAAAATCGGTCAATGCTAAGTGGCAAAAGTGCCGCGTACGGCGGACGGACGGCCAAGAATCGAGTAAGAATTTTTGCCAGTCAAGAAAAAATTTAATAAAATTGGAAAAAATACGGTGGTAAACTTACCTTTGCGCGTCACTGGGCCATGTTCAGAGCGATATCACGGAATCAGAGACAAAAGCCTCTTTATCAGCAAACAATGCTACCAACACACACAAAAAACGCTGCAAATCATTGCTCAAAGGTTTATTATTTTCTGTATAGATCACCCTTCTGTATAGATCACTGGTTCTCCATCAATAGCACCTACCACCATCTGTATTCTCCCTTGACCTTCCCTCTCAAATTTCAGCTTCCTGCGTTCAATAGGATTGAAAATGGCTTTGGAGCTCACTCAGCTGATCAGTGATCTGAAGAGTGGAGAAGATCTCCTCGAATGCTGGAGACGCCTGGAAGAGCACTTCCATTCAATAGGAGTAAAAATGGTTTTGGAGCTCACTCAGCTGATCAGTGATCTGAAGAGTGAAGAAGATCTCCTCGAATGCTGGAGACGCATGGAAGAGCACTTCCATTCAATAGGAGTAAAAATGGTTTTGGAGCTCACTCAGCTGATCAGTGATCTGAAGAGTGAAGAAGATCTCCTCGAATGCTGGAGACGCCTGGAAGAGCACTTCCATTCAATAGGAGTAAAAATGGTTTTGGAGCTCACTCAGCTGATCAGTGATCTGAAGAGTGAAGAAGATCTTCTCGAATGCTGGAGACGCCTGGAAGAGCACTTCCATTCAATAGGAGTAAAAATGGTTTTGGAGCTCACTCAGCTGATCAGTGATCTGAAGAGTGAAGAAGATCTTCTCGAATGCTGGAGACGCCTGGAAGAGCACTTCCATTCAATAGGATTGAAAATGGCTTCGGAGCTCACTCAGCTGATCAGTGATCTGAAGAGTGAAGAAGCCTTTGAGCAATGATTTGCAGCGTTTTTTACCCACCAACATTTTGCTTCCTCACTACCGAAGGTAGGGAAGCTTTGTATTCGTGAAAGAAGTGAAAAAAAAAAAAATGTCCTCCAAAATCGAAATTTCCACTTGCTTTTTGCGTTTAGAGCTTCCCGAACAATTTTGGTTCCGTGTCTGTCTGTCTGTCTGTCTGTCGGTCTGTCTGTCTGTCGGTCTGTCTGTGGTCAATCCTTGTCCCGGGCAAAACTATACTAACCTGTGGTCCGATTTTGATGAAATTTTCAGGGATTGTGCGGGTTAGGTCCTAGACGGTCCCCTATGAATTTCAGCACCTTCGGACCAATAGGAGCGAGTGCGCATGCGCAAACGTGAATTTCCTGGAACCTCGGTTTCTCGGTTTCTAATGAACCGATTTTGCTCAAATTTGGAGGATAGTTAGGGACTAACTTCTAAGAGACACCCTGTAAGTTTCAATCAAATTGGTCAAGCAATAGCCGCTGCGCATGCAATGGAGAATGCTAAAGGTGCCTGAGTGGTCACTGATCAGCTGAGTGAGCTCCAAGGCCATTTCCTCTCCTGTTGAACGCAGGAACCTGAAATTTGAGAGGGCGGGTCAATAGAGAATGCTGAAGGCCCCTGAGTGGTCATTGATCAGCTGAGTGAGCTCCACGGCCATTTTCTCTCATGTTGAACGCAGGAAGCTGAAATTTGAGAGGCAGGGTCAATGGAGAATGCTGAAGGTGCCTGAGTGGTCACTGATCAGCTGAGTGAGCTTAAATATTACAGTGGAAGAAAGATAAAGAGGGAGAGGGAGCAAAAACCTTTTCAAGGTATGTCACATTTTAGCCATTAGGCTCTAAGCGGAAATCATCCGGGGGTGCAGGGGGCGAAGCCCCCGCCGAGGCGCGCAGCGCCGAGTTTTCGCCAACTGATTCTATACGTCCATGTTACAATGAGTGAGGAAGCTATACTGCCCACCCAACTTGGCAGACGTTTTTTTTACCTACCAACTTTTTTTTACCTACCAGCTAGGTACTACCTACCACACCATACTGGCTTCACACCTTCACAATCAAGTTTATTAGAAAGAACTAAACGCTTCACACTCGATTCGAAAAATAGACAGCTTCATATGGAAATTTGATTACTGGTTACGCAGAAGGCAAAACTGTATACAAATCGAAGAAATGAACAGCGATCGCATTTTAGTCCGATAAAATTTGAATGGAGATTAGGCCTCTTTTGCGATTCACACTCATGATTCTGTTTTATCGAAGGAAAACCTTCAAGTACTCGTAGGGACCGAACGGTTTGTCCTACAGAGCTCCGGGTGGTCTCAAAAATTTTTTAAAATTCAATACTATTTAAAATTGGTGAAAAAACGATACCTTTATTTCGAGAGTTTTCGAGCTAGGGTACTCTTGAAAATTTCAACCCTTAATTCTCACCCCTTAGAAGTGACCTACATCAACCAAAAGCTTCGCGGCACAACTAGACCCCAAATGGAGCCCATATACCAAATTTGAACCAAATCGGTCCAGTGTTGCTAAGAAAAGTGCCGCGTACGGCGGACGGACGGAAATTTTTTTATTCGATTTTCGTATTCTACGTACCTTGAAAAGTAAAACATCAAATTTTGAGGGGGAGTTAAATTTTTTTTTCTTGCTCGATTCCAAAGGCTTATTATTGAAAATAATAAACCAAAAACAAGCTTTCAAAGGTTGTCTAATGAAAATGAAACCCTTACCAGTCGGATACAATAGTCCGCCTTTATAGAAAAACGCTGCAAATTATTACACA
>CM019173.2:33413-300435 GCA_009739505.2 Apolygus lucorum | reverse complement strand
ATATGTAAGTTCCCTTTCTCTTCATTAGCTTTGTTTCATTTTTATTCCAGAAATAAAGATTTACATCAATACTGGTTTTTACGAGGGACGTCTGGAAAAAGGGACAAATGCTGTTAAAATTAGAAAAATGCATATACATTTTTAATGAAATTTTCAGGATATGTTCAAATTTAATCCTTTATTTTTCAACATAGTCCCCGGCAAGTTCCACACCTTCTGCCACACAGTCTCCTTGACCTCCTCGTCGCTGGAAAACCGTTTTCCACCCAGGAATTCCTTCAGTTTTGGTGAACAGATGAAAATCCGTGGCGCCAGGTCAGGGGATATGGTGGGTGGTTAATGACATCTCATCCAAATCTCACAAGGAGGGTGCTGGGTCACACTGGTGTGGGGCCTGGCGTTGTCATGAAGGAGGCTCACGCCTCAAGTCAGCATTCCCCTCCTTTTGTCCTTAAATTTTTTTTTTTTCAATTTTTGTTAAGGTTTCACAACAGGCATTGGCGTTGATGGTGGTCCCTCTGACCATGAAATCAACCAATAACACTCCCTTCCTGTCCCAGAACACAGATGTCATGATTTTGCGTTCCGAAAATTGCACCTTGAATTTTGGCACGGGGGTTGGGTATGGCGCCACTGTAGGGACTGTCGTTTGGACTCAGGGGTATAGTGGCATACCTATGTCTCGTCCCCAGTCACTATAGAGTCCAGGAACGCATCTCCCTCAGATGCATACTGCTGCAGAAATTCGTTTGCAGCCACAACCATCGTTGGCGATGTTCTGGAGTCAACATTTCGGCACCCATCTGGCACACAACTTCCTGTAGTCAAGTTTTTCAGAAACGATTTCACCCATAACGTTCCGTGAGATGTGTGGGAACATTTCATGAAGGGAGTCGAGGGTCAACGACGATCGCTGCGAATTTTTTCATTGACTTGCTGCACCAGTTCTTCTGAAACGACAGACGGCCTCCCACTTCTTTCTTCATCGTGCGTGTCTGTGCGACCTTCTTTAAACTCCTTAACCCACTTGAAACCTTCGAACGTGTCATCACATCAGGTCCATAGTTTCCTTTAGCTGGGATTTCGGCAGCTGAATTTCGGCGCAAGTGAGTGACATTTTTGAACGAACTGAGACGTTAGAAGTTCCCCTACAAACAGGTATGCCAACTTTGAAAAAAAATTCCCATCATCACCCCCTACGACAATTGTCCCCTTTTTTTCCGGACGTCCCTCAATGTACGTTACTAGCTTAATATCTCTGGTATCTTATTTATTTGATAGTATGTGATTATTTCTTCTATTAGAACATATTCCGATAAAGTATCGTACTCACTCATCATTTTGAATTAAGGAAATCAAAGATGACTTGATATTGTGATTTTCATTTCTGTTGTTTTTGCAGATCTCCAAAAGATGGAGTAGAGGTAAGGCTATTTCTCATTGACTTTTGCTCTAATCTAATTGTTTAGAAACTTATTATTAGGTAACTGATTAGTGTAGAAATTCCAATGTCTGCTCGTGTGTATGCCAAATAAGTGGTTTATGGCACTCCAGAGGCAATATACTTGAGTTGAGGCCCCCTCAAGCGTTGGTTTTTCCGATCTTGCCAGCCCCATTAATTATCCTTCTCTCTCTGGATGTTGAGTGCCACACTTCAGTCCCTTATCTTCATGCCTTTGAAGTCATTGCTGACATAAAATTAAATTCCAAGTTCCAAGAAAGTTTCATCAATATTTGATTCATTAAGCTGGTTGCCTCCAGTGAATTTCGGGCCGAAAGTTTTCTACGGGATTGTGGACAATGGAATTGAATTGGTACACTGAATTGAGTTTGCTGAACAAACATCGCAACATAGCAACCTCGCATTTTTGCAGTGTTGCCACTACATCCGAACGACAGGCTTGAGACCTTCCACAGTTTTCTACCTGTCTTGGTTCTGGTACAAGAAAGTAAAGAAACTTATTTTTGGTACATTTGGGTCCTGGCAGGTCTTTGAATTTGATTTTTTTTTTTTAGAAAATTCTGAATTATTAATTTTATTATTTTCAGGCAAAAGAAGGTGCACGCCATCCCGAGTAAGTTCATAATAATTATTTTATATCTAAGATGGTTATGATTAAAATCCTCTTGTGGATTTTTATTACGAAATGTGGGTTTTATGAAAATGTTACGTGAAAGATGCTAACTGAGGCAGTTGAACTTCAGTACTGTTATACCCGATAGTGGATATATAATTTCAAGTTGTTGAACTAAGAAGTGTTGATAGTTTCAAATATGACTTTCTCAACTTTGAATATTTCCTATGTAACCACGTTTGAGGATTGAAGAGTCTGTTTGTTTTAATCATCACAAACCCTTCTCCGATGTAATCAACGTCTATCATTTTGCAGGGTGTACAGTGATATGGACTTGACTGACCCGGTCATCGCGAGTTTGACGGACGAGCGGGCATCGTCTTCTTCTGATCTACCAATTCCTACTGAAGACACTCAAGATTCACAACCATTCCCTAGAATAAGGCTCTCCGTCCGACCTGAATGGTAACCATTAGTTTATGGTGATTCCATTAAATAATGCAGGAGTGTCGTACCTGCTACCAGGGAAAAATCTGACTCTGCCTTCGAACGATGCCTTGAGACTGGTACAAATGGGCTCCTTAAGACGAAAAAAGTGAAATTTCAACTTAAAATAATTTATCAGTGAACCAAAAACCTCGTTGAACACTTTTCTATGTCGCTCAAACTTGCTTTCTAGGGGACAAAGTTTGAATCTTTTGCTACGTATTTCCAGACTTCCCTTTGTTTTGACCTGAACTTGAAGTGTAAAGATTTCCTGGCCATGTAAGCCAGTTTGTTCGAGTTTTCCAATTACCTTATTATCTTTGTAAGAGTATATTACCCTACGTTGTACCTGTTGTGATCAGCTACCTCTTCGCATTTCTGTCCATTCACTTCCTTAGCTCATGTGGTAGGAGCTCCGATTCAGAATTGGAATGATAGGAGATCGATCCCCGGTCGAGGGAAGTTAATTTTTGATGATTCAACAATATGGCGCAGTCGTACCGGACCAAATGGCCTCCTCAGCATTTCTCAGAGAAACAATAATTCATTAAGATTAGGTCATCAAAACAACTCCCTCCCAAGACACGAGTCGAGCCACCGCCTATTCGGACAAACGTTGAGTTCAGCAGATCCCCCGCCCTCCCCGCCCTCAATAAGGAACAATAACAAAAACGCTGCAAATTATTACACAATGGTTTATTATTTTTCTATATAGATCACTCGTCTACAAAATCACCAACAACAAAATAAAAAAAATAAAAAAAAATTCAAAAATAAAAATAAAAATCACCAACCATCGATCGCATTTCGGTCAGCTCTAATTTGAACGGAGATTAGGCCTCTTTTGCGATTCACACTCGTGTTTTGATTTATATATATATTTCAATATAAACCCTTAAATTTTTGTAGGGAGCGAACGGTTTGTCCCACAGAGCTCCGCGTGGTCTCAAAAAATTCTAAAAATTCTATAGAATCCTAAATTGAAGGAAAACAATACCTTTATATCGAAATTTTTTGAGTTAGGGCGTTTTCAAAATTTCAAAATTGATTTTGGAACCCTTAGGAGTGACCTACATCAACCAAAAGCTTCGGGGCACAACTAGACCCCAAATGGAGCCTACATACCAAATTTCATCAAAATCGGTCAATGCTAAGTGGCAAAAGTGCCGCGTACGGCGGACGGACGGCAAAATTTTTATTCGATTTTTGGATTCTACGTACCTTGAAACGTAAACCATCAAATTTGAGGGGGTG
Organism: Apolygus lucorum; assembly: GCA_009739505.2. NCBI lineage: Eukaryota > Metazoa > Arthropoda > Insecta > Hemiptera > Miridae > Apolygus > Apolygus lucorum. Next base: position 296,620 of record CM019173.2, on the reverse strand, counting down.
TTAAAATTTTTTTTTCTTGGTCGATTCCAAAGGTTCATTATTGAAAATAATAAACCAAAAACTCCGAAGCCAGTCAAAAAGATGCGTTCTCAAATGGTTGTAAAACGCTGGCCAGCAGCCTCCCTGACTAGGTAACGGAGTACCTAAGATTTCCTAATGGGGGGAGATGTTGTGATCAGCTATTTTTGACATTTTATGTCTTTACTATGGTACATAAATGAAAAATCGTCACGCACTGCGGGGAGTGTTACGCAAAGGGAAATATGAAGGGGAAAGGGGGCGCAAAGACATGAAATGTCTCACGTGGTTGCGTACTTGTACGAAAGCTGTAGCCACCGATTCCTTCCGATTAAGTTCTTCTAAATGCTTAACTTACGTTTTTTTTTTCAATTTTTTTTTTTTATTTTTTTATTTGCATTTCTGTCTAGCCACTTCCTTAGCTCAGTGGTAGGAGCTCCGATTCAGAATCGGATCGATCCCTGGTCGAGGGAAGTTAACTTTTGATGATTCAACATACCTATAGGGTGGTTTAGTTCCAAGGGAGTAGCATCAAAGGTAGCTCAGAAACTGTTATACTGTTATCTCATTTATAGGTACCTGAGCAGCCTCAAGTCAGTGGTGAATCGATTTGCATTGGAAAATTATACTTTAAATTCTGTTTAATCTGTCGTCAACATGTTGTGTTGCAGTCTCGTTACGAACACAACAGAATCGCAAGAAGATGAAGTCACCGGAGCTGCCCCTCGCCGTTGGAGCTTACCAAGATGGGAGCACTTGATGGCATCCTCTGACGAGCTACCTCTGGGAGTTCCCTCTCATTACAAAGAAGACAAGAGAAGTCGGTTTCTAACTCTTCACTGGATCACCAGACTGCTTTTCGCCCAAGACAAGTACGTTCTGATATGATAGGAACTTATTTCGCCATCCACTCTGCTTGTATGGAAGAATTCCGTGTAGCTTGAATTAATCGGGTTAGTTATTTTTATATGTACCTGAGAAAGGGCCATGAATTGGTACCATAAAAGAGAATGAAGGTTGTAAGCGGTTCTCCGTTGGCTGAATTATGCACTGTACATAGGGTCGGCACGATACCCCAAAGTATCGATACTCCTTTCGATACGATATTTCTCAGGAAGTATCGATACCCGATATCTTTTCGATTCCGATATTATAAAATATCGATACTTCGATAATATCGGCTCAAAGTATCGATACCACCGATATTTAAACCCACCGATGATTTTTCAATCCAAATAAAAATCCTATTAATTGAGAAAAGGCAGTATTTTTTTAACAATAATTTTAAATGTAATAAAAGTCAGTGGCAATTAAAAATAAAATAAAAGCCAATAATTTAAAATTTAATAAAAATGAATAATCTTTCCATTTTATTTCAATTCCACTTCTTATTTGCAAGAAATCTCTGTTCAATGAAATGATGTTTTCGTTCCCACTAGAAATCGAAAGGATCAAGTAATAAATCAGTCACAGTACAAATAATACTATTTATTAATCGAAAAAAGCCGTTTGCACGTGACGTCGCCATGACGATTAATATTTTGCATGCCTCCCTCTTCTTGTAAGTTCGGGAAAACGGGTTTAAATTCCTTCCAAACTTACACTGGATATTGATACTATTTTGAGGCTATCGTGGCGATATATCTTTTCATTGATACTATTCTGAGCCTATTTTGAGTGTTATTCTGTGGCAGACATATATGGTATTATTTTCTAGTTACTTATTTGGTACTTTTTCACCAATTTACTTTGGTAAAATTTTCGATAATATCGTCAAGAAAGTATCGATACCTCCGATAATTTAGGCAAAAGTATCGATACCAATATATATCGGTTTGAGTTTTGCATCAAAAGTATCGATACAAATATCGGTATCGATACCAAAAAGTATCGATACTCCGATATATCGGTGGTATCGTGCCGTCCCTAACTGTACAGACAGCCTTTAATGTTCAAAAGAAAGAAATATTATATCAGCCTCGGAATTGCTGAGGGAGAGTGGGGAAAGAACAAAGCTCAGTTATCAAAGTAATCAATTATAATACTAAAAGGGAGAGCCTAAGAAGGCGTGATGAGCAAGCTTAAATGTTATCAAATTAATTACTTAGATGCGAACGGTAACACACCGGAGAAAAATATGTGTTACACAAGGTGACTTGTTGCAATGATGTTGAGAGAACGCGATCTGTTGCCTTCATCTATAACTACGTCTCCCGAGCTCTACCAATCAAAACGCTTCTATGGCTCCCAGCTTTAGCTTTCAGCCCAGTGGTTACATTTATTCATGGAGCTTCACAGTTTATTATTCATTATAATGTCATGATTAATCACAAATCGAGGATAAGTGAAAAGAAACCGTAATACCGTGACATAAAATGCCAACAACAAAATTATATAAAAACACGTAATTTATAAATTAGAAAACATTTTGACGTCACGGCCTGGAATTGAATTCAGGTTTCCTAGAAAATCGGCAACGTACACGTGGGGTTGGGATTTTATGTATTAGACTAGCTGAAAAGCCCGCTGAAAGCAGGCAAAAGAAATCCGTAATACCGTGACATAAAATGCCAACAACCAAATTATTCTAAATACGTAATTTATCAAATTACAAAAAAAGTTGACGTCACGGCCTGGAATTGAATCCAGGTTTCCTGGACAATCGGCAACGTACACGTGGGGTGGGATTTTATGTATTAGACTAGCTGAAAAGCCCGCTGAAAGCAGGCAAAAAGAAATCCGTAATACCGTGACATAAAATGCCAACAACAAAATTATATCATAAATACGTAATTTATCAAATCACAAAAAAGGTTGACGTCACGGCCTGGAATCGAACCCAAGTACTGTTGGGATTTTATGTATTAGATGATGTAATGATTTATTTGTTGTTCATTTTGCGTTTTGTTTGTTTATAGTAACTGCCCTCCTCCAAAGGAGTGACGAGAGTGTTCCATGACCCCGAACAGAACCAGAACTACCCAAGAACATTTACAATCTTTTAGGTGAGACTTACTTACCAGCCAATTTTCTAAAAGTTCCTCTTGATAAAGCTGAATCATCTGTGTGAGATGGATTTTACTGGATCTAATGAGTAGAACTTCATTATACTTTATACACTGTAAAATTGCATCCATCATAGCGTTTGCTTGAATAACATCTAAATCACACCTACGGCATTAGTTCATATTTCCTCCGCTAGGGGTAGTAAAGCATGTTTCCCTTGAATCAGCTGCATCGCAATATCTCAAGCTTTACCAAAATAGGTAACGGAGCTTATCTCATCTGATTCAAAGGGAAAACGCTTTATTTCCCTAGCGGAGGATTCACAAAATAGTGCTGTAGGTGTGATTTAGACGCTCGTGTTTGCTTGCATCCTGTCTGATCACGATTTTCCCAGCAGATAGACCATAATATCTAAAAAAAACATATTATGTTGGGATTAACTATATTCGAGTGGACTGTGAGTACTATGATTATCAGTAAGGGTTTCACACAACACCGAAGGGAAGATTTAGTTGTGACCTGTACTGGTCTTGCTAATACGAATGTCTACCTGACATCAATTGTTTTCAGACCCAATATAGCATCCAGGAACATAATTTCAATGACGCTAGTACGAGGCTTGCTATACCTATTGTCAGCCTGACATCTCCATAGCATCCACAAACATCATTTCATTAGCAGCTGTAGAAAGCTTACTGAATCACATGTCACCCATTGGTTTCAGGATTCAATGTAGCATCCATAAACATTATTTCTACTACGGTACCCGAGTGAGACTTGCTAACCTTCTAATGAATATCGAGTGTTTTGGACGAATTGGCTAGGTATAGAATAATCCAGCAAGATAATGACGTGTACTTTCAGGTGCTGAACCTTGCTGAATCCCTCGCGCTCATTCAGGCACCAGTCCCATCACAGTCTCCATAGCTGCCTCTTCTATACTCCATAAAACCGCTCCTATTGTTACACATAATTAATCCCATTTCTTCATAAAAGTGGTTAAATTACCTCCACTACTAACCATAATACTTCAATCGCGTATATCCGCTTAGAAACCGCGAGCTATAGGTCATCAAACTATATTCTAAGTGACCAAGGACGTTCTCGTCTCATAAAAGGAAAAAGGTACCATTGAAACTATGTACATGGATGCTTGTGACGTTGGTTACCTTCAAATGCGGGATCCAATTGGAGTTCCTAAGCCCCTCAACAGTATCCATACCTCGCCTTGTGTACCTTATACATATAACACCCTATCAAGATACTTCGTAATGTCACAAAACCACCATTTTGTTCCTTTATATGTGATACCAGAAAATGGAATTCTTTTATTCGTGCTTTCAGAAAAATTCTCCGACAACGAGATTGTTCAGATCTTAAAAAGATTTGATGAAGTCAAGCACCTTGCTAAACAATTCGCAGGAGGTAAGAAACTCACACTTTTCATATTTTATCTTTCAATCATAATATATAAAGTTTTATGGCTGCGGTCTGCACAGTGCTCACGTACTCAGCTCAGGTATGGGGTTTTAAATATTATGAAGTTGTGGAGCGGATTCAACTCCAGTTCGTTAAAATGTTGTATGGTCTCCCGCTGAATACCCCAAATTACTTGGTTTATGTTGGAGCAAACGTGGATCCGATTTATTGCACCACCCTCACACTTCACTTTGGCTACATTAGGAAGGTGCTAAGAATGCCGGAGTCGCGCTACCCAAAAATAGTTCTTCTGGAAACTATAAGGAAAATTTTCTACTGGGCTGAAGAACTGAAAAGACTTGCAGTTTTTGCTGGATGCGAATTGAGTTTTGAAACTAGAAACCGTCGGCTTTTTTATTCGCAGTTTGAAAGCTTGTTGGAGGCAACATCGCGAGGAAATTACGGCCTGTGAGCTCGCGTCAAGTAACTCCTTGTATAGCGAGCTGGATTTGACTGCACGCAATCGATGTGAGGAATGAGAATCAAGGGCCTCTACATGTGTGCCGTTGGTTGGTGAAGCTGTAAAGGTCTCTCTTGGGACTAAATCACCGCCCGTTTCTCCCCGGTTACAGATAGAAGGGAGGACTGTTCCATGTGTAATATGGGGGCACTTGAGGATGTTTATCATTTTCTTGGGGTCTGTCCCGTGTTGGGAGAGTTCAGGAGCGCCTATTTGGGTGCAAGGGTGCTAGGGTGCTTAGTAGGGATCGGGTTGTGCAGCTACTGAATGGCGATAGAGTGGGGGCGGTTGGCGAGTTTTTTAAGGGTGACGTGGCGTTATCGAGCCGAATTGATTAACGAATTCAACTGGTGTTTCCACTCTGAATGATAAATCTAAGCGCTAACGTTTCGTTTTAAAAATCAAATTTCATCATCCTTTCTCGGGCTCTCTCCGACAGAAAGACCTTTGGTCCATTGCCGTAACTCATGCTCTATATTTTTGTAAATTGTTATTATTGTGATAAAGCATGTTTTTCTTCTTCTTCTTCTTCATATTTCAAAAGTACCATCTTTTAAATAATGTTATTAGCACTCAGGATTTTGAAGAAGAAAAATCTCGTATTTTCTTTCTGTGTCTACCAAGGTAACGGAAACATTGTTTTCACTTTTCAAGGATATTGAAAGTCCTCAAAAAATTTTAATATGATCAAAATTTCTACTCGCGTTTATTTTTAGACCTTCCTGAACAATTTTGGTTCCATGTCTGTCTGTCTTCCGCTGATCCTTGTAACGGGTAAAATTATACGAAGTTACCGTCCAGATTTTGATAACATTTTCAGTGATTGTGCGGTTGGCGTGTAGATGGTCCCCTATGAAAATCATTGCTCCCGGATTGGTAGTAACCTCTGTGCAAACGTAAACTCCCATAATTTCTATATTTTCCATCCGAAATCGATGGGATTGTCGAGGGTTGTGTGGTTGAGACTCAAAATGGTTCCTCATGAATGTCATCGTCATGTGATTGAATTTTCGAGATTATCACGTATGCATCGGATCGTCTATACAATTATGTTACGGATACGAGAAAGCCATCTGCCACTCCCACTTGGCAGACTTTTTTGTTTTGTGTTCACGTAGTTTATTAAATCAATGAACCTCATTAATCATTAAGGTTTCGTTTTCAGGAGATTGTCGAAATCGTGGTTCTTCATTTGATGAAGAGGTCCATTCCACTACTGGTGAGATTATATTCATAGTTTTTGCTACGTTTTCTAAGGCCTAGCTGGGTCTGCTGGGCTTGCTAGGTATTAATTTACACTCGTCAAGTCTTTAAGGGGGAAGACAAGTAGGTGTTGAATTTTAACAAAATGACTTCTTTCAGTTAAGAGTTTCTTCAAGCTGGAAAAATACTGTACAACATCTCGCTCCAGCAGGTTTTTCCTCGAAGGAGTGGTTTTTATCCTCTATCTTTATATTGTACCACCTATAATGACTATTTAGTTACATAATTATTTTGATTCGTTATTTTTCTTTGTAGGTGCAGATGGCCCTCAGACCTGCATGCCAAATATCCCTTCAAGTGAGTCTTTCTAGCTTTTGTTGGCATTTTTACTGAACTATTCAAGTATTATTGGGATTGAATTAGTGAGAATAAGGATAACATGACTTGTTCCAAATTACGTGATATTGTTTTCAGAGAGTTTGGTTGTACTGTGTGTACACGGCTGGGGAATTCAATTGTGTTCGGGGGGATTTGAACTCAGCAATATATATGATGGGACTCAACAACGATTGTTTTTATGAGGAGGAGGTGTGGTGAGGCGGTACAGGTTCTCTGTTGGTTCTTGCTCTCCCGTCCAAATGGTATTATCTGTAACTGACATGCTCAGGCAAAGTTAGAGGAGCATCTAGGGAAAGAAAGTGGTGGAACGGCGTGAGCGCTGCCTAGCAAAGATGAGATGAACCTTCCAGAGCTCAAAAACTTAGGTTATCTCTCTTATCAGTTGGCTTATGTGATGTAGGTATCGTGTGTTGTGTTTCTAATTCTTTTGTAAATAATAGAATGCTTTAAAACTTAATGTTGTTTGCCTACAAGATTAGGCAGGGATCTACAGACATTACCACCGGTTGATAATGGAGGTGTATCCATCTTGCCAAAAAAGAAGAGAAGGTTCATCTAATCGTTGCTAGATATCGCTTGGGCCGTTCCACCACTTTCCTTTCCTAGATACTCTACAAAGTTAGTGTTTTTGTACTTCTCGTAGTTACAAAAAGTTTTCATTCTGATATGGAAACTAGTTTTTTTACTAGACGGTATCAGTAGAGGAGGTGGCAACTCTCGCTAGGCGCGCTGGCGGTAAAAGTAGTTTCTCGTACGTCCAATAGAGTGCTTTGATTAAAATTACCTTGAAGAGATCTCATCAACTTTTGCGAGTGTCATTGATAATTTTCAACGTTAATTATTTACCTATGTTGTTGAGTTGGATGATATGTCTTCTGACTGATATGAGATAATGTCGAAAAGACCCCTTTTTCTATTACAAAAAGGACCCAAAAAACCCAGAATTGGTAAAGTAAAAAGAGAAGAACATTTCTTTGACAGTAAAAGAATGCTACACGCTACCAAAAACTGAAAAGGTCAGCATTGGCGCCTGCGTAATTTACGTACTTTATACGCGTGCCAACTTTTGTAATTGCCTTCAGGCTTTACACAATTAAACCATTCATTCATTGGCGTTTGCTCGCTCAAGCCACTTGTTTCCACGTTTCCATTGGTCAAAATACGAGAAGAACAAAAATACTCTATTGCATCAGTATAGGTTGTGGCGATCCTACTTTTTTATAAGGGACAAACCAATTTTGTTTGTTCCCAATTTGTTGGAGCTACGCCTTTAGGGATATCCGATTCATAGAGATATGAATCAATATTCTCTTGAGGCCGGCTGATTAATCTAATCACTGGTTTGAAGGGGTAGGGTCGTCACACCCTCCTCTGTCTCATATATGGGCAATTAGGTGTATTTCAAATTTGTTGCACAAATTGAAATTCATCCTATATTGTTACATGGTAGCAGAGCGTGGTTCGGTGGAAATGCACTGAATTTATTTCATCATTTCCCCTCCACTTTTTCTTGGGTATTCCAGAAGGAATTACTCAAAGAGATATCCAGAAGGAATCTCTATATTAAATTCATTCCTTTCTTCCACTTCGCCAATCCGGCAATTAAACTCATTCATTAAACTTCGCCAATCCGGCAATTAAATTCAGTCTCTTGTTAGGCTTTGCCAATCTGGCATTTTATTAATTTCAATTACGTTTTTCTTTTATATAAGCCTTTTCTGCATTTGCCTTTTCAATCATTACACTTGAATGTTTCGTCATTCGTATTCTTTATTTAGTTTGCTTTCTCCTCAGTTCCATTGATTTATTCTTTTATGTATAAATGGCCCATTCGTGGCATCAATGACCCATTCGTGGCATTCTTCTTCTTCTTCTTCTTTTGCAATAGTACCATTACGATGGAGGAATTCCCTTGAAGCTTCCAGACGTCCTTTCCTGGGCTTCATACTATTTTTCAGTCCCTTGACTTGTTTTCAAACATACTTCTGTTTGAAACCCAGAAGTATGTTTTAGGGAGAGGAGTGTGACGATCCTACTTTTTTATAAGGGACAAACCGATTTGGTTTGTTCCCGATTTGTTGGAGCTACGCCTTTAGGGATATCCGATTCATAGAGATATGAATCGATATTCTCTTGAGGCCGGCTGATTAATCTAATCACTGGTTTGAAGGGATAGGGTCGTCACACCCTCCTCTGTCTCATATATGGGCAATTAGGTGTATTTCAAATTTGTTGTACAAATTGAAATTCAACCTACATTGTTACAAGGTAAAAATACCCCCCCCCCCCCCAGAAATTCTGTGTGGATTGATGTTGGGACGCAACGAATGACTCTACATCTACATGAACCCCCCCCCCCCCCTCTGATACTCTACATGAAACCTTCATGCTATTAGGATGTGGCCTACGATGGAAGGCTAGCCACATCTGTGTTGAAAGTATGTTGGAATACCACTTATGTAAAGTAACAACCATTTCAGGTTGGATTATCGTCCGACTGCCATTCCTGGCGTAGCGGACGTCATCAGTTGTCTTCCAAAGGGAAGATCAGAATTTGTTCTGATGATTTCGCTCATGGCTTCCCATTGCCTCACCGCCCTGGGTTGGGACGAGGGGCGTGGCGAGCCGCAAATGCCCGAAACAGGCCCAGTGACCGAGACTTGTATTCATGATCTTTCCCTCAGAGATCGGTTCTTATCTCGGCCTCGAAACGCATTGGCGAACGATCAAGGCTACCAGAACCCCTTATCATGTGCCTAGGTAATCATTTCGTAAACTCCTGCTTTATCCATTTGTCGAGCTGACGTAGTGGAACACATGGACGTGCCAGACCCCCCGAATACCACTTATGTATGTTATCTTAATTTCAAAGACTTGAAAGCTGCTGGTGTCCGAAGCGAAAAACTGTTCTGATCCTCCAAGCTTGTGCATTTTTTTGGGTATATTCGACGCCTTTGGATGGCCAGGCTTGGTGTCCCTACTACAATCTGGGCGAGAGCCTTTTCTACTACTTTCAGCTTTAAACTCTTTACCAGTTGACGGGGGTGAAGTCTAACTAGCTATAAGAAGGCCAATGTGTATGTTTTTGGCAAACCCGGCCATCCAAACGCACGACTACAGTACTTGAACTTTGCCCAATATTTGCACGGCGTGGTTCTATTATTCTCACCAATTCAATGAAAATCGTTTCTTTATATTGTGAGAATGTGTTGTATTAAAGAGTCCTCCACACCATCTGTGGTGGAACGCTTTTTTTTTACAATTTCAACTAGGTATCCGATTTTTACTTGTCCTCATACAGCGGAGATCGCCGTGAAGAATGTTGCCCTTTCTACCCCTTCGAATTAGAATCAACTTTCAAGGTAGGTATGATGGGGTTTTATGTCACCGTTATATCTGTGTAATACTGTGTGTATTCCTGTCCCTGAGTAGGTACCACGGCCCCGAATGATGGGAATGGGGTGTGCGCACAATCATTTGTTTGAAGTATTTGACATTTCGAAAAGGCGGAACATGAGGTGATTTATGAGCGGACCACTTTGAGCTTATCAAACATCCAGGTTCCAGAAAACTTGTGTATGATCTCATTCCTCTCTAAATTGTAAGAAACGAAGAATCCAAAAAGATTAACACCCATGGTTTGTATGTACTAAATTTTATATTTTTCTAAATGAAATCAACCATTTTCGGAGCTTGCCAAATTCTTAGGAGCGTCGACTACTGTTTAAAAGTACAAAACAAACATGCAGGTAAGGCCAATGGCAGTCCGAGGCTCCCAATGGGCTGAAAAATGCGCACACTCCTTTCATAATATAAATACATGTTTTTGATTGTGTGTTGAACTGTATGTAGTAATGTTTTTCCTTGTTGTAATGAATGTTCAGTGTTTACAATCATTTCCCTACTCCTTCTTCCTTATGTACATCTCTCGATGTTTTATGTGTTCAACCCTTACATGCTTCTTCTGTATCTTCCTCTTTCAATTAAATGCTTCAAAAATCGAAATGAGTGTATTTTTAACACAATTTTACGTTCAGTATTTTGATGATGAAATTACGTACAAGAAAAAAACCGTTCATTTCTTACGCCAGCCACTTGTTGGATTCTATTTCTGTGCTCTTTATGTTCCTATATGTGTTTATGTGTATTTATCTGTGTACCTTACCATTGCATTTTATAGTATTAAATGAATGGGGTTAGTTCCGCTAGTTATAAGAATACAATTATTATCTACGTGCCGTATTGGAGAATCCGTCGTAACCAGCAAGTCGAGTACAGGAGGCGAGCGCTTTCGATGTAAAGACATCATTTCAGGCCGTCGAGAGAGTACTAAAGTTTGTCAGTCAGTCGTTCTATTATATAGTCTGGGTGAAAAGGAGGTGAAAGGATCAGAAAGGAAAGGGGGCCACCTAGTAACGAGACCACGTGGTGAAAGGTTGTTTGTGTCTGTCATGTCAAGTGAAAGGGAGAGATAAAACTAATCCTATTAGCTAATTGTACATTCACACACATGGTGACCACGTGGTCTTCTATTCTAAACTATGATTATATTATAAACTAGCTTATAAACTAACTTATTGCTAAAATTATTCACTTTCACTTGACATGACGGACAAACAACCTTTCACCACATGGTCTCGTTACTAGGTGGCCCCCTTTCCTTTCTGATCCTTTCACCTCCCTTTCACCCAGACTATATAAATAGAACGACGGACTGACAAACTTTAGTACTCTCTCGACGGATTCTCCAATACGGTACGTAAATAATAATTATTGCATTTTATGTTTATGGCGCTGATTTTATGTTTATGGCACATTCATGATGGCGTCCCCCCCCCCTTCGTCAACCCCGGAGCCTCATGCTGGAAGGATGATCCCTTTGAATAAATTCACGTTTTTCCGAATTCAAACGCAAATTTATCCCTTAAATTCGATTGTAAAAAACTAATTTGTGTATTATCGCAGATGGTTTTTCCAAAGGAAATTTTAGAATGGGTAAATTATTTTTTTTTCATACAAAAAAACAACAAAAACTGAACTTTGTAAGTTTTTTTTACTTTAGCGTAATTTTTAGCTTGCTTCTGTTAAAATTTTTGATTGTGTCATAAGCTGAAAGGCAACTTAATGCTATTTCCATTGGTATCTTAAATTTTAATTTTAATTAATAATTAATTTCCTCAAATTTTAATTTGGAGATAACTTAAAGAAGTCACGAATTAAACCTAAATGAGTTACGGTCATTTTCACAAATTAAGATCAAAAAACACGAAAACGAGATCAAAATGTTAATGTCTTAGACTCAGTGCCTGAAGTTTGGATCATTAATTCCGGGACACCCTGTTGTACTAACCTACTGTACTAACCTGTTGTACTAACCTGTTGTACCTCAAGCAATGTTCACTCCCAAGTTGAACGATGACTATTAATTAATTATTTATTATTTTCAGAAATTGACGAAGCAGCGCATGTTAGAGACAAACTGCAGTAACGACATTGAAAAAGTCTCTCATATCATTGAAACACAATGGGGTAGTTGCATGATATTTTTTTGTATTTTTTCTGTGTAGAGAATCTCTATTGAAGTACGAATCTGCAAATAAAACTCCCGGAAACGCTTCCAAAAAATTTAGAGATTTTTTCAAAAAACGGGATTTCGGATTCAGGCGGGAAAACCTACACACGGCTTGGACACTGCGGGGGTGGGGCCGTCACGGTGTGAAGGGGGCCAAAAGACCCCTTCCTTTGCCCGGGGGGTCCTTTGATAGCAACCCTCTGTTGGGTTTGTTTACGTTCGTTTGTGGCAATAAAATTGGAGAATCACTCACACTTTGTGGTGCTTTCATACTGAATTTTGCTAGCTGTGCAATCGAAACATGTTGCATCAAAGATTTTGTTTCCTACTGGCATTCCTCCACTGTACTTAAACCTCATATGGTTGTGAGGAAATGCGGTGTTCTGGTGTTACTCGAGCCACAACCTCGCAAATTTGCTAGATTCTTCTAAGTTGGACATACCAACATCGTTTTATTTAACAATTTACAAACACTCATTGGTACTACGTTGTACAGGATAATGACACTACAATGAAACTTCCAATAATGAGCAACCATTTGGATGAAGAAGTACTACGCAGAAGAAATCACAATTACAACTGACCTTTTCCTATAAAAGTGTCAACTTACCTCACATTATTGGCTCCTTTTATTTCGGCGCTGACGAACTTGTTATTGACGTAAAAATCGTACAACATGCCAATATTTATGTACGGAATATTTTCCAGGGAAGCTACCTCGAAACTCTAGTCGATGGCTCTCCTTTTTGGCATATTGACTTTTATGTTAATACTTTGGCACATAAACGAAAAAAAAGTTAGGGTTGTTTTTCTGATGATTTCTACTTACAGCCAAGTTGTTCCTATCGAACTTTATCTTCATCATTCGCGTTCATAGAAAAATCGTTCACCATTCGTTGGAAAGCCCTACATTTACGCATAAATGATATACTGCCAAAACCGTTGTACTTACGGAAGAAAATGAGATATACCTACCCCTGAGTTAAAATAACTATCAACAACATTCGAAAGCAGATTGGGTAGGTAGCGGGAAAAAGTGAAGACATGTGTTGCAGACTCGTATGCAAGCGTTTATTAAAAGCTTCTTGAAAATTTACAGTGAACATTATCTTTTACAAACCAATCAACTAATAAATTATGGTAAATACTGGTGTAAACTATAACAACTAACAACTGTAACAACTCGGACCGCACTACGAGAAAGGGCCACCCGAAAAACTGATAACGTGATAACTATGACCGTTAAAGCAACGGGGTTAATCAAAGTACCCCGCGCTGATGTGCTGATGGGCATCGGCAAAACAGCCAAAATTATGCTTCAAAATTTTCAATTTAAACGATTAATTCAAACATAAAAACCTGAAAAATATATTTCAAAGTTTTTTTAATCATCACCATCATTTTGCAAGTACATTTCAATGTTTCTGACTCGAATTGTCCTCGATGGCAGTGATCTCAACGCACTCTATCGTGAGATTCTCGTTTAGGGATGACGTAAGAGGAGTGGCCCGCCAACACTAAAAAGGATGGTACTTCTTTATTGAAATACGGCTAAACTAAATGGAATTTCGAACTGAAAACTGGTCCATATACGTTTTTAAGTGCGCTAAATTCGAATCTGAAGTCAAACACGAAATTCCGACCCATGCAACTACCCCATTGTGCATTGGTGATAATTTCTTTTGCGTTTTCCTCAAAACTCCGTTTTTGGACATGGCGCCTTTGTGCTTTAAGGTATCGATTTTATAAATATTATTGATTTTTTGCGGTCTATAGAGAGTATTATAGAGTAGCTACAACCTCATCGCTGGTATTTTAACCCATTGTATCCCGTAATTATTCACTTCGAATTTTCGATTTATTTTCATATGAATTTCTCGGTTTATATCTGAATACATACTGAAATACATTTAAAATGCTTTAAAAAATCTGGCCAACGTACTTTTTTTTAAATTTTGTTTTTTCGGGGGTACCGTAACGGCATTACTGGGCGTTCCGGGGTCCTGTGTTTCAGGGAATAACATTCAAGGAAAAACATCATCAAACTTGAACATTTTTATTGAATAGGTATATTACAATTCAGATGTTCGGAAAATAACAATAATCAGTTGCATGAACAAATGAAAAAAATCATCACCTCTCACAATATTGAATCGTGTATCTTTGACTTAAAAAACGGCTGAGTGTGACCCACTGAGAACCGTGAATCCGAAAAAAACATTTGATTTCCTTTTTTTGGTAATCCCCAGCCATGCTCTTTGAAAAATGCATTTCTATCTCGGAAACGATATAACCAAATTTGTATTCTCTAGAAAAGCGTTCAAACGATTCTAAACAAGTGTCAGGAGGGGGAGGTTGGCCAAAGGAAGGAACTGCAGCTTTCCTCGACTCCATATCACCTTCAATGAAATGTGGAATTGGTTTTCCTCTTTATAGTCTTGTGAGCCCCGGCTCACGGTTGAAATTCAAAAGTGAGAGGGGCTGAGGGACTCCATCACCCTCCCTTTCTGCAGTGGGACCAGAGGGGGCGGGCTAGAACCATCCCCGCTCCCGGACGCCAACCACCAACTACGGCGTCCACCACCAGAAGCGCTCAAGGCGCATTGACGTCATTTTCCACCAATGACGGCCGGCCATTCTCACCCTGCCGGATGCCTGGAGCCTGAGGGTGGGGACACCTCGGATGAAATCTGAATGTAGCAGCGTGGGGGGGCCATAACCCCTTTTGTCTTTGACGCGAACTCTTTGATGCTATCAGTCCACTCCCCAGCCCCAGTTGAACGTTTATCGTTTCCCTTCTCTGAAGTTTTCACTCAAATTCCCCTCAATTCAAGTCCGCAGCGAGTTAAGAACCCACGAGTCTTGTTGAGCCATCCCCTTGTCGCCTTCAGCTGGATCAGACCTCAGAATCTCCAGTTGAACGTTCCCCAGAATCTTCTCTTCACAACACCATCAAGGATTTCCTCCGGGCCCCGACGATGTGAGTGCAAAAAACTAAACCTAATTAAATTGGCCAATTGTTAGGTGTTCAAAGTTGTGTAAAGTTAGTCGTTTTTAAAAAGGTATAAACATTTCGAGTAGAGTCAGTCAGTAACGTAAAACCATTTTGCATTGTAAAATCGTAATTGAATATTGTCTAAATTCACAGTAAGAAAGGAGGAGAAATAATAACGCCCTGTTTGATTATAAGCAATTTATTTTCATATATAATTCACATGTACATGTTTGTTTCGAGTCACCTTTGCAACATTTAAAGTCATTAAAGTTCCTATTAGTTGTAAATTTTGCATTTCTTTTAATCTACCTAAATTCCGCAATCAGACAGGTTGAACGTGCACAACTTTAGGGTTCGTGCACAGCTATAAATTTCGTGCACTTGGCTTCACCTCGTGCACAATTACACTTTCGTGCATTATACTCATTTCGTGCATTGCACATTTATCGTGCATTTATTATTCCCTTCAGGAACAACATCGTAAGTCCTTCAGACCGAGTCACACTCAGTGATCTCACAGTAGTTAGGCCCTTCAGGTTTTATTTTGATCTTAGAAAATATTACGTACCTTCGAGCCGCTACAACCACCTACCAGGTAATTATCTAAATTTAACTTCATTTCATTTTATTAGAATATTACCTTACTTATGTCAGAATAGCCTCTCAACCTATTTTTGGGTTGGTTTCCAACAGAACTCTAGTATTAAATTTCAAGTAGTCATTCAGAGCCCTCAGCTAAATAACCAATTTAATCACTAGACCTGGAGCTTACAAATGGTGGCAGCGCGTTAGGATTATCACATTCGAAACTTACGAATTAGTGATTACGTTTGCAGGCGTCACTTGCAACGAACTCACAAAAATTAAAGTAAGCAAACCAATCCGACATAAGTATTTTATTTAATTTAAATTCAATCAAAAACGTAATTAAAAGTGCACTGTCTGGACGGAACAGGTAGAAGTAGGTAGGATGTGCATCCATTTCTGTTAAGACTTAGGAAAAGTGACACCAGCACTCCCTATTTTGCCTTTCGTTTGCTGAGATTGCCTTGTAATTACACGACAGACAGACTAGACAGAATTTTCCTTCCAGTGGAAGTATTGTTGACAAATTTTAACCACACGTACAAAACCTATCTCACACCATGTCTCTCAACTTCGTGGGAAATGGAGATGGGGATGACAATGACACACCTTCAACGGCAAACACCGAAGCCGTTGAGGTTATGACGCAGACAATGAGGGAAATGAACCTTCTCCTTCAACGTCTTAGCACGAGTTCAACCGAAAACAACCGGGACGAAATCCCACGTTCGGTACTTTCAGAAATCGAACCATGGGATCCAGATACCGCTGGCGCGATGAGTGTAACTTCATTTTTCGCAAATTTTGATATGGTGGCCGCGGAATTAAATTCACGATTAAAATACCGACTTCTCCGTACCAAGACGCGGGGTGTTGCCAAACAGTTCCTGATTGACCGGGACGATTCCCTCGACACCGACAACGTGTACGAAGCAGCCCGTGCAGATATGATCACGTGGTTCCAGAAGGAGAACCCCCAGCAGGCAGCCGCACTCTTGTGGACGGTGTGACGAAGCTCTAGCGAAACCCTTCGCCAGTTCGCGGATAGAGTGCGTAACCTCGCACGCTGCGCTGTGAGGGAGGAAGGGAAAACACTTCGCCGTTCCGAAAGAATTGACTGGGTCGAGACCAGAACCCTGAACGCTTTTATCCGAGGGGTGGAAAAGCAGGTGAGCGCATTTCTCATCACAAACCGCCTTCGTTCAATCCAGGAGGCACTGAAAAAGGCAGAGGAACTCGAGGAAACACTCGAAACGACCCCCGACGTAGACGAGAAATGGGAACTGGCGGCCATTAGTGGAGACCAACGGTGCTACAGCTGCGGCAGTTTGGACCACTTCGCCGCGAAATGCCCAAAGAAAAACGAACCACTTCCCAGATACCAACGACGAAACGACGAGGAGCGACGCCGAGAACGATCCCGGGACAGAAACGACGGACAAAAACCCACACCGCGTTTCCCGTGCATGTTCTGTGCCGATCGCACGCACTTCCCAATAGACTGCCCGTATAACCCGCAAATGACGATCTTTTGCAATTTCTGCGGCGAGAGAGAACACCTGGAAAAACCCCCCGGAAGACACCCACATACCTGTGGTGGAGGCCCAGATGTCTAGAAACCTCAAAATCCCCGTAGGATTGGGTCCCGAGTCAAGGGACATGATAATTGACACGGGCGCCGCCTTCTCGGTATTATCATCACCCGTGAAGGGAGTCCCGATACGACCAACACGCGCGGTAGCATGGGGCGCGGATGGAGTAATGCTGCCGTTCGCCGGAGAACAACGAATTCTGACAAAAATTGGAAATTTCCAGTTTGAACATACCTTTTTGGTGTTTGCGAGAAGAAGCGCGACCTTGGACCTGCTCGGGTTGGACCTTCTTAGAAGGATCCCCCTCACCTTGACGACAGGTCCTAACATGAACATAGAGGCGCGCGCGAACCAGAAACCACCCCCACTAACCACCGAAACTGATGGAGGCTGGAGACCTTCGGAGATGGCGTTACGGCCGGAAGGGCGGGAAACATGGGTGTCTGCAATTCGGAAACCAAAGTACGGACCAGATACGCTTTTCCCCAGTACCTTTTCGGCGGTAACAACCACTCCAACGAAATGTGACGCGGTGAACATCGATGAGGGGGCGCTTGCGCAAAAATCAAATCCTCCCGTGAAAAAAGTCTCGCACGCCGAACCCATGGAAGAAATTGTTCCCGATGTGCTCATGGAGGACTGCCCAGAAGAGGAAGAACGTGCATATCGGAGTCAAGTTGTGACGGGCGGGACGGTGAAAGGCTGCACGTGCACGCACGGAGATGTGCACGAATATGACGAAACAATCCCCGATTTCTGCAATGATCCTACTACCAACGCAAACATGGATGCGGAAACGGTCATTACCTTGCACGTCGCCGAACCCTCACCGGAGTACCGAGGCGCACCCGATCATGCCGATTTGAGGCAAGAGATGACGATCGGAGTCGTAAGTGAAAGAGTGCCCAGACTTGGCGAGCTGACGAGGGAGTACGCCCGGCCGACCGAGCCACCTCGAACCGCACCCGTGTCCGAGCATTTCGAAGCATGGAGGAGGCGAAGCGAAACACTGAATTCACAACACCTCGTACGAACACTCAATGAGGGAGAGACGGTATACTTGAAGAAGGCCCAACCGCCTCCCGGAACGACACGACGGTGTTGGTGCCCATGGACAGGACCCTGGATAGTGACAAAAAGGCGCACTGATTCCATGTACGAAATACGAGACCCACCTGACAGAAGAAGACAAATGGTGCATCGGAGCCGATTGAAGCCTGTTTCCATGCCGAAAGCACCGGACGACACACAACGCGAGCATTTCAGACCCAAGATACGCACTGGGGTGCACGACCACGCGGAATTGCACGAATGCACGAAGGTGTACAAATGCACGAAGCCGTACGCTCGCACGAAGCTGCACGAATGCACGAAAGTGCACGATGCCACAAAGCAACCCGTTGAACCCACCGAACCGAACCCAATCTATGATGAGGAGGATGACCCGAACATCGACTCGTCTTCCGAAGAATTCGAGGACGCCCTAGGAGATCCGCCCATCAAGAAAAGTCGGGGTGAGCGCGATGATAACGTGCTGAGATACGTGCGTCGAAGACGGTCGCCACCGATAAACTACCGTCAACTCCACCTAGGGGAGAACTAAAAACTTACTTACTAACTAATAGGAGTAACACAAGACGGAATGTACTAAATGTAAATTTTTAACGAGATCCTTCAGATCGCAAAATTTAAATTGAATCCTTCCGATCAAGAATACTTACCTGTAACTTATTGCTGAGAAATCTAATGATACTCACTGCACATTTTGAACACACAACAAGAAAAATTTAAACAAGGCCGTAAATTTCCCTTTAAATCATGATCACTTTTCCTAAAGTCAGGATGTCACATTAGGGCTATTTGTCTGTTGTAGATATACTATGGCGCAGGAGATGATCGATGAGTGGCTGGCAAGAGCCAGATCACCCGAACCAGACCCCATTATACAACTGATCAGGGAAAGAGTGGGGGAAGAACAGGACCGGGTCTATGACCAACCCCCGGGATTCCTTGAAACGCCTGAGCCAACGCCTACTCCCTTCCTTCAAATTGAGACGCTGGCCAACTACATCAGGTTCGCTGATTGTGCGGAGACCCACTTGGCACGAAAAACAAATAGCCATGCCGCCATGATGACCGTGCTGGAGATTGCCCGCTGGATACCATCATACCAGCGCATCATCGAAGAGAGAGACGCGCTTCTCGACCGCCAAAAGAAGTGGACCGCAGAGCTCCAACATCTGGCCCACGAGTGTGACGCCGTCAGGGAGGAGTTGAAGAAGACCGCGGCACAGTTGTCTGCAGAGCCACCTGCGGCAGGGACTGCGGACTCTGAGGCTCCCGAACCCGTGACCACAGAGCCACCTGCGGCGCCGACTGCAGAGGTAAACTCGGAGGTGGTCGACTCACCAACTCCCTCACCGGCATTAGCGCAAGAACCGTGTGGAGAAGCAAACTCCCCGTCAGCCTCTCCAACCAAGCTGCATATCGACGATGCGAAACGGAAACCATCGTACCGTATTTACTCCTCGTCATCGGAGTCGGACATCAAGTGGGAGCACACCCCGGTGCGGGAGTCAGGGGTGATTGAGGAGGAGGAGCAAGCCACCGTCGAGCGTCCCAAACTTATGGTGCGACTGACCCGCCAAAACAAGAAGCTGACTTGTCCAGTGTGCACCAGGCCGGCTCCTAGACTTCACAGTTTCAGGTGTCCGGCCTGCAAGGAGTTTTGGCACAGACTACGAGCCAAATACCATCAAGGCCAACCCATTCCCAGCTGCTCTCAAGACCACACCAAAAAGAGGGACCCCATCGGATGCCGCGGCTGCCGCAGACATGCCTATGAACTGGCACTCAGGAAGGCACATCCTTCCGTCCCCATACCCAGTGTCATCTTCGATGACTCTGGCTTACGAAGGGGCGGAGGATGTGAGCCCCGGCTCACGGTTGAAATTCAAAAGTGAGAGGGGCTGAGGGACTCCATCACCCTCCCTTTCTGCAGTGGGACCAGAGGGGGCGGGCTAGAACCATCCCCGCTCCCGGACGCCAACCACCAACTACGGCGTCCACCACCAGAAGCGCTCAAGGCGCATTGACGTCATTTTCCACCAATGACGGCCGGCCATTCTCACCCTGCCGGATGCCTGGAGCCTGAGGGTGGGGACACCTCGGATGAAATCTGAATGTAGCAGCGTGGGGCGGCCATAACCCCTTTTGTCTTTGACGCGAACTCTTTGATGCTATCAGTCCACTCCCCAGCCCCAGTTGAACGTTTATCGTTTCCCTTCTCTGAAGTTTTCACTCAAATTCCCCTCAATTCAAGTCCGCAGCGAGTTAAGAACCCACGAGTCTTGTTGAGCCATCCCCTTGTCGCCTTCAGCTGGATCAGACCTCAGAATCTCCAGTTGAACGTTCCCCAGAATCTTCTCTTCACAACACCATCAAGGATTTCCTCCGGGCCCCGACGATGTGAGTGCAAAAAACTAAACCTAATTAAATTGGCCAATTGTTAGGTGTTCAAAGTTGTGTAAAGTTAGTCGTTTTTAAAAAGGTATAAACATTTCGAGTAGAGTCAGTCAGTAACGTAAAACCATTTTGCATTGTAAAATCGTAATTGAATATTGTCTAAATTCACAGTAAGAAAGGAGGAGAAATAATAACGCCCTGTTTGATTATAAGCAATTTATTTTCATATATAATTCACATGTACATGTTTGTTTCGAGTCACCTTTGCAACATTTAAAGTCATTAAAGTTCCTATTAGTTGTAAATTTTGCATTTCTTTTAATCTACCTAAATTCCGCAATCAGACAGGTTGAACGTGCACAACTTTAGGGTTCGTGCACAGCTATAAATTTCGTGCACTTGGCTTCACCTCGTGCACAATTACACTTTCGTGCACTATACTCATTTCGTGCATTGCACATTTATCGTGCATTTATTATTCCCTTCAGGAACAACATCGTAAGTCCTTCAGACCGAGTCACACTCAGTGATCTCACAGTAGTTAGGCCCTTCAGGTTTTATTTTGATCTTAGAAAATATTACGTACCTTCGAGCCGCTACAACCACCTACCAGGTAATTATCTAAATTTAACTTCATTTCATTTTATTAGAATATTACCTTACTTATGTCAGAATAGCCTCTCAACCTATTTTTGGGTTGGTTTCCAACAGAACTCTAGTATTAAATTTCAAGTAGTCATTCAGAGCCCTCAGCTAAATAACCAATTTAATCACTAGACCTGGAGCTTACAGTCTGAAACGCGTCAGTTGGATCAGCGACATCAGCAGGAGTAGGGGGATTAGCTGGAGAAGAATGATGTATAGGTTGGATCTGATTAGACGGAATGATGTTTATTGAACTTTGATGGGTTGAACAGATCGGTCTGCAAAAATATTCGGATTCGATGGACCTTTCAAAACCAGTAGCTGAGTTGTCCAAAGCAGTTCTATTAGTACTTGATTGGCTGGAGTCATCCGTTGCGGTCCTGATAGATGCCAATTATCCCCTTCTTGATCTAGGTCTCCAGATTCTTGATCAGTGTCGACATAATTACCGTAAAAGGCTGCACATAAACCGAGTGTGGCTGTAGAGTCGCCGAAACATCGTCTCTGAGCAGTTCGATCGCTTCCGGAAAATATCAGGTGTTAGGGCTTTTTTTTTTTTTTTTTTTTTTTTTTTTTTCAAATTATATTTATTGCACCAAGTAATTCAACTTATTAGCAACATTTCTCTGACAATGTATATAAATAACTGAAAAGAGAGTGTGGTACATAGCACACCTCCATACTTCATTTGTCGACTATTTTATGTGTCTTTTGACGTACAAGATTCACAGGAGCGCACAGCACAACACTCACTGAACAACTTCATGAAAACACCACTCCCTACTGCCACAGATCGTGAGGTTTTCGTCTTTTCAGCCGCCTGAGTAGATCATCAACATCCAGCAACTTCACAGCCTCCTCGTTGATATGACCTTGTAGCCTCTGGTGATGGGCTATTGCTTGAGTTTTGATGACTTCATTTATTGTGGGAATTTTAAGGTCCTTATGGATGTCGTCATTGGTTGAGTACCAATACGCATCAACGCATGAGCGCAGTACTTTGTTCTGAAAACGCTGTATAATGTCACGATTGCTTTGAGAGGTGCAGCCCCACAGTTGTGCACCATATGTCCAGACTGGCTTAAGGACCTGATTGTATAAGGTTAGTTTGTTCTGTATTGACAATTTTGATCGTCTACCAACCAACCAATACATTTTTCGGAGTTTGATGTCCAGTTCTGTTCTTTTATTTTTCACATGCACCCTCCAGCGGAGTTTCGTATCCAGAGTCATACCCAGATATTTTGCCTCATTAGCATAAGGGATGACTTTGCCATTAAGATATATTGGTATATGTTTGATATGGCGGTTGGTAAAATCAACATGGACTGATTTGGCTTCATTCATCTTGATTCTCCACTTAATTGTCCAGTCTTCCAATCTTCTAAGTTTTAAAGTTGATTCGCGATTGTCTTCACCAATAGCAAGGACTGCAGTATCATCTGCAAATGATGCCAGGGTGTTACCCTCGTGTTCGGGTAGATCGCTAGTGTATAGGACGTACAAGAGGGGGCCAAGTACGCTTCCTTGCGGGACTCCAGTTAGGGCTAAGTCGTGCCATCAATATATAAACAGAATGCAAAAATGAGTTCGGAAAATAATAATTAGCCCATTTACTAGAGTAATTTCTGTAGCGCTTCGGTGTCGCAAAAGCTCTCCATTTTCGAAAATCTCCCTTAGCACTGGCAGTGAAGTGATGAACTTGATCAACCTTGGGGAGGCACGGGAAGGGTTCTTGGAACATGTTTGAACGACTTCGGATCAATCACATGACTCGGTTACAATGCCTAGAAGGGTACCACATCACACTGGGCGCTAATGGATTGAAGTCCAATTTTCAGCTTTTAGAGACAATAATTGTCAATAATTGAAATTTGAATAATTCTAATAATAATAATAATAATAATAATTAGAATAATTATTATTCTAATTTCTGGAGTTGTACCCTTGTCTGAGTTAGCCCACTAATACCGAATACACCATATTTATATTGGAATAATTAAGAAGATAATTTCCTATTCGCACTAAAGGTAGATTCTTGTGTATTTAAGTGTAATTAAATGGCCAACAAATCAAAATTTCAAGGTTTCAAAATGTCCAAAGTATGTACAAGTCCAACCTATCAAAACCTCCAAAGATAAATACTTTCATTTTTTCATTGTTTATTTATTTATTTTTTATGGCGTCGTCCCACATTCGCCCCAATCAAGGCAGGCGTGATTGGAAGTATTCCGGCGGTTAGGGAGACCTTTTTCCCTTCGACTGTCAATCCATTTCACTCTGGCCAATTAAGTTGATTAAGTTGATGGAGGGCGCTGCTAGCGGGTGACGGAAAGGGGCGGGTGAGCTAAAAGGTTTTTCACGCTTTGATGTGATTTCCCAGGCCCGATAAAAAAAAGAACTCACTGAGGGAGCTTTGTAATACGTGAGTAAATCGGTGTCAATTTGATAACTCCATCGTGTCAAAGGGACATCCTATACATACAGGCGTTGTTTATAGATATTGCCGGTATTAATTCGTTAAAAATTCAATGAGGAATTTCACCGAATTCTGTTTGCATTTTTCCTGAATAGTTAATGGTGTGGGATAGATGTAAATCGGGCTGATTTCGGAAAATAAGTCTCCTGTTATTTTTGGGAGACAATCAAAATTTTTGATTTCGAAATTAACCGGGAAAACGGACGTGAAGCAGGAACGCTCGCTGATTGGGCTGTTCGGATCGCCGTCTCCTCCCAGTGTTGCCCATTGGGACGACAAAATCGTGTTTTCTAAGAGAAAAGTTATCAAACAAAAACAGAGGAAACCTAATTTTCCCCATCTTGCTTTTTCTATTTTTTTTCTTCAGTTTTTCGATTTCGAACTTTACTTTTTCGTGAAATTTTGCATCTGGGGACTATAGATTTCTCGATCTCAGCGCTTCAAGCGGCCATAAATGAACTATTCCGGGATGACGTCATTTTCCCGTTTTTTTTAAACATTCAGTAGTGAGAAAGTGATAAGCTTTGTTTTAACTTTTCAAGGTTGAAAAAAAAAAGTTTTCCAAAATCGAAATTTCGACTCGCGTTTTACTTTTTAGACCTTCCTGAACGATTTTGATTCCGTGTCTGTCTATCTGTTATGAAAACCTTGCCACAGTCATACCTTTTACAATTCTGATCTGATTTCGATGAAATTTTCAGGGAGTGTGCGGGTTGGCGTGTAGATGGTCGCCTATGAAAATCATCACACCCGGATTGATAGTAGCCGCTGCGCATGCGCAAACGTGAATTCCTTGTAACAGCCATAACTTCCACATTTTTTATCCGATTTCATTGAAATTTTCAGGAATTATGCGGATTGAGTTGTAGATAGTCCCCTTTGAAAATCAAGGCTTCAAAATTGACAGTAGCCTCTGCGCATGCGCAAACTTAAAAACTTGTTACAGCCACTTACATTTTTCATCCGAATTTGATGAAATTTTGTAGGATTGTTCGGATTGGCGCGTAAACAGTCCCCTATGAAAATCATGACCCCCAGACGAATAGTAGCCGCTGCGCATGCGCAAATGTGAATTCCTTGCAACAGCCATAACTTCTACATTTTCCATCCGATTTGACGAAATTTCTCAAAATTGCTCATATTAACGTGTAGATGGTCCCCCATGAGGGTAGTGCAAGGTATTTAGAGATTGATGTTATGAGATTAACTACTACGCATTGGATCATTTATACAATCGGGTTATGGATACGAGGAAGCTATGTGCCACATCCACTCGTTTTTAGGACGTCCCACAGTAAGACTTGGGCGTCCTTATGCGATCGATCTGGGGTGAAGGAGGACAATACTCAACAGAAAAAAAAATAACCACACAGTAATCCGTTTTAGACCATTCTGAATCCAAATCCGTGAAAAAAAAACCATAGGTGTATGTCTGTGTGTGTATGTGTAGGTGTATGTGTATGTGTATGTGTGTGTGTAACAAAATCTTGTGTACTCTGCCCAGGCCTAAGTTCTCAACCGATTTTCGTGGTTCTTTTTTTCTTCGACGCGGAAAACTATCTAGTTGTGCACTACAGCGCCGGAATTCGGAATTTTGCTTTTTAAGGGAGGGAAAAGGGGGGTTAATGCTTGAAAAACGTGCGTTTGCGGGCATAATCTTATAAACTCTGCCCAGGCCTCAATTTCCAACCGATTTGTGTGTTTCTTTTTTTGTTTGACTCAAATAACTTCCGAGTTGTACATGATTTCACCAGAGTACCAAAATTCGCAAGAGGAGGGTATGGGTGAGGGATAATATTCACAAAATATACGATTTTTCAATATTTCGGTTCCTTTACTGCTTACTAATTGTACCCAAGTTTTGAAATTGAGGAAAAATTCTCATTATACCTCCTGATTTTCATGAATTATTCTATGTGCCACCATTGAACTAATAGTGGTGCCACCATGGTGCCAGGACACCATAAACCGCATATTTCATGGTTTTTTTGTGTGTTTCACCTTGAACGTATGTGAACCTCGATGGACCACCTACTAAAACTAATAGATGAAAGTTCAATGTTACGACGTATTTCCGCTTTGGTGCCAGACTGGCACCAGTGTTGGCGTTGGGGAGGTAGTGGGGGGGGGGGGGGTGAACTCGAATTCGCATGTTGGGTATCGTAGATCATGGATTTTAAAATGCTCTTCAGATTCGAGGCTCCCATGCCGCTAGAAATGTTATGATGGATAAGGGTGAAGAGGGGGGGGATAACTATTTCTTGCCTAAAATGCTCAATAAATTACATCGAGTGAACAGTTTTTTCGCTTACCAACTGGTATTAATTGATCTGGATGCTTATCCAATGGGACGTCCCCTGGAATGCATGCATTACTAAACAATATGTTTCCATTCTTCATTCGATGGATGACACAGGTTCATTTTTTTATTTCTTTTGCTTCCGAGTCTACCAAGGTAGCGGAAGCTTTGTTTTCACTTTTCAAGGTGAAAAAAAAGTTCTCTAAAATCGAAATTTCCACTCGCGTTTTACGTTTCAGACCTTTCTGAACAATTTTGGTTCCGTCTCTGTCTGTCTGTCATGAAATACTTGCCACAGCCATAACCTCTACAATTCTCATCCGATGTCGATGACATTTTCAGGGATTGTGCGAATTAGGTTTTAGATAGTCCCCAATGCAAATCAAGGTCTTAAAGTTGACAGTAGCCTCTGCGCATGCGCAAAAGTAAAATCCTTGTAACAGAAAAAAACCAAAGTGGTTCTTTTTTTGTTCTGTTCTACTGTTCCGGTTCTTTTATCTTTTCTGGGATGGAACTCTTCATGGAACTGAAACACCTTTACAATGGGGTATTTCGGTGGGTCGGAAATTCAGGTTTTTGACCTCAAATTTGGATTCAGCAACCTTGAAAACCTATATACTCCAACTTTTAGCCCAATGATACTATAACATGTGGTAGAAAAATTAATTATTAATTATTAAAGAGAAGACACGTTTGAAAAAGGCGGGCCGCTATAAATGCACACACACACTAGGCAAGGACTACGCCGCGCGCGTGTGTGAGTAATATTTTGTAGTATCCAAGAGGTTTCTGTGCATGGATACTTTTTTCAAAGACAGTTGGCTAGCTACGTCACGATTGGCTAGCTACGTCACACCGTTCAAATCTTCAACTTTCCTTAGCTTCTCTGATTTTTGAAAAACATTTTCTCGACGAACAGACCTGATTATAGTTATTCCTGAGCCATACCCTTTTGAAAAAAAATAAATAAAAAAAATTGACTGAAATACCCCATTGTGTGACTGGAACGTTCGTAACGGTGATGAAAAATGGTTGGAACGACCTACTATTAAATTCTACCACAAAATGAGACCACTGGATGATCACTTAGTCATCTGATATTCAACTCAGAAACTGGACATCTGATTTCTTTGACATCTAGTTATTTCCATAAATAGGGTAAAGCATCAGCGTGGTTGGCATGTAAACCCTTCAAAATAGTCCACCTACACCGATTTTCAAAGGTTTTGAAGGATCACCTCTTGACCAAGGAATCCCTCCGTTCACTTGAATACCGGATTAAATGACCTGTGGAATCTCCTTCCGTCCCTTCGGAAGTTGAGCTTTCGATTCAAAACGCTCTGAAAGGGAGCGGTGAAGCCTCCAAGGTTGGGGTTAATCAGAACTTAATCCATCACATGGGCTCGAGTGCGCTGGACCATGAGCCAACAATAGCAATCAATCACCTTGTCGAGCCGACCGCCCTCAAAAGACATGCGGTTCACCCCCTTCTATTTTTGCTTAGGCTATTTTCTTCGAAATTTTGATAAACACACATCTCGTGTTCTTGATAGGACTGTTAAGCTGGAAACACATTGTCCTCACGTCACGTGCCCTCACGTGAGCTCATGGGCTCAAGCTCACGCCGTCGGGAACACGCGTGACCTCTCATTTCGGCGTGACGTGAGTTGAGATTTGACAACGATTTGGAACAAAAGACGCTGCAAATTATTTCACAAAGGTTTTTTGAATAGATCACTCGCCTCCATCATTTCCACAATTTTACCTTCCCAATCAAGTTTATTTATGGGTCATTTCAAAATTTGGGGTTATTTCTTGTCACGCAGCTTTTGTGAACACTCTATTTGTCTTGGAAATTCAGAATTTTTTCAGGGAGATACAGCAGGTTGGTGTCTACAAAGATCACATAGAATGAATTTCACTAATCAATTAACTCAGATAATTAAAAATCATTAATGATCCCAATTCTCTCTCCCTACACCTGTCACAGAGGGTAGGTTGGGAACTTTGAAAATTTTTGGAGAACTCTAATTCATATTTTAATTTAAGTAAAAAACGTTATTGGTCCAGGATACTCTCCTCTTCAGGAATAAATTAGAAACGAACGAAAATTCCATGAATTGGAAGGGTTTTTGCTATGTTTTGATGCTGTCACAAGGTTTTATTCTCTCTCCCTACAATTTTTTTGAAATGCCTGCCCACTCCTGGAAAACGATTATTTTGTGTCATGAAAAACAAAAGTGAACACTGCTGCAAGATGGCTTCCGAAGCTACTGAAGTTTGTTGAATTTCCAAGCTCCCAGTTGTGTGGGTTATGTTGTGAAGTGTTGAAGCTTTGAGAGTAGGTAAATACTTTCTCCATCCCTACAACCACCTCACTCATCAGGGTAAGTGTTCAACTAAGTTTAATTAAACTCAAATTACAATTATGAATGCCATAGTGTTATGTATTTTTTCTAACGTTCAGAATCAATAATGATGAGGCCAGTAGAGAGTGATAACCTCACAAATCTCTCTCCCTACAACCTCTCTCCCTACAACCTCTCTACCTACAACTTCTGGGAAGAGGCTGGTTTGTAGGAAGAGAGATGGAATTGCAGGGAGAGAATTTTTTTTTCAAAGCCGTTTACATTTTTAAGAGTTACCTGAACTATTTACACCGCTGGGTCATATAATTCTGACTTTTCATTAACCCACATTTTACGAAAGGTTAGACTGATTGAAAGACTTGAAGAATCTGATAATTCTGATGTACCTAGATTATAGCTTCGGACTGTGATTGCGATAAGTAAAAGAGACTCCTAAACTAAGATTCTCGTATTTTGAAGGAATAAAAAGGTTTCATGAGTTCAACTCACTCTTGGTTTTCTCTCTCCCTACAAAGTCGAAATTATGGAAAAAAAGTCAAAATTCTATAAATTTGAAACTACTTGATAAAGTGTGCGCCCACTTCAGGATCTGCCTCAGTGGCCAAAACAAAGGACGTTTACGGGAGAAAAAACATAAAAACTTCAACAATAATTTATGGAAAAGTTCGAGGACAAAATAACCCCAAATTTTGAAATGACCCTTATAAGAGCTCACAATCACTGCGAAGAAATAGGGAGTTCCGGGTGCCTTCATTAGGAAATTTGAATACTGGTTGCTAAGGACGCACAACTGAGCACAACTCGAAGAAGCGAACAGCAATCGCATTTTGGCTCTTTTTTTGCGATTCACACACGTGTTTTTGATTTTTCGTTAGACCAACCTATAAATTCTCATAGGGAGCGAACGGTTGGTCCCCACAGAGCTCTGGTTGTTCTCATTCGATTCTAAAAATCCATTACTATTTAAATTGAAGAAAAAACTGTACTGTATCGACATTTTTTGAGCTAGCTATAAATTTCATCAAAATCGGTCCAGGAACTAAGGAAAGTGCCGCGTACGGCGGACGGACGGTCAAATTTTTATTCGATTTTGGTTTATTATTTTCAATAATAAGCCTTTGGAATCGAGCAAGAAAAAAAATTTTAACCCCCCCTCAAAATTTGATGTTTTACGTTTCAAGGTACGTAGAATACGAAAATCGAATAAAAAAATTTCCGTCCGTCCGCCGTCCGCGGCACTTTTCTTAGCAACACTGGACCGATTTTGTTCAAATTTGGTATATGGGCTCCATTTGGGGTCTAGTTGTGCCGCGAAGCTTTTGGTTGATGTAGGTCACTTCTAAGGGGTGAAAATTAAGGGTTGAAATTTTCAAGAGTGCCCTAGCTCGAAAACTCTCGAAATAAAGGTATCGTTTTTTCACCAATTTTAAATAGTATTGAATTTTTAAAAATTTTTGAGACCACCCGGAGCTTTGTAGGACAAACCGTTCGGTCCCTACGAGTACTTGAAGGTTTTCCTTCGATACAACAGAATCATGAGTGTGAATCGCAAAAGAGGTCCAAGAGGTCCTCCATTCAAATTTTATCGGACTAAAATGCGAACGCTGTTAATTTCTTCGATTTGTATACAGTTTTGCCTTCTGCGTAACCAGTAATCAAATTTCCATATGAAGCTTTCTATTTTTCCAATCGAGTGTGAAGCGTTTAGTTCTTTCTAATAAACTTGATTGTGAAGGTGTGAAGCCAGTATGGTGTGGTAGGTAGTACCTAGCTGGTAGGTAAAAAAAAGTTGGTAGGTAAAAAAAATGTTGGTGGGTAAAAAACGCTGCAAATCATTGCTCAAAGGCTTCTTCACTCTTCAGATCACTGATCAGCTGAGTGAGCTCCGAAGCCATTTTCAATCCTATTGAATGGAAGTGCTCTTCCAGGCGTCTCCAGCATTCGAGAAGATCTTCTTCACTCTTCAGATCACTGATCAGCTGAGTGAGCTCCGAAGCCATTTTCAATCCTATTGAATGGAAGTGCTCTTCCAGGCGTCTCCAGCATTCGAGAAGATCTTCTTCACTCTTCAGATCACTGATCGGCTGAGTGAGCTCCAAAACCATTTTCAATCCTATTGAATGGAAGTGCTCTTCCAGGCGTCTCCAGCATTCGAGAAGATCTTCTTCACTCTTCAGATCACTGATCAGCTGAGCGAGCTCCAAAGCCATTTTTACTCCTATTGAATGGAAGTGCTCTTCCAGGCGTCTCCAGCATTCGAGGAGATCTTCTTCACTCTTCAGATCACTGATCAGCTGAGTGAGCTCCAAAGCCATTTTCAATCCTATTGAATGGAAGTGCTCTTCCAGGCGTCTCCAGCATTCGAGGAGATCTTCTTCACTCTTCAGATCACTGATCAGCTGAGTGAGCTCCGAAGTCATTTTCAATCCTATTGAACGCAGGAAGCTGAAATTTGAGAGGGAAGGTCAAGGGAGTATACAGATGGTGGTAGGTGCTATTGATGGAGAACCAGTGATCTATACAGAAGGGTGATCTATACAGAAAATAATAAACCTTTGAGCAATGATTTGCAGAGTTTTTGGATTCTACATTACTTTGAAACGTAAACCAACAAATTTTGAGGGAGGGGTTTATAAATTTTTCTTGGTCGATTCCAAAGGTTCATTATTGAAAATAATCCCTCGCTCTATATCCTTGAGGTTGTTTTGTTCCACAAGAAGTATCGGCATCTCCAGCAACATGTTCAGCACAAGCATGATACTCGCTATCGACATGAATTGCACCCTGTCCCTCGTCACAACACAGAATTTTTCAAGAATAGCCTGGAGTACACGACCACAAAAATTACTAACCATTTCGTGCTCCATCACCAGCAGATCCCCATGGAACAACCAGTGAGTTCCCTCAAGCCAAAACTTAAAGATTTTCTATCCCAGAGAGAGTATTACTCAGTGGAAGAGTTTTTTCAATCAAGGACAAGCTGACTGTTATTTTGTATTGTTTGACTGTTGACTCTATTGTTTTGTTTTGACTATTGCTCTACCATTGTAACAATGTGTGCTACGGCAATAAAGATTATTATTATTAAACCAAAACCAATGAGTGCGCTTTTAGAGTCCGTCAACATGCAACTGATGATTGGCCGTGATACCAGTGTGTTTACCCGCTTGAGGTCACGTGAGGTAAAACTGCACGTGAGGGCACATGAGGTGAGAGCTGTGTGTTTCCACCTGTACGAGTCCTAAAAATTACGCTTTAAAGGATTTTCGAAGAAATGAAGCTATTTCAATACCTCAAAATTTTTAATTGGAAAATTTTAAAACTTTTATTATTATTGATATTATTATTATTGATAACTTTTATTATTATTATTATATTTTTCCAAACTAAATTAAACTTTTTCCGAATCAAATTAATCCTTCTGCAAAAACTAGCCCAGTGAAAATTTTTGCGAATTGCAGGCGTTGTAGAAAACGTGAGAAGTTTTTAGCTGTAGAATGTGAAGAATTTACGATTCTTCTATCCGATATCTTCAGAGATTCCCGAAGATGAGGCTGATGAGGCTAATGAGTATGCATGTCTTCCTAATGCCATTTCTCTCTTATCTTCGCTATATACCTACAGCTTTTTCCTTGAAAATGTACACGAATTTTAATTGAATTTCCAAGATGATTTTATGATGATATTGTTAAAGAGTTGCCATTTTGTTAATTGTATTGATGTTGTTATTATCCTGGGTGTTTTTCGTTACATGTTTATAAACCAAAATGGAGAGTAAGAAAATAGTTTTGAGAGTCGGCGTGCGTGTCTGAATAAAAGTACTATTTTATCTCTGTTTGTGTAGTTTTCATTCTTCACTTGAACTTTCTTACAATATACTTACTTTATGAGATTAGGTAATTTACGGAAATATATTGTTATGTTGTGGAGAAGGATTAATTTGATATGGACAGAGTTTAATTTGGTTTGGAAAAAGAATAATTTAATTTGTAATAGGATTAAATTGGTTTGGAATAGGATTAATTTGACTTGGAAATGCAATAAAATTCCAAACTCCAAGTACGTTCATCACCTTCTTCGCTCAACATCCACTAGTTCGAGTACCTATGTGTTCGTCAGACCCCAGTCTTTCTAACCCCAAGAGAACCATACGAATCAAGGAGGATCTGAGAAAATCCATTCCATTGAGTGTGTGCGATGTGGGATGAGGGATGAAGGGGACCGTCCCCGGAAATTTGAGCCTCTTGCAAAGTGGTGGGAAGAAGAGGGGGCTTTTGACGGAGTCCAGAAACTGAAAGTGGCCCCTAGTTAGTGCAGTGTCTCCCCCAAGCAAATGGCCTTTTAGGATCCACTCGACTTGACCTGTCCATTCAAGTCGACCCGAGGCCGGATATCCCTTGAGCCCTTTTAGAGAATTTCCTTGGAGAAAATAGCCCAACTAGAACTTGTTTCAATTTTATAAAAGTGCCGATTCAATAAAGAAAAAAGTCTGCCGAATTGAAATGGCAGTAAAGCTTCCTCAGACAGAGCTTTATGGAAAGAATCGGTTTGATTTCATAATTGGTACCACTGGAAACCACTATGAAGCTTGTTTTTCACGATCATGTTTTTTAGGTGCAGAGTTGAAACAAACAGCAACACAATTGAGAAGTTTTTTACAATTATATTGATTTTTTGGTTTATTATTTTCAATAACAAGACCAAGAAAAAAACGCTGCAAATCATTGCTCAAAGGTTTATTATTTTCTGTATAGATCACCCTTCTGTATAGATTATTTAATTCTGATTTTATTAATAATAAATCTTCGATGAAGTGAGTTTCAGGAGGCACTCATTTCCATGTCGGTAGGTACTATTTTTCGAATTGTATGTACCTTGAAACGCGAAACATAAAATTTTTGGTTTGCTTTGAGCAATGGCTTCGGAGCTCACTCAGCTGATCAGTGATCTGAGGAGTGAAGAAGATCTCCTCGAATGCTGGAGACGCCTGGAAGAGCACTTCCATTCAATAGGATTGAAAATGGCTTCGGAGCTCACTCAGCTGATCAGTGATCTGAAGAGTGAAGAAGCCTTTGAGCAATGATTTGCAGCGTTTTTTACCCACCAACATTTTTTTTACCTACCAACTTTTTTTTACCTACCAGCTAGGTACTACCTACCACACCATACTGGCTTCACACCTTCACAATCAAGTTTATTAGAAAGAACTAAACGCTTCACACTCGATTGGAAAAATAGAAAGCTTCATATGGAAATTTGATTACTGGTTACGCAGAAGGCAAAACTGTATACAAATCGAAGAAATGAACAGCGATCGCATTTTAGTCCGATAAAATTTGAGTGGAGATTAGACCTCTTTTGCGATTCACACTCATGATTCTGTTTTATCGAAGGAAAACCTTCAAGTACTCGTAGGGACCGAAGGGTTTGTCCTACAGAGCTCCGGGTTGTCTCAAAAATTTTAAAAAATTCAATACTATTTAAAATTGGTGAAAAAACGATACCTTTATTTCGAGAGTTTTCGAGCTAGGGCACTCTTGAAAATTTCAACCCTTAATTTTCACCCCTTAGAAGTGACCTAAATCAACCAAAAGCTTCGCGGCACAACTAGACCCCAAATATATATATACCCGGCCCATATACCAAATTTGAATCAAATTGGTCCAGTGTTGCTAAGAAAAGTGCCGCGTACGGCGGACGGACGGAAATTTTTTTATTCGATTTTCGTATTCTACGTACCTTGAAACGTAAAACATCAAATTTTGAGGGGGGGGGGGGGGGTTAATTTTTTGTTTCTTGCTCGATTCCAAAGGCTTTCTATTGAAAATAATAAACCAAAATGTTTAACCCCCCCTCAAAATTTGTTCGTTTACGTTTCAAGAGTGCCCTAGCTCGAAAATCTCGAAATGAACGTATCGTTTTTTCACTAATTTTGAATAGTATTGAATTTTTAAACATTTTTGAAACCACCCGGAGCTCTGTAGGACAAACCGTTCGGTCCCTGCGAGTACTTGAAGGTTTTCCTTCGATAAAACAGAATCATGAGTGTGAATCGCAAAAGAGGTCTAATCTCCGTTCAAATTTTATCTGACTAAAATGCGATCGCTGTTCATTTCTTCGATTTGTATTCAGTTTTGCTTTCTGAGCAGCCAGTGATCAAATTTCCATTTGAAGCTGTCTATTTTTCGAATCGAGTGTGAAGCGTTTAGTTCTTTGTAATAACCTTGATTGTGAAGGTGTGAAGGCATTATGGTGAGGTAGGTAAACAAATACATCAAAACGCTGCAAATTATTTCACGAAGGTTTGTTATTTTCCTGTATAGATCACTCTTCTGCAAATATCACAGCTTTGCCATTGTCACTATTTATTTATTCATTACCCACCAACCATAGGTACCTACTAACTGTATGATTGAGAAATCACGATCAGTTTTAGATTATAATTTAATATAAGACGGATGAAGCGGGATAATAATGTACACGATAACTCGGTGGTAATTCGATCAGAACTGATTTATTGTACAACAGGTGGGGAGCAGGAAGCAAGGCGGGGATCAATCGAACAGGTGATTGGAGTCAATATCAGCTGACTACCGTCAGCTGATCATGATGTTACATCCTCTTTTTTCCAACACATTAAAGAAAAAAAAATAAAAATAAAATACAATTGTGCCTAGGTACCTATCTACTTAATATAAACAGAATAAAGCGCTTGCCGCGCGCTCTTGCGGCTATTTAAAGTTGCCTGGATGTACATGGAAGTGATTAGCGATTAGCGTTGATTAGCGATTGCGTTCGCTCGCTCTAGAACTATAACTACCTGCGTCTTATCAGTTATCACTACTACATCGTGTGAATGAAAAAAAAATTAAATTACCTTCATTAAGTTCGTTTTTAACAATTTTCAACTAAATACGCTTAGTTTAAATATCGTGATGAGTGTTATTCAAAGTCGGATTCAGTGTATCGGACCATACCAAATCTTTTTGGTGAGTTTAAAAGCTCTCGGTCGCGCAGATTATAAGTTCGCTGAGGTGTTGTCGGGTTGAAACTGTTCTGTGTGCTTTGAATTACCTCATTTGCATTATTTATTTTATCATTTTTGTGTGATTTAACAGCAATAAAATCCCTCCTGTTTTTTCTATACCTTTGTCCATTATTACCTTCAACATACCAAGATCTAGGGGTGTGTGCTTCTTGCAAAACTTTGCCTCGTACCCAAGTATCTTTGTGACGATAAAGTATCGGATCGGATTCATTTACTTGCGGTAAGTTTTTTGACGTCCTATCATAGTATTTCTTTTGATATAATTTGGATTGATTGCTATTAGCTTTTATTTCATGAGTAGGTACGGGCTTTACGATGAGGTCATTTTCGTTAAAATGTAGTCCGTCCTTCAAAAAACGACCTAGCATCATTTGACTTGGGGAAAATCCTATGCTTGGTATCGGGGTGTTTCGATAATGCATAAGATGTATGTTAGGATTTTGACCCGTCTTATCACATTTTTTTAACATGTTTTTGATTATTTTAACACCCGTCTCCGCGAGTGCATGACCTTGGGCATAGTTGGGACTACTCGTTATCAATTTCACTCCGTTTGTTGTGAGGTATTCTGAAAACGTTTTACTGCCGAATGGATTATTGTCCGATATTATGACATCCGGAAAACCAAAACGGGCGAACATAGATTGACATACCTTGATTATGTGTTCGGTATCTTTTCGTTTTATTCTCTCAAACTCAATCCACCTAGAAAAGTAGTCGATTGTGATGAGGTAGGATTTTGAATTGTGTTCGAGAATATCCATACCTAGTTTAGACCATTGTCGACTGGGGATTTTCTGAGCTATCATCGGTTCTTTTGTGTTCAGTGTCCTGTTTTCTTGACATATCTGGCATGATTCGATGTAGTCATTTATTTCTACCGACATGTTAGGCCAGTAGAACAGTTGCCTAGCCTTGGACCTAGTTTTTGCTACCCCTAAATGGCCTTCGTGAAGTTTGGTTAAAATAGTTTTTCGTTGGGATTTAGGAATGACTATCCGATCCTCATAGAATAGGAGATTTAGATTTACGGACAGGGAATCTTTCACTGCAAAGTATCGGCCTAATTCTCCAGATAAATTCCTACTGGGCCAACCATTTTGGACAAATGACAAAATGCATTTTAGAATTGGGTCGCTGGCTGTGGCTTCAGCAAAATTTTCATGTTTTTCGCTAGACATTATGGATTTGACTAACCTATGCACGACATACTTCATTTCCGGATCATCCGGTTCATCTGTTGGCAAGTATGCTCTTGATAGTGCATCCGCCAACACCATACTTTTCCCAGGTAAGTAGCTTATTTTGAAGTTGTATTTCATTAGTTTAAGTCTCATTCGTTGAAGTCTACTAGGGACTTTGTTTATGTCCTGCTTTACAATGGAAATCAATGGCTTATGGTCAGTTTGAATTTCAACGTCTCGACCGTAAACATAGTAATGGAATTTCTCCATTGAGAAACAGCATCCCATTAGTTCTTTCTCTATTATAGAGTACCGTTGCTCGGTTTTGGTCAAAGAACGCGATGCATAGGCAATTGGACGGTTGTTCTGCAGTAGCACACATCCAATTCCCTCATTACATGCGTCTGATTGGACTACTATTGGTTCTTTTTCATCGTAGTGAGCCAAAATCGGACTATTAGTTAGTAATTTCTTAAGTGTAGTTACACATTTAGAATGTATTGGTTTCCACTCCCATTCAATTTCGTCTCTAGTTAGCTCTCTTAAAGGGGCTGTGGTTGCCGACAAATTTGGTATGAATTTATTAACATATTTAATTATTCCCAAGAATCCTAGTAATGCCTTTTTATTATCTGGTTCTGGCATTGCCTCAATGGCTAGTTTTCTATTCGGATCAATTTCAATTCCTTCATTCGAAATAACATGTCCTAGTATTTTAATTTTTTCCTTTTGAAATTCAAATTTATTTTTATTAAAAGTAATATTGGCCTCCTTGGCTCTCTCTAAAACCTTCATTAGAGCTCTGTTATGTTCTTGTTTCGTTGAGCCATATATTATTATATCGTCTATATAAATTTTTACGCCTTTAATGTTTTCAAATAATTCCGAATTCTTTTTTTGAAAAACCTCCGCGCAAATTTTCACTCCAAATGGGAGTCTTAAAAATTTGTATCTTCCAAAAGGAGTACCAAAACTACAATACTCAGATGATTGTTCATCTATTGCACATTGGTAGAATCCTTCCTTTAGATCTAATAAAGAAAAGTATTACCCCACACCCCACACCTGACACCATGTATGATTGAGAAATCACGATCAGTTTTAGATTATAATTTAATATAAGACGGATGAAGCGGGATAATAATGTACACGATAACTCGGTGGTAATTCGATCAGAAATGATTTATTGTACAACAGGTGGGGAGCAGGAAGCAAGGCGGGGATCAATCGAACAGGTGATTGGAGTCAATATCAGCTGACTACCGTCAGCTGATCATGATGTTACACTAACTACCTACTAGGGCATTTTCAAAAATTTCAACCCTTCATTTCCATTTGGTCGGTGGTTGGCGTTGAAATTTTCAAAAATGCCCTAGTAGGTAGATGCCTATGATTGGTGGGTAAAAAATAAATAAATAGTGACAATGGCAAAGCTGTGATCATGGCAGAAGATCTAGACAGGAAAACAATAAACCTTTGTGAAATAATTTGCAGCGTTCTCTTCTTTTACCTACCAACCGTTGGTTTAAGAGAAAGAACTAAACGCTTCACTCTCGAATCGAAAAATAGAGAGCTTAAAATGAAAATTTGCTCAGGAAGCGAAACTGAATACAACTCGAAGAAATGAACAGCGTTCGCATTTTAGTCAGATAAAATTTGAACGGAGATTAGACCTCTTTGGTGATTCACACTCGTGATTCTGTTTCATCGAAGGCAAACCCTTAAATACTCGGGGGGAGCGAAGGGATCGTCCTACAGTGCTCCGCGAGGTGTCTAAAAATTCAATATTATCTTAAATTGGTGAAAAAACGATGCCTTTATTTCTAGAGTTTTTCAGCTAGGGCACTTTCGAAAAAAATTTCTACCCTTAATTTTCACCCCTGAGAAGTGACTGACATCAACCAAAATCTTCGCCGCACAACTAGACCACAAATGGAGCCCATATGAAAAATTTGAACCAAATCGGTTCAGTGTTACTAAGAGAAGTGCCGCGTACGGCGTACGGACGGAAAATTTTTTTTTCGATTTTCGGATTCTACGTACCTTGAAACGTAAACCATCAAATTTTGAGGGGGGTTAAAAATTTTTTTTCTTGGTCGATTCCAAAGGTTTATTATTGATAATAATGAACCAAACATATTGTTTAGTAATGCATGCATTCCAGGGGACGTCCCATTGGATAAGCATTAGATCAGTTTAACCAGTTGTTAAGTGATAAAACTGTTTCACTCGATGTAATTTATTCATTACTTTAGGCAAGAAATACTGACCCCCCCCCACCATTATCCACCTTAACATTTCTAGCGGCATGGGAGCCTCGAATCTGAAGAGCATTTTAAAATCCATGATCTACGACACCCAACATGCGAATTCGAGTTCACCCCCCCCCCCCAGCACCAATGGTGCCAGTCTGGCACCAAAGCGGAAATACGTCGTAACATTGAACTTTCATCTGTTAGTTTTGGTAGGCAGTCCGTCGAAGTTCACATCCGTATTCAAGGTGAAACACAAAAAAAAAAAAAAAAAAAAAAAAAAAACACGAAATATGCGGTTTATGGTGTCCTGGCACCATATCCTGGCACCATGGTGGTACAGAGAATAATTCATGAAAATTCGGAGGTATAATGAGAATTTTTCCTCAATTTCAAAGCTTGGGTACAATTAGTAAGCAGTAAAGGAACCAAAATATTGAAAAATCGGATATTTTGTGAATATTATCCCCCCTCACCCCCTCCCCTTGTAAATTTTGGTACTCTTGTAAAATCATGTACAACTCGGAAGTTATTTGAGTCAAACAAAAAAAGAAACACGCAAATCGGTTGGAAATTGAGGCCTGGGCAGAGTTTACAAGATTATGCACGCAAACGCACGTTTTTAAAGAATTAACCCCCCCTTTCCCCCTCTTAAGAAGCAAAATCCAAAATTCCGACGCCGTAGTGCACAACTAGATAG
The DNA here is from genome assembly GCA_009739505.2 of Apolygus lucorum. Classification (NCBI taxonomy): domain Eukaryota; kingdom Metazoa; phylum Arthropoda; class Insecta; order Hemiptera; family Miridae; genus Apolygus; species Apolygus lucorum. The sequence continues at coordinate 256,870 of CM019173.2, read as the reverse complement.
TATTACGCGTCAAACGAAAAAAGAACCAGGAAAATCGGTTGAGAACTAAGGCCTGGGCAGAGTACACAAGATTATGCCCAAAAACGCACGTTTTTCGAGCATTAACCCCCCCTTTTCCCCCCTTAAAAGGCAAAATTCGAAATTCCGGCGACGTAGTGCACAACTAGATAGTTGTCCGCGACGAACAAAAAAAGAACCAGGAAAATCGGTTGAGAACGAAGGCCTGGGCAGAGTACACAAGATTTTGTTACACACACACACACACACACATACATACACAGACACACACACACACAGACATACACCTATGGTTTTTTTTCGCGGATTTGGATTCAGAATGGTCTAAAACGGATTACTGTGTGGTTATTTTTTTTTCTGTTGAGTGTTGTCTTCCTTCACCCCAGATCGATCGCATAAGGACGCCCAAGTCTTACTGTGGGACGTCCTAAAAACGCTGCAAATCATTGCCCAAAGGTTTATTATTTTCTGTATAAATCACCCTTCTGTATAGATCCTTCCCTACGTACATGTAGGTTGTATACAACCTACTAGGACATTTTCGAAAATGTCAACCCTTTATTTCCATTTGGTTGGTGGATGGGTTTGAAATTTTCAAAAATTCCCTAGTAGGTAGTAGGTACATAATATGTACCCTACCATATTATGGTTGGTAGGGAGGGAACTATACAGAAAATAATAAACCTTTGGGCAATGATTTGCAGCGTTTTATTAGATTTTTGTATTCTACGTATCTTGAAACGTAAACCAACAAATTTTGTGGGGGGTTTCCAAAGGTTCATTATTGAAAATGATACCAAAATAGCACGTATAGGTACTATTATTCGAGTGAATGGAAGCAAGAAAATCACACTCCAACAACGCAAGTGTTCTGCACAAAATGGTACCTCCAATTATTTTAAAAAAAATTGTTTGTCTTCCAATTTAACAAAGCAATAATTACAAACACCCAAAATCTAACATCACTGCTTCGTGGATCGATAACAGTTTCTCCAAGAAAAACCTCCTCCAAGGAAGAGCCCTTAGTTAGAAACAACCAGAAAACGGAGAGATGGAACGATAAATTGCCAGTATTCGGTGGATAACACGATTTCCTCCTTCCTACCTTTTCGCCCGATCATCATTTCCACCTTTAGTTTCTTCTGTTGAGAAAATGTCCTGTTTGGAAAATGTTTTCGTTTGCTGATCGTACAAGAAGGAGGAAAAGAGATTCGGTAGGTTGTGAGAGTACAAGGTTGCTACTCCTCATTTTTCAATGTATCGTTCGTATAAGTTATTCCACTACCCATCTTATTCTTATTATTTCCATTGTTCATTTTACGTAATCATGAATACAAATTTATCCTGATTTCTTAATATTTCACATCCATACAGTAAAGTAAATAAAAGGAAACCATTTCAGGCGTTGAGGACGTCATCAACACTGTTTTCAGGAAAGAAGACCATTGGACAGAAGATTTATTTAATTTTCAATCACAAATTCTTTCACAGGTTAATTCTCAAACTATTATTGGCTCCCTCGTGAAAACATCTAAAAACAAAGAGGAACGTCTACCATCACCGGGGGCCCAATGTTGCATGGGAGTATCAAACCTATTTTGACTTCTAGCGAAGTTAAAAACGCTGCAAATTATTACACAATGGTTTTTTATTTTTCTATATTGATCACTCGTCTGCAAAGCCACCAACCATCCAACATGAAGAAAAACATCGATCACAATTAGGTCAGCTAAAATTTGAACGGAGATTAGTCCTCTTTTGCGATTCACACTTGCGAACGGTTTGTCCTACAGAGCTCCAGGTGGTCTCAAAAAATTCTATAGAATCTTAAATTGAAGGAAAAACAATACCTTTATATCAAAATTTTTTTGAGTTAGGGCGTTTTCAAAATTTCAAAATTGATTTTGGAACCCTTAGGAGTGACCTACATCAACCAAAAGCTTCGGGGCACAACTAGACCCCAAATGGAGCCTACATACCAAATTTCATCAAAATCGGTCAATGCTAAGTGGCAAAAGTGCCGCGGACGGCGTACGGCGGACTGACGGCCAAATTTGTATTCGATTTTTGGATTCTACGTACCTTGAAACGTAAACCATCAAATTTTGAGGGGGTGTTAAATTTTTTTTTTCTTGGTCGATTCCAAAGGTTCATTATTGAAAATAATAAACCAAAATGGAAAAAAAACTTGCGAGAATTAGATACTACAAGATCTTTACAACGATCCCAAGGATAAATGATGAAATTCGTCGAGAAAAAATTTAATAAAATTGGAAAAATACGGTGGTAAACTTACCTTCGCGCGTCACTGGGCCATGTTCAGAGCGATATCACGGAATCAGAGACAAAAGCCTCTTTATCAGCAAACAATGCTACCAACACACACAAAAAACGCTGCAAATCATTGCTCAAAGGTTTATTATTTTCTGTATAGATCACCCTTCTGTATAGATCACTGGTTCTCCATCAATAGCACTTACCACCATCTGTATTCTCCCTTGACCTTCCCTCTCAAATTTCAGCTTCCTGCGTTCAATAGGATTGAAAATGGCTTCGGAGCTCACTCAGCTGATCAGTGATCTGAAGAGTGAAGAAGATCTCCTCGAATGCTGGAGACGCCTGGAAGAGCACTTCCATTCAATAGGATTGAAAATGGTTTTGGAGCTCACTCAGCTGATCAGTGATCTGAAGAGTGAAGAAGATCTCCTCGAATGCTGAAGACGCCTGGAAGAGCACTTCCATTCAATAGGATTGAAAATGGCTTCGGAGCTCACTCAGCTGATCAGTGATCTGAAGAGTGAAGAAGATCTTCTCGAATGCTGGAGACGCCTGGAAGAGCACTTCCATTCAATAGGATTGAAAATGGCTTTGGCGCTCACTCAGCTGATCAGTGATCTGAAGAGTGAAGAAGATCTCCTCGAATGCTGGAGACGCCTGGAAGAGCACTTCCATTCAATAGGATTGAAAATGGCTTCGGAGCTCACTCAGCTGATCAGTGATCTGAAGAGTGAGGAAGCCTTTGAGCAATGATTTGCAGCGTTTTTTACCCACCAACATTTTTTTTACCTACCAACTTTTTTTTACCTACCAGCTAGGTACTACCTACCACACCATACTGGCTTCACACCTTCACAATCAAGTTTATTAGAAAGAACTAAACGCTTCACACTCGATTCGAAAAATAGACAGCTACATATGGAAATTTGATTACTGGTTACGCAGAAGGCAAAACTGTATACAAATCGAAGAAATGAACAGCGATCGCATTTTAGTCCGATGAAATTTGAATGGAGATTAGGCCTCTTTTGCGATTCACACTCATGATTCTGTTTTATCGAAGGAAAACCTTCAAGTACTCGTAGGGACCGAACGGTTTGTCCTACAGAGCTCCGGGTGGTCTCAAAAATTTTTAAAAATTCAATACTATTTAAAATTGGTGAAAAAACGATACCTTTATTTCGAGAGTTTTCGAGCTAGGGCACTCTTGAAAATTTCAACCCTTAATTTTCACCCCTTAGAAGTGACCTACATCAACCAAAAGCTTCGCGGCACAACTAGACCCCAAATGGAGCCCATATATCAAATTTGAACCAAATCGGTCCAGTGTTGCTAAGAAAAGTGCCGCGTACGGCGTACGGCGGACGGACGGAAATTTTTTTATTCGATTTTCGTATTCTACGTTACCTTGAAAAGTAAAACATCAAATTTTGAGGGGGAGTTAAAATTTTTTTTCTTGCTCGATTCCAAAGGCTTTCTATTGAAAATAATGAACCAAAAACAAGCTTTCAAAGGTTGTCTAATGAAAATGAAACCCTTACCAGTCGGATACAATAGTCCGCCTTTATAGAAAAACGCTGCAAATTATTACACAATGGTTTATCATTTTAGCGAATTTTCAAAGAAAATGAAGCTATTGCAATGGCCTCAAAATTTTTAGAATCGACTTTTTCGAAAAATTTTCACACTGAAATCCGTTTTGGAACATTCTGAAACAATCCCTGAAGTTTTTCCAAAAATCATATGTATATATATATGTGTCATTCCGGACGATAACTTGAGTAATTGTTTAAAAATTTGTTTTTAGTTTTTGCCAAAATGTTTTTAACAACAAACCATAGGTCAAGTTCGTTAACCAGCAATTTTGGACAATCCAAAGTGGTCCAAAATTCAAAAAAACTCCAAAAAAATGGGTTTTTCCCGTTTTTTGTGGTTTTTACATTGAAAATCATGGTAATATATGGTATATTCGGATTCAGCACAAAATTTCTGATATGAATGCATTATTCAAAAATGAAAATTGTCCAAAATTAAGAAAAGTTTGTAGCTATATATATATATAATGAATACGCGCGTATATTTGTTGTACCCAGAAATGGAGTAGCCGTGTGGGTACTCTATGAGTTCGTAGAGACGAGTAGAACATGAATATGGACTCCTAACGTCTTCAAAGCATACTCAGCAATAATTTGCAGCGTATTATTAGCGAATTTTCAAAGAAAATGAAGCTATTGCAATGGCCTCAAAATTTTTAGAATCGACTTTTTCGAAAAATTTTCACACTGAAATCCGTTTTGGAACATTCTGAAACAATCCCTGAAGTTTTTCCAAAAATCATATGTATATATATATGTGTCATTCCGGACGATAACTTGAGTAATTGTTTAAAAATTTGTTTTTAGTTTTTGCCAAAATGTTTTTAACAACAAACCATAGGTCAAGTTCGTTAACCAGCAATTTTGGACAATCCAAAGTGGTCCAAAATTCAAAAAAACTCCAAAAAAATGGGTTTTTCCCGTTTTTTGTGGTTTTTACATTGAAAATCATGGTAATATATGGTATATTCGGATTCAGCACAAAATTTCTGATATGAATGCATTTTTCAAAAATGAAAATTGTCCAAAATTAAGAAAAGTTTGTAGCTATATATATATATAATGAATACGCGCGTATATTTGTTGTACCCAGAAATCACAGAGTAATGGAGACAAGTTAACAGAGAAGAAAGCCAACGTTAAAATGGTGTGCAAGCATTTTTGAGGCTGCCTCAGTGGCGCTATCTACTTTCAGCTAGGATTGAGGAACTACTACGGAAGAGGCGGGGGGGAGAGGCCACACTCTTCATACCGCTTCTTTTCAAATCCTTTCGAATGACCAGAAATTGATAACTTCTCGTTTCATCATCATTTCAACTTGCAAAAATTACTTGGAAAATCCAATCGAGGCGAAAGGTATTTTCAGAGTTCCTCATGCAATTGTTGTTGTCCCTATCGCCAGTAGTTCGAATGTTGAATCGACAACTGCCACCCTTAGAAACGTTTGAAACCCAGTGTATTATTGAATATCGCCCGATTTTTTCGTACATATCGCGAATATAACTAAATGTTATCAAATTAATTACTTGGATGCGGCCGGTTACGCACCAATGAGAAAAATATGTGATAAACAAGGTGACTTGTTGTGATGAGGTTGGGAACAAACGATCGTGAACCGGCCGTGAACGCGATCTAGTTCTTTCCGCTATAACTACGTCCTGGAGCTCCACCAATCAGAACGCTTCTCGTGCTCCCACATTCAGCTTTCAGCCCAGTGCCAGAAATGGAGTAGCCGTGTGGGTCCTCGTAGAAAAAGAGTCCTCGTTCAAATATTGTATCGACAACTGCCACCGGTAGAAACGTTCAAAACCGAGTGTATTATTGAAAATTGCACGATTTTTTCGTACATATCGCGAATATAACTAAATGTCATCAAATTAATTACTTAGATGCGGTAACGCATGAAGGAGAAAAATGTGTGATAAACAAAAGGTGGCTTGTTGTGACGAGGTTGGGAACATGCGATCTTGAACGCGATCTGTCGCACTCATCTTTAACTACGTCCTGGAGCTTCCACAATCAGAACGCTTCTCGGGCTCCCAGATTCAGCTTTCAGCCCAGTGATTTCACGTCTTCCAGGACGTCGATTATTGGTGTAAAAGTATGTAAAAAAAAACATATAAACATATAATATATGTTTATATATAATAATGTTATATATTATATATAATGTTAATGTTATAATGATTATAATGTTAATGTTACATTATATATAATGTTATATATTATATAAACCAAGAATCGAAAAAAAAACTTTCTACAACAAATTGCAACACCATTGGTCCTTTTCTTAACCACACCTTAAACTGAATGATTTCTTTGAAAATTCGCTCATTAATTCATGCTGCATGAATGGACTTTTTTTCTATATAGATCACTCGTCTACAAAATCACCAACCATCCAATATGAAGCAAAAAAAAAAAAATAATAATAAATAAATAAATAAATAAATAATTAAAAAAAAAATCAAAATCACCAACCATCGATCGCATTTCGGTCAGCTCTAATTTGAACGGAGATTGGGCCTCTTTTGCGATTCACACTCGTGTTTTGATTTATATATATTTATATATTTCAATATAAACCTTTAAATTTTCGTAGGGAGCTAACGGTTTGTCCTACAGAGCTCGGCGAGGTCTCAAAAAATTCTAAAAATTCTATAGAATCTTAAATTGAAGGAAAAACAATACGTTTATATCGAAATTTTTTGAGTTAGGGCGTTTTCAAAATTTCAAAATTGATTTTGGAACCCTTAGAAGTGACCTACATCAACCAAAAGCTTCGGGGCACAACTAGACCCCAATTGGAGCCTACATACCAAATTTCATCAAAATCGGTCAATGCTAAGTGGCAAAAGTGCCGTGTACGGCGAACGGCGGACGGACGGCCAAATTTTTATTCGATTTTTGGATTCTACGTACCTTGAAACGTAAACCATCAAATTTTGAGGGGGTGTTAAATTTTTTTTTTCTTGGTCGATTCCAAAGGTTCATTATTGAAAATAATAAACCAAAAATCGCGGAAGTTCATGTTGTACGGGTGCAACATTGGGCCATTAGGGGTTAATTAATGTTGAAAAAATGAAAAAAAATTACATTTATTTTTATAATATTTTTTTTTATTTATTTTTATTTATATTTTATTTATTTTATTATTTATATTATTTTATTATTTATTTTTATTATTATTTTTTTATTTTATATTATATTTTGTACATAACATAATAAATGCTGATTTGAAAATTTGACATGGTTTCTTAGTTAGTCAGCTAAATTTGCATCCGGTGGCCCCAAGAAGATGAAATTTCGGAGGGCGCCTCGAGGGTACAAGTCGATTTTTTTTATTATTTTCAATATATTAAACCCTGCTGAATCTGAATTAGAAACTGAAATATCCCCCTATTATATAAAGAAATAAAATAATCTTTGAAATGTAATTATTCCGATTTTTATTAATATTTATTGATTCCCCCCGCCCTCCCTGCCATCACCGAAACCAAATCCTCGAGGCACATGTCGAGCAGATTCGAAATAGAGTAGACGCCCTTTTGTTTCAAAATCACAACTCCCCCGCAATTGTTACTTTTGATGTACATCGCGATTCAAGCCCTGCCAAGGGCTCGCTCAAACGATTTGATTACGGAGTGACGGGGAGCACTGAAAATTATAATAACGCAGGGTTGAAAGGTAGATAAGCATATGCGGGCGAGATGGACTCCCTCAGTCAGAAGGGCCAAAGGGCGAAACAAAGGGCTAATCGTTCATTTCAAGACTGCGTCGGCATTCGAATTTCAAATGGCCATTACAACCACCCTTTCTCGTTTCAAGTCCAATTGTTCACTAAAGAGAACGAATAATTGTTCCTCACAGGATTGACTTCAACAGAGCTTAGTACCTACCTTGTGGTATCATTTAGTGCCGTATGTGTTAGAAAGTATGATTATAATTAAGGTATATAAGTAATTTACTCGTATTATAACCTGTGCTCTCCAAATGCACAAAATTTACAATAATTATGACAATACATTCAGGAATCAATAAACCGTTAAACGGGGAATATTGGTGTAGCATCCATGTAATCAACCTTCCATATTGATACCTTCACTGTGAATAATAAAATAGATGCAACACTGAAATGTTCTCGAACTTCCGATAATATTCACTTTCATTTATAAATCGGATGCTCTTTCAAACGAACAACATGAGTGATTTATCAAATACTTCCTACTGACATTACAATTATTGGTAGGAGACATAAGTACTGTTTAGTAATGCATTCCAGGGGATGTCCCTAAAGGTGGAAAGCTCAACGTTATTTGTCAAATCTATGACAGAATGCAGTGCGTTCCTGGGGACTTAATTTTCCGATTTTAATGAATTTTTGGTGATCAAAATGTAAACTGGACTTCAAGAAATGTATGTAAGTAATGAGGTTTGTAATACCTAATTTTGGTTTATTATTTTCAATAATAAGCCTTTGGAATCGAGCAAGAAAAAAATCTAACCCCCCCTCAAAATTTGATGTTTTACTTTTCAAGCTACGTAGAATCTTAAAATCGAATGAAAAAATTTTCCGTCCATCCCGTACACCGTTCGCGGCACTTTTCTTAGTACCCTGGACCGATTTGGTTCAAATTTGGTATATGGGCTCCATTTGAGGTCTAGTTGCGAGCGGAAATTTTGATTTTGGAGAAAATTTTCTTTCAATCTTGAAAAGTGATAAAGCTTTCGATACCTTGCTAAACTCTGAAGCAGAAACTTGTATATTTCAAAGTTTTTTACCAATCAAATACCCGTCGCCTTCTCCAACACACTTCAAGTTACAACCGAGAAACATATTGTTTAGTAATGTGTAACCGCCCTTCCCTGAAGCAGCGGTTTAAACTTCCCGCCGCCTCAAATGCACCCCAGCACACTCTGGCGGAAAAGCGCGCGCGACATCAAGCAGAGATACCAACAGCTGATGATAACCCGAACGAGCCACAGCCACCTGCACCTACCGCGCATGCGCGCCGCTCCGCCCCACCACCGACTGGAGTGGGGGAGACTTCGAGATCGCCTCCCTCCGCGTGACCCACCGGTCATTCTACGGTTGCCACTGCTGGTGGAGAGAGAGTGAGTCAAGGTGTATACGGCCCCCCCGATCCTGCAGTCGTACACCGTATTATCGCCCGTGAGCTGCCCTGCTGCCTGAGGATAACTCCGCAACTCTGCACCTCACACCGGACTCTTTGGATATCCGGCCCCTTCTTCTACACCGCCCTCGGGATCCACGGTAGGCTTTTGCCATTCCCTCATAAACTTTCCTTCTTCGTGAAGACCTTTACTTCGAGCAATAGACAAGAGACTGAGAAATTAATGCACATCATATAAACCATTTTTGCACTGTGCCTAATCATATTTAATATTGTAGATTGTATATTTTGTAAATTGTAACTTGTAAAACTTACCTTGTTTGAAGAGCTCATGGTGTACGCCCTCAGCGTCCACCATTAAAGTATCGTACACCCAAGTCGTAAAGTAAATAATAAAGATAATAATCTATTTTCTATAAAAGTACACATATACTTGCCATATACTTACCATTGCATTGCAGAGAACCGAATTGATATTATTTTCTTATATTGAAATACTTGTACCTATTTCGTAGAAATACATTTAAGAGTCGTGACGGAAAGCTGTCTTCTCAGTTAAAACTACCTTCAACCTCACTGCAATTTAGTTCATTCTTTAGGTCATTTCACTTAAATTGCCTATTAGGATCATTTTGCATTCGGCTTCATAATTCACAATAATCTTTCAAATATTCATTTAACTTCATTATATTCATAAGTCTTCGAGACGTCCTACAAACGTAGGTGGTGGCAGCTATCAACAGAAGGAACTACAAAGGTAAGAGAGATAATATAAATATATAAATATATAAATATATAAATATATTATATTTATTTGAGTGTTTAACCGACTCGATAACCCCCTCGGTTGCATCCTTCAGAAGTAACCGAGAGTGATAAAAACGGGTTACACCGAAATGCCGGAATCTGGTAGATGCTACAGCAGGACACTCACAGAGGATGTGTTCTGCTGTTTCGACTCCTTCGCAGCAGAGCCGACATTCAACTGTCCTGGCTTTGCCCATCTTGTTGAGATGGTATCTCAGGGGGCAATAGCCAGTCAGGAGACCCACAATGGTACGAAGGTCCTTCCTCCTTAGCGACAGCAGAGCTTTTGCTCTTTTTTTTAGAGACGGTGATTAGCTGCTTGGCTTGCCTCTGCATTGGAGTGTTGCGCCAGTACGCAGCTCTCTTGCTATCCTCCCATTTTTGGACCTGTTGAGCAATGAAGCTCTTGGTAAACCCCGAGTAGGGATTCAGGATCAAAACATTGGGATTCCGATCCCTGCTTAGCGAGTCGATCGGCTTCTTCATTGCCATCTACTCCTTCATGGCCAGGGACCCAGAGCAAAGTTAACTTATTGCCCCAAGCCGCAGCCTTCAGGGAGTCCAGACAATCCCAGGTTAGCCTTGATGTTATTGAGTAGGCTGCAATGGCCTTTAGGGCTGCCTGGCTATCAGACATTATGTAAATTCTTGCACCTTTGAGTCGTTTTTTGGCGATCTCTTGTGCGCATATTTCTATGGCATGGGTTTCAGCCTGATAAATGGTCGCTGTTGTTCCTAGGGGTTTAGTTAGGCTGAAATTTGGGCCTTTGATCCCTAGGCCAGCTTTTCCATTCATCACAGACCCATCTGTGTACCACAGAAGTGAACCTGGTTCATATTGAGGCGTGCCTCTTTTCCAGCATTCACGATCATTGATGATCACTCTAAAGGGTAGGTAAAAGTTCATTCTCTCTGACATAATGTCAGGGACTGACTTGGCCACTGGATCGGTATGGACTTGGTCCAGTATTTCCAGGTGGCTCCCTTTAGGGGGGTAGAGTTTAACCTACAGTTTTAATAAATTTATTATTATGACAAAACGTATTATAACGCATTTGTCTCCTCATTTTCATGCGAAAAGCCGTACAGTAAAACTCTAAGTTTATAATTTTAATGAATTTATTATTATGAAGTGAAAAGAAAGTCATAATTGCCTAATAAATGATTGGAAAATCCAACCTAATACCAAATGCGCGATCGTTGTTGTCACTTGTATTGCAATAAGTGTGTACACTTTGGTTAGAGTGAGCTCTTTACCTGATACCACTGGTGTAAATCTGTACACCACAGCGTCCGCTACTCGAAACATCGCGAACATGGTTGCTCTGAGTCTCAGTGGAGACTCCACCCAGAAGAAATGAGTGTAGGCCACGGAGGTGATGCCCAGAGACGATCCTACCAAAGCGTATGCAGTCTGTTCTCGGACTTTTATCGGATCTGTTGGACGTCTTGTTGGACGCTTGGTGGCCGATGTGGTTGACTCAGTGGTGGATGGTGGTTCGGGTGGCAGACTCTTATCGCAGACTCTTTGAGAATAGACGCCCAGCACAGAATCTTTCGGATTTTCCACATACACAACATAGTCGTCGAATTCTTGAAGAGGTATTTTACATGTATCTCTTTTGAAATTTGCCTTTGCTATTTCATCTGTACCTCTAAATTCGTAAGTTACATAAGTTAATATTCCCTCGCCGGGAACTGGGATCATCTTTTCCACCATTTCGTTTCTCGGTGGGATCACAATGGTTTCTTCATAACTACCATCCTCAGCGATGATGGTAACTACACCACCTGGAACATCTCGCCACAATGAATTTGCTATCATTACACGAGCCTTGCCAGGTGCTACGACTCGAAGATCAATTAAATAATGTTTCAACTCAAGGAATGTATCATTACCCCATATATATATCAAATTGAACATATTGGTCACGAAGTCTATTGCGGTATTCACCTTAGGTGCATTCGGATTAGACGGATCATAAAAGCGAGTCTCGATGTCTATTCTTAACACTTTTTGGGGTGTGGGTATACCTCCTGCTAAGTATTGGCCAGGTGGGATTCTAAACTCTGGATAACCCGGTTCTATTTCTACTGATGTTTTAAAAATGGCATCGATTTTTGCTCCATTCAACAATAAGTAGCGAAATTCCCCTTCTACAGGACACATAGATGGGTCAGTATCGAAGGCCCTAGCTCTCTTGATTCGTACTAGCTGACTTGGCTCAACACTACTAGCAGTAGTCACTGGAGGCAAAGCTTGGAAATTCCATAGTATCAGCAACAGAACCAACACGTTTGTCGCGTGGGCTATAATGAGTACTGGGTAGTCAGCCCTGTCTTCACTTATGTTCGTCATAGCTAAAACCACTTCGATGAGAGGTATGATGAGCATCTGAAACGCGAACAGCAAGTTTACAAGACGAGGATCTTTAGGTTCTGCGTCATCATCAGATGCTACATCCAGAGTTGAGCCTAAAACTGTAAGAGACATTGCAGGAATGAGCAACAACGTAAAAAAAACTACGTGAAGCAAACTGCGGCCGGTGTGTTCTTTGTGGCGCAAATCGCTGTAAATTCCTTTGACCACTGATTTTACAGAAGTATCCACGGTGAAGTCTCCTCTTACGTATTTCTTGATACTTTGTAACCAAATGAGAAATAACATAAAAAGAGGTATCGTGATGACCCACAAGAATATAACTGAATAACGAGAATTCCCGTCCTCATCGGGCGATGTTAAGTAACTCACCCATTCAATTAGGGCATTACCCATTTCGAGGACAGACACGATGCGACGTACTGAGGCGAAACTGGCGTTCAACTTCTGGTTGAACATGATACTGTAGGTCACAGGTAATGTTATGAACAACGCCGAGCTCGGCCAAAACATGATCATACCTGGCCATACGCTGTTGGACACAATCAATCCAAGAGCGACGAAGCCTGTCAAAGCAAACAGGCTGAAACCGATCCTGCTGACGGTCATTTTCTTGAGGCGGTTTATGTCAACAAGAAAAGCAACTATCAGGGCACCCAAACACTGAACAATGAATACTGCCAATTCATTCTTTTCGAATTTGGTGGAATTCACTTCCTCTGAAGTTAAAAAAACCGACGAGGTGTATTCGCACAACGAACTGATCCAAATATTGAAGAATTCCATGCACCAGAGAACAGAGATGACAGAAATATCAGCCATACGTAGACCTTCACGTTCCAACACGGGCAAGTCTTCCTTGTGAATCCATCTCTGAAAAGGAAGCCTTTTTGTCGTAAGTGCACAATGAATAAGTATGTAGTAGTGAGCACGTACTGTCACTGGCTCAAAACCTATAGTAGGTATAGCTCCTGCTCTCTTGTAGGGATGGGTATCGATACTCGATATTTCAAAATATCGATACTTTCGTACTGATACTCGATATTTTAGTATCGATACTGCACTATCCGATATTTTTGGATATCGATACTTTGGATGCGATATTTCCAAATATCGAATATCGATACAGTTCACGCGGAAAATTCACCATGATGGCTAGAAAATGAAGAAGGTAGAGAGGCTTTTGGGTCATTACTCTTTGGTTGCACAAATAACTTTAATATCTTGGAGAAAATCACTCTGCTTCGACTCTTGATAGTAAAAAATGAATAAAAATTGTTTAAAAAAATTATTTTTCTTGAGAATATTGGATAATATTGATAGTTTGTGACACTAAAGTATCGATACTTGATATTTCAAAATATTGATACTCATGCCCAACGATACTTGAAATATCGATACTCGGATACGATACAGTATCGATACAAAATATCGATACTTTTATAACGATACCCAACCCTACTCTCTTGACCCAACTTGCCAACAGTATTATAGTTGCGTAGATACGCTAAGTATAGCTTCTTTTGTCGATTCTCTGATACTGGAGAAGCGATAAATTGTTGCAAAATATTGAAGGTGCCTTGCAATAATTTATCTTTATACCATTGCTGTGGGGTAAAGGAAAATTCATGCATGCAGATAAAAGGGAATGGTGAATATCAATCAAGGCAGACAAAGTGAAAGGGGGCTCACAAAGTGGCAGTTTGTTTACATTTCACCTCCCGTCGTTGTTTTCCGTTTCTCGTCTACATTCCTACATTAATTTAGGGGATCGGTACTCACAAATTTCAGCTTTAAAAACTATTTCTGTGACTTTTCTGTGCCATTGGGTGGTCCTTTCCCTTCAACCAATTTCGTAATGGAGTGTCGGAAAGAAAAAAGACAAGGAGCTAGCGAGAATATCCAGTTCATAGATGATGTTGAGATTGATGTTACACGGATTATTGACCGATTGATTGACCGATCAATCGGATTGATCGACCGATCGATCTATGATGGTTCGTCTGAGGGACACCGTATCAAGACCCTTCTTTGCCTCATCAGGAGTTCCCCAGGGTTCCCATTTGGGTCCCTTGCTCTTCCTACTGGCCATTAACAATATTCAAACCATATTCAAGGGGGTTAGGTTTCTTCTGTTCGCTGACGATCTGAAACTGTTTCACACCATAGCCTCACCCTCGGACTGTTTGGTGCAGCAGGAGAGTCTCGACTCCCTCATAAGTTGGTGTTTTGCCTCCATCGAGTGGTTTGTCTCTCAACCCGTCGAAGTGTTCAGTAATGACATTTCACCGCTCCCAGACTCTGTTTGTCCACCTATACATGATAGGCAATGAGCCATTAAGGCGGGTGAATGTCGTGCGCGACTTGGGAGTGCTCCTCGATTGTCATCTCTCGTTCTCGGACCATATTTCGGCCATCTCTGGCCGTGCAATGCGGGTCTTGGGATTCATCAAGCGGAACACCAGAGAATTCGATTATATACCAGCTATAATGACACTCTACAAAGCGCTGGTGACTCCAATTTTGGAGTATGCCTCGGTTGTCTGGAATCCATTTTACCAGTGCCACATCAGCCACGTTGAGAGGGTTCACCGTGGATTTTTAAGGTATGTGGCATACAAGCTTCGTATAGCGCGGGAGGACCTTGATTATAATTCCCTTGCTGCTGAGATTAGCTTGTTGAGTCCCTCAGCTCGCAGACACCAAGCAGATGTGGGATATCTGTTGGGATTGGTTCGGGGATCGGTGGACGAACCAGCTCTCCTGGCGGAGATTAGATTTCTCGTCCCTCGATTGGGCACACGTTCTCACGATCTCTTCTGGACACCATTCTCCCCCAACAACTACCTATACAACCGCACTCTATACAGGATGCCCCGAGTGATGAATCAGGCCCTCCAGAAGTGCACCGACCTGGATATTTTTCACCAGTCAGCGAAGGTCATCAAAAACAAAATTATAAGCAATATGGACTATTAACACCTAACCTTGTCTCCTCTATTATTTATCATCTGTACTTTTCTTTAATATGTAAATTTTTCTATTGTATCGTTGTATTGGGCTTGCCCGTATTGAATAATTAAATAAATAAATAAATTATGGACAATCCGAATTTTAGAACAAGTGGTTAGAAAAACAGAAGGTAGGTAAGTTTCGAATTAAAAGCCACCATGAAGTCTGCTTTCTTTTTGACCGACTTCAACGCGCCGAAGGCGCGCGAAAAAGGAGGTACTCAATTCGGGTTGTCGTGGGACGACGATTTTTTTTTTTTTTTTGTATGTCCGAGTCGCTTGCATTTCTTTATTCTGGTACCAATCTGTCTGGTTCTTTTTGAAATTTGTTCTACAAGTATCCGTGGTGGTCCCGTTTCAAACAGATTTCATTTTGCTTTGTTAGAAGTATCGAAATTTTGTGAATGAAGTTGAAAAACGTGGGTCCCGTTTTCGGGAATATCGGTCCGCATTCACTCTTCTTGCCCTGTGACTTCCGACTGAGTCGATGGAGGACCATTTGTGTATAGTCAAATTGAAGGTCTGATTGTAAGCTTTAAAATGATATACTATATGAGGGGGGTTCCGATAACTAAAAGGTGCTGCGGTGATGAGAAAGGGGGAAATTATACTGGGTTATTCGCTCAGAACCTGCATGAGCCATATCAAACGTGTTTATCAATGCTCGAGTATGTGAGTTTTCCTACCAAATATGAAGGATAATCATAGTACTGTTAGTTAGGTATTCTACCATGTGGGTGTAGCACATAGCTCTCTCAACACAAATAACACGATTGGGTAGGTAACAGTGTAGGGGATCGTCAGATCTGCATAGTGCCGTACCAAATATTAGGGATATAATTGTACAGTTAGGTGATGAGAGGGTATTCTACCAAGTGGGTGTAGCACATAGCTTCCTCCTCATCCATAATATAGCTGGGTAGGTAATGGTATAGGAGATCTTCAGAACTGCATAGTGCCGTACCAAATATGAGGTGTATAGTACAGTTAGGTGATAAGAGGGTATTCTACCAAGTGGGTGTAGCACATAGCTTCCTCGTCATCCATAATATAGTTGGGTAGGCAATAGTATAGGAGATTGCCATAATTGCATAGTGTCATACCAAATATGAGGTATATAGTACAACTCGGTAATGAGAGGGTATTCTACCAAGTGGGTGTAGCACATAGCTTCCTCCTCATCCATAATATAGCTGGGTAGGTAATGGTATAGGAGATCATCAGAACTGCATAGTACCGTACCAAATATGAGGTGTATAGTACAGTTAGGTGATGAGAGGGTATTCTACCAAGTGGGTGTAGCACATAGCTTCCTCCTCATCCATGATATAGTTGAGTAGGCAATAGTATAGGAGATTGCCATAACTGCATAGTACCATACCAAATATGAGGTATATAGTACAGTTAGGTGATGAGAGGGTATTCTACCAGGTGGGTGTAGCACATAGCTTCCTCGTCATCCATAATATAGTTGGGTAGGCAATAGTATAGGAGATTGCCATAATTGCATAGTGTCATACCAAATATGAGGTATATAGTACAACTCGGTAATGAGAGGGTATTCTACCAAGTGGGTGTAGCACATAGCTTCCTCCTCATCCATAATATAGCTGGGTAGGTAATGGTATAGGAGATCATCAGAACTGCATAGTACCGTACCAAATATGAGGTGTATAGTACAGTTAGGTGATGAGAGGGTATTCTACCAAGTGGGTGTAGCACATAGCTTCCTCCTCATCCATGATATAGTTGAGTAGGCAATAGTATAGGAGATTGCCATAATTGCATAGTGTCATACCAAATATGAGGTATATAGTACAACTCGGTAATGAGAGGGTATTCTACCAAGTGGGTGTAGCACATAGCTTCCTCCTCATCCATAATATAGCTGGGTAGGTAATGGTATAGGAGATCATCAGAACTGCATAGTACCGTACCAAATCTGAGGTGTATAGTACAGTTAGGTGATGAGAGGGTATTCTACCAAGTGGGTGTAGCACATAGCTTCCTCGTCATCCATAATATAGTTGGGTAGGTAATGGTATAGGAGATCATCAGAACTGCATAGTACCGTACCAAATATGAGGTGTATAGTACAGTTAGGTGATGAGAGGGTATTCTACCAAGTGGGTGTAGCACATAGCTTCCTCCTCATCCATGATATAGTTGAGTAGGCAATAGTATAGGAGATTGCCATAATTGCATAGTGTCATACCAAATATGAGGTATATAGTACAACTCGGTAATGAGAGGGTATTCTACCAAGTGGGTGTAGCACATAGCTTCCTCCTCATCCATAATATAGCTGGGTAGGTAATGGTATAGGAGATCATCAGAACTGCATAGTACCGTACCAAATATGAGGTGTATAGTACAGTTAGGTGATGAGAGGGTATTCTACCAAGTGGGTGTAGCACATAGCTTCCTCGTCATCCATAATATAGCTGGGTAGGTAATGGTATAGGAGATCATCAGAACTGCATAGTACCGTACCAAATATGAGGTGTATAGTACAGTTAGGTGATGAGAGGGTATTCTACCAAGTGGGTGTAGCACATAGCTTCCTCCTCATCCATAATATAGCTGGGTAGGTAATGGTATAGGAGATCATCAGAACTGCATAGTGCCGTACCAAATATGAGGTGTATAGTACAGTTAGGTGATAAGAGGGTATTCTACCAAGTGGGTGTAGCACATAGCTTCCTCGTCATCCATAATATAGTTGGGTAGGCAATAGTATAGGAGATTGCCATAATTGCATAGTGTCATACCAAATATGAGGTATATAGTACAACTCGGTAATGAGAGGGTATTCTACCAAGTGGGTGTAGCACATAGCTTCCTCCTCATCCATAATATAGCTGGGTAGGTAATGGTATAGGAGATCATCAGAACTGCATAGTACCGTACCAAATATGAGGTGTATAGTACAGTTAGGTGATGAGAGGGTATTCTACCAAGTGGGTGTAGCACATAGCTTCCTCCTCATCCATGATATAGTTGAGTAGGCAATAGTATAGGAGATTGCCATAATTGCATAGTGTCATACCAAATATGAGGTATATAGTGCAACTCGGTAATGAGAGGGTATTCCACCAAGTGGGTGTATCACATAGCTTCCTCGTCATCCATAATATAGTTGGGTAGGCAATAGTATAGGAGATTGCCATAACTGCATAGTACCATTCCAAATATGAGGTGTATAGTACAGTTAGGTGATAAGAGGGTATTCTACCAAGTGGGTGTAGCACATAGCTTCCTCGTCATCCATAATATAGTTGGGTAGGCAATAGTATAGGAGATTGCCATAACTGCATAGTACCATACCAAATATGAGGTGTATTGTACAGTTAGGTGATAAGAGGGTATTCTACCAAGTGGGTGTAGCACATAGCTTCCTCGTCATCCATAATATAGTTGGGTAGGTAATGGTATAGGAGACCTTCAGAAGTACATTGTGCTGTACCAAATATGAGGTATATAGTACAGTTAGGTGATGAGAGGGTATTCTACCAGGTGGGTGTAGCACATAGCTTCCTCGTCATCCATAATATAGTTGGGTAGGCAATAGTATAGGAGATTGTCATAACTGCATAGTGCCGTACCAAATATGAGGTATATAGTAGAACTCGGTGATGAGAGGGTATTCTACCAAGTGGGTGTAGCACATAGCTTCTTCCTCACCCATAATATAGCTGGGTAGGTAATGGTATAGGAGATCATCAGAACTGCATAGTGCCGTACCAAATAATAGAAATAAAATAGTACAGTTAGGTGATGAGAGGGTATTCTACCAAGTGGGTGTAGCACATAGCTTCCTCCTCATCCATGATATAGTTGGGTAGGCAATAGTATAGGAGATTGCCATAATTGCATAGTGTCATACCAAATATGAGGTATATAGTACAACTCGGTAATGAGGGGGTATTCCACCAAGTGGGTGTATCACATAGCTTCCTCGTCATCCATAATATAGTTGGGTAGGCAATAGTATAGGAGATTGCCATAACTGCATAGTACCATTCCAAATATGAGGTGTATAGTACAGTTAGGTGATAAGAGGGTATTCTACCAAGTGGGTGTAGCACATAGCTTCCTCGTCATCCATAATATAGTTGGGTAGGCAATAGTATAGGAGATTGCCATAACTGCATAGTACCATACCAAATATGAGGTGTATAGTACAGTTAGGTGATAAGAGGGTATTCTACCAAGTGGGTGTAGCACATAGCTTCCTCGTCATCCATAATATAGTTGGGTAGGTAATGGTATAGGAGACCTTCAGAAGTACATTGTGCTGTACCAAATATGAGGTATATAGTACAGTTAGGTGATGAGAGGGTATTCTACCAGGTGGGTGTAGCACATAGCTTCCTCGTCATCCATAATATAGTTGGGTAGGCAATAGTATAGGAGATTGTCATAACTGCATAGTGCCGTACCAAATATGAGGTATATAGTAGAACTCGGTGATGAGAGGGTATTCTACCAAGTGGGTGTAGCACATAGCTTCCTCATCATCCATACTATAGTTGGGTAGGTAATGGTATAGGAGATCTTCAGAAGTACATTGTGCTGTACCAAATATGAGGTATATAGTACAGTTAGGTGATAAGAGGGTATTCTACCAAGTGGGTGTATCACATAGCTTCCTCGTCATCCATAATATAGTTGGGTAGGCAATAGTATAGGAGATTGCCATAACTGCATAGTACCATTCCAAATATGAGGTGTATAGTACAGTTAGGTGATAAGAGGGTATTCTACCAAGTGGGTGTAGCACATAGCTTCCTCGTCATCCATAATATAGTTGGGTAGGCAATAGTATAGGAGATTGCCATAACTGCATAGTACCATACCAAATATGAGGTGTATTGTACAGTTAGGTGATAAGAGGGTATTCTACCAAGTGGGTGTAGCACATAGCTTCCTCGTCATCCATAATATAGTTGGGTAGGTAATGGTATAGGAGACCTTCAGAAGTACATTGTGCTGTACCAAATATGAGGTATATAGTACAGTTAGGTGATGAGAGGGTATTCTACCAGGTGGGTGTAGCACATAGCTTCCTCGTCATCCATAATATAGTTGGGTAGGCAATAGTATAGGAGATTGTCATAACTGCATAGTGCCGTACCAAATATGAGGTATATAGTAGAACTCGGTGATGAGAGGGTATTCTACCAAGTGGGTGTAGCACATAGCTTCTTCCTCACCCATAATATAGCTGGGTAGGTAATGGTATAGGAGATCGTCAGAACTGCATAGTGCCGTACCAAATAATAGAAATAAAATAGTACAGTTAGGTGATGAGAGGATATTCTACCAAGTGGGTGTAGCACATAGCTTCTTCCTCATCCATAATATAGTTGGGTAGGTAATGGTATAGGAGATCGTCAGAACTGCATAGTGCCGTACCAAATAATAGAAATAAAATAGTACAGTTAGGTGATGAGAGGGTATTCTACCAAGTGGGTGTAGCACATAGCTTCCTCGTCATCCATAATATAGTTGGGTAGGTAATGGTATAGGAGATCATCAGAACTGCATAGTACCGTACCAAATATGAGGTGTATAGTACAGTTAGGTGATGAGAGGGTATTCTACCAAGTGGGTGTAGCACATAGCTTCCTCCTCATCCATGATATAGTTGAGTAGGCAATAGTATAGGAGATTGCCATAATTGCATAGTGTCATACCAAATATGAGGTATATAGTACAACTCGGTAATGAGAGGGTATTCTACCAAGTGGGTGTAGCACATAGCTTCCTCCTCATCCATAATATAGCTGGGTAGGTAATGGTATAGGAGATCATCAGAACTGCATAGTACCGTACCAAATATGAGGTGTATAGTACAGTTAGGTGATGAGAGGGTATTCTACCAAGTGGGTGTAGCACATAGCTTCCTCGTCATCCATAATATAGCTGGGTAGGTAATGGTATAGGAGATCATCAGAACTGCATAGTACCGTACCAAATATGAGGTGTATAGTACAGTTAGGTGATGAGAGGGTATTCTACCAAGTGGGTGTAGCACATAGCTTCCTCCTCATCCATAATATAGCTGGGTAGGTAATGGTATAGGAGATCATCAGAACTGCATAGTGCCGTACCAAATATGAGGTGTATAGTACAGTTAGGTGATAAGAGGGTATTCTACCAAGTGGGTGTAGCACATAGCTTCCTCGTCATCCATAATATAGTTGGGTAGGCAATAGTATAGGAGATTGCCATAATTGCATAGTGTCATACCAAATATGAGGTATATAGTACAACTCGGTAATGAGAGGGTATTCTACCAAGTGGGTGTAGCACATAGCTTCCTCCTCATCCATAATATAGCTGGGTAGGTAATGGTATAGGAGATCATCAGAACTGCATAGTACCGTACCAAATATGAGGTGTATAGTACAGTTAGGTGATGAGAGGGTATTCTACCAAGTGGGTGTAGCACATAGCTTCCTCCTCATCCATGATATAGTTGAGTAGGCAATAGTATAGGAGATTGCCATAATTGCATAGTGTCATACCAAATATGAGGTATATAGTGCAACTCGGTAATGAGAGGGTATTCCACCAAGTGGGTGTATCACATAGCTTCCTCGTCATCCATAATATAGTTGGGTAGGCAATAGTATAGGAGATTGCCATAACTGCATAGTACCATTCCAAATATGAGGTGTATAGTACAATTAGGTGATAAGAGGGTATTCTACCAAGTGGGTGTAGCACATAGCTTCCTCGTCATCCATAATATAGTTGGGTAGGCAATAGTATAGGAGATTGCCATAACTGCATAGTACCATACCAAATATGAGGTGTATTGTACAGTTAGGTGATAAGAGGGTATTCAACCAAGTGGGTGTAGCACATAGCTTCCTCGTCATCCATAATATAGTTGGGTAGGTAATGGTATAGGAGACCTTCAGAAGTACATTGTGCTGTACCAAATATGAGGTATATAGTACAGTTAGGTGATGAGAGGGTATTCTACCAGGTGGGTGTAGCACATAGCTTCCTCGTCATCCATAATATAGTTGGGTAGGCAATAGTATAGGAGATTGTCATAACTGCATAGTGCCGTACCAAATATGAGGTATATAGTAGAACTCGGTGATGAGAGGGTATTCTACCAAGTGGGTGTAGCACATAGCTTCTTCCTCACCCATAATATAGCTGGGTAGGTAATGGTATAGGAGATCATCAGAACTGCATAGTGCCGTACCAAATAATAGAAATAAAATAGTACAGTTAGGTGATGAGAGGGTATTCTACCAAGTGGGTGTAGCACATAGCTTCCTCCTCATCCATGATATAGTTGGGTAGGCAATAGTATAGGAGATTGCCATAATTGCATAGTGTCATACCAAATATGAGGTATATAGTACAACTCGGTAATGAGGGGGTATTCCACCAAGTGGGTGTATCACATAGCTTCCTCGTCATCCATAATATAGTTGGGTAGGCAATAGTATAGGAGATTGCCATAACTGCATAGTACCATTCCAAATATGAGGTGTATAGTACAGTTAGGTGATAAGAGGGTATTCTACCAAGTGGGTGTAGCACATAGCTTCCTCGTCATCCATAATATAGTTGGGTAGGCAATAGTATAGGAGATTGCCATAACTGCATAGTACCATACCAAATATGAGGTGTATAGTACAGTTAGGTGATAAGAGGGTATTCTACCAAGTGGGTGTAGCACATAGCTTCCTCGTCATCCATAATATAGTTGGGTAGGTAATGGTATAGGAGACCTTCAGAAGTACATTGTGCTGTACCAAATATGAGGTATATAGTACAGTTAGGTGATGAGAGGGTATTCTACCAGGTGGGTGTAGCACATAGCTTCCTCGTCATCCATAATATAGTTGGGTAGGCAATAGTATAGGAGATTGTCATAACTGCATAGTGCCGTACCAAATATGAGGTATATAGTAGAACTCGGTGATGAGAGGGTATTCTACCAAGTGGGTGTAGCACATAGCTTCCTCATCATCCATACTATAGTTGGGTAGGTAATGGTATAGGAGATCTTCAGAAGTACATTGTGCTGTACCAAATATGAGGTATATAGTACAGTTAGGTGATAAGAGGGTATTCTACCAAGTGGGTGTATCACATAGCTTCCTCGTCATCCATAATATAGTTGGGTAGGCAATAGTATAGGAGATTGCCATAACTGCATAGTACCATTCCAAATATGAGGTGTATAGTACAGTTAGGTGATAAGAGGGTATTCTACCAAGTGGGTGTAGCACATAGCTTCCTCGTCATCCATAATATAGTTGGGTAGGCAATAGTATAGGAGATTGCCATAAC
Source organism: Apolygus lucorum (assembly GCA_009739505.2). NCBI lineage: Eukaryota > Metazoa > Arthropoda > Insecta > Hemiptera > Miridae > Apolygus > Apolygus lucorum. Next base: position 233,319 of record CM019173.2, on the reverse strand, counting down.
TGCATAGTACCATACCAAATATGAGGTGTATTGTACAGTTAGGTGATAAGAGGGTATTCTACCAAGTGGGTGTAGCACATAGCTTCCTCGTCATCCATAATATAGTTGGGTAGGTAATGGTATAGGAGACCTTCAGAAGTACATTGTGCTGTACCAAATATGAGGTATATAGTACAGTTAGGTGATGAGAGGGTATTCTACCAGGTGGGTGTAGCACATAGCTTCCTCGTCATCCATAATATAGTTGGGTAGGCAATAGTATAGGAGATTGTCATAACTGCATAGTGCCGTACCAAATATGAGGTATATAGTAGAACTCGGTGATGAGAGGGTATTCTACCAAGTGGGTGTAGCACATAGCTTCTTCCTCACCCATAATATAGCTGGGTAGGTAATGGTATAGGAGATCATCAGAACTGCATAGTGCCGTACCAAATAATAGAAATAAAATAGTACAGTTAGGTGATGAGAGGGTATTCTACCAAGTGGGTGTAGCACATAGCTTCCTCCTCATCCATGATATAGTTGGGTAGGCAATAGTATAGGAGATTGCCATAATTGCATAGTGTCATACCAAATATGAGGTATATAGTACAACTCGGTAATGAGAGGGTATTCCACCAAGTGGGTGTATCACATAGCTTCCTCGTCATCCATAATATAGTTGGGTAGGCAATAGTATAGGAGATTGCCATAACTGCATAGTACCATTCCAAATATGAGGTGTATAGTACAGTTAGGTGATAAGAGGGTATTCTACCAAGTGGGTGTAGCACATAGCTTCCTCGTCATCCATAATATAGTTGGGTAGGCAATAGTATAGGAGATTGCCATAACTGCATAGTACCATACCAAATATGAGGTGTATTGTACAGTTAGGTGATAAGAGGGTATTCTACCAAGTGGGTGTAGCACATAGCTTCCTCGTCATCCATAATATAGTTGGGTAGGTAATGGTATAGGAGACCTTCAGAAGTACATTGTGCTGTACCAAATATGAGGTATATAGTACAGTTAGGTGATGAGAGGGTATTCTACCAAGTGGGTGTAGCACATCGCTTCTTCGTCATTCATAAATAGTAGGGTAGGTAATGGTATAGGAGATCGTCAGAACTGAATAGTGCCGTACCAAATATGAGGTATATAGTGCAGTTAGGTGATAAAGGGTTTTCTATCAAGTGGATAAGTAGCACTTAGCTCCCTCGTCAATCATGTCATGGTTGAGTTGTTGAATTGTGTTGTCAGAACTACCAAGTACCTACGATATATGAGGGAAGTCGAACAGTTAAGGGATATGAGAGTAGATGGCTAAGAAGGAAAGTGACCCCAATACCTCCTGAAACTGATCCATAAACGGAAACTCATCTACACGTATGGAAACTGATCCGGATTACAAAATGTCGTCCACCCTCTGGTTTCTAGTTCACCTTACTGAAATGATGCACAGTATTGAAGTAGATCTACATTGCGAAAACTGATCGAAAAACTGCGGGTAAATTAATTTCTGATTCAAATTGAGGACCACTAATAAGTGAAAAATAAAAAATAATATAAAATGGAAAAATAATAAAATAAAAACCTTTTTAACAAAAAAATGGACCGACTTCAAAAATGATGTCCGTGAACACCAAAAAGGAAAAAATAATAAACTTAGCGAAAACACACTGATGTATTAGGTTGTTGGATATAAATAACTTGTCAACAGATGGTATGTTGGAATACCAAATATTATTTGTAATGTGATTCACACTCATTGTCACACTCATATCCTCCATCATACGATAGCAGTGACGTACTACCCAATAGTTTTGGAACACTTATCTCTACTCGTATTCATGTTTTGTAATACTCACCAGATCATGCGAGTATTACTTAATAACCACAGTGTATCCAGATAGGTAGGTAGGTACGCATTGAAGTCGCCGCCATGCCCACCTGTAGAAACAAACGTCTCCTAGATGTTCTACTTACCAACATTTTATTCGTTTTCGGAAATATAGGTACATACCTCCCATACCACAGACATGCTTCCACACCGAGTATGAACGTATATATCTTTTTGTCTAAAATTGTGGACGGTTTTGAACGTTAATTAGGTAACAACGATTCCGAAGGTATGTTGCTACAATATAATATATCCACCAATAAAATAAACAGTCTCATGTAATAATAGAGTCTCAAATTACTCGTCACAACCATTCCTAGGGAGGTTCACACTTACTATCATACTCATATGGCAGCAGAGACGTACTAGGTACCTGATAGTTTGGGGAGCACATTGTAACTCAATGGTAGGTACTTACTCTTGTAATGCTAACCAGATCATCGAGTAAGGAAGGTGATTAGTTTGTGTCTACAGGTGGGCACGGCGGCGACTTCAATGCGTACCTACCTACCTATCTGGATACACTGTGGTTATTAAGTACTACTCACATGATCTGGTGAGTATTACAAAACATGAATACGAGTAGAGATAAGTATTCCAAAACTATTGGGTAGTACGTCACTGCTATCGTATGATGGAGGATATGAGTGTGACAATGAGTGTGAATCACATTACAAATAATATTTGGTATTCCAACATACCATCTGTTGACAAGTTATTTATATCCAACAACCTAATACATCAGTGTGTTTTCGCTAAGTTTATTATTTTTTCCTTTTTGGTGTTCACGGACATCATTTTTGAAGTCGGTCCATTTTTTTGTTAAAAAGGTTTTTATTTTATTATTTTTCCATTTTATATTATTTTTTATTTTTCACTTATTAGTGGTCCTCAATTTGAATCAGAAATTAATTTACCCGCAGTTTTTCGATCAGTTTTCGCAATGTAGATCTACTTCAATACTGTGCATCATTTCAGTAAGGTGAACTAGAAACCAGAGGGTGGACGACATTTTGTAATCCGGATCAGTTTCCATACGTGTAGATGAGTTTCCGTTTATGGATCAGTTTCAGGAGGTATTGGGGTCACTTTCCTTCTTAGCCATCTACTCTCATATCCCTTAACTGTTCGACTTCCCTCATATATCGTAGGTACTTGGTAGTTCTGACAACACAATTCAACAACTCAACCATGACATGATTGACGAGGGAGCTAAGTGCTACTTATCCACTTGATAGAAAACCCTTTATCACCTAACTGCACTATATACCTCATATTTGGTACGGCACTATTCATATATCAACTGACTTAGGCACACGAACTCGCTGTCCCTGTGTTGAGGACGTATGTACCGATTATTGCTTCCGAGTCTACCAAGGTAGCGGAAGATTTGTTTTCAGTTTTCAGACCAACGGTCGGTTGCTTTCATGTTTTCAACTAAACATTAAGGGGACCAACAAGTCGATTCCGCGCCGCGGGCAGCTTTTAATTTTTTTTGCAATATTTTCGCCATGAGTCGCCCGATTTTGATGAAATTTTCAGAGATTGGTCCTCTAATAATCGTGGTAGATTGGTGAAAATTTGAAATCAATCGGGTTTACCAGAACGAAGTTGTAGCCCCGATTATAATGATCTGCAAACCTCATTTTTTCATCAAAATGTTCCTTTTTCTCTTGAACCACTCAAGCTACAGGTCTGAAACTTTTACAGCATACTCAGTAGGTACAGTGTGCAAGATATGGCAAGCAACTCCCTTCAAAACTCCCTAGAAAAAAAATTTCAAGAATTTTCAATTATAACACATATTTTGAAAAACGAGCCTTTCTGGTGAACTTTCATGATTTAATATCGCAGAATTTCTTGCAGTATTTGTAGATCACAACTATGATAACATGGTCTGAAAATTTGGTTGCATTCGGACGAGTAGTTTCCTGGAAAAAGGAACATGAGTGCTCAAAAATGAGATTTTACAGGAGAGCGGTTTGAATCGAAAAAACGCGGCAGTCAGATTCCGGCAATTGGATTGGCCGTTTCTCAGCCAATAAAACTGCATTTTCATTCTCGATAGTAAGAACCGATATATCGAACCAGAAACATCGACTGGCCACCTCAAATCTTCGAAAATAATAACAAAGAACAAGCTAACCTTTTCTCGTCGCGAGTTCCTATTTTGTGTACATCACGCGAGTTCGTATTTCGTGTGTTGTGTACCTACGTGTTTTTCCGCGTTTTGTAGGCAGTTCCTTGTTGTTTTCGGAAATGCCGAGGTCCAATCGGATATTCAGGAAAAAACCGAAGATTTTTACGGGTCACAGGCCCCATGATTACATACTAGCGTTCACGGCCGTTGTTTTTCTTCTCGTCGCGCTCTGGGGCTAACATATTGCTCAAGGCCATCTGACGCGCTAGGTTCCAAGCACTATTTGAAACACTTCTAGTCATCATATTCGGATAATTTTTTTTTTTAAATCTTAAGAATCAAGTATATTATTGAAAAACAGGAAAAAAAAAATGTTGACCCTCCCGACCAAAAATCGACTTGTTGGTCCCCTTAAAGTAAGTGTAAAAACGAGAAGATTATGCGCTGGCGATTGGAGCTCTCCTGCTATACATATGATATCACTTACCGTCCCGGAACTGACAATTCTGCTGCAGACGCTCTCTCACGAGTCTGTTTCGTAAATTCAAAGGAGAAACTCCAAGCCCTACACCAATCCCTTTGTCATCCAGGAGTCACTCGTTTTTATCACTGGTTGAAAAGTAAAAATTTACCATTTTCAGTCGAAGAGGTGAAACAAATGATATCGTCAGGTAAAGTTTGTGCCGCACTGAAACCACGATTTTTTCGTCAGCAGAGTACTTTGATAAAATCCACCAAACCCTTCGAGAGGCTGAATATTGATTTTAAAGGCCCTCTGCCATCGAAGTCAACAGGAAAACGATATCTTCTGACAATTGTGGACGAATATTCACGCTTCCCTTTTGCATATTCCTGCTCGGATATGAGTGCAAATACTGTCATCAACTGTCTTCAGAATTTGTTTAGCATTGTTGGGGCCCCATCATACATCCATTCAGATAGTGGTACATCCTTCATGTCTGAACAGTTGAAAGAGTTCCTCACTTCCTACAGCGTCGCTACCAGCCGTACGACTGCGTACAATCCTCGGGCTAATGGACAGGTGGAGAAGTACAATGGCATTATATGGAAGACGATTGAGCTGGCTCTGAAGAGTAAAGGACTACCCATCACTCATTGGAATGACGTCCTCACCGAAGCGCTACATTCCATCCGCTCATTGCTATGTACCTCCACGAACGCATGTTTTCCCACCAACGCCGTTCTGCCAATGGGGATTCAATACCTACGTGGCTGTTGAAACCTGGACCTTTATGGTTGAAACGGTTCAATAGATCCTCAAAATTTGAACCTCAAGTGGAGGAAGTTTAACTTCTGGAAGGAAACCATGAATATGCCCACATCAGGTACCCCGATGGCAGAGAAACCACTGTCTCTACTCGTCACCTCGCCCCGACAGGGCAATATCCAATTGTGCAGCCAGATAGCTCGCCATGTCCAGGCCTATCTACTGCCGAACAAGAGATTCAACCGACGGAGGGAAGTGAGCCACATGAAACACCAATTCAAGAACAGAACAGCCCTAACCAGATAGTTCTTTGTCCAGACGAAGAATCTCCAACACAGTTGAGGAGAAGTACCCGGGATCGAAGACCTCCTGGTTATCTGAAAGATTATGTGTAAATCCTGAGTGCGGGAGATTGAGCCGGTATTTATTATCCTGGTTACCTGGATAACCAGGTGATCGTGTTGTATTTCCTAATTTCCCTCATTCTTACGTAGATTGTAAGAATAATTCACTCATTAATATTGTAGATTGTATATTTTGTAAATTGTAACTTGTAAAACTTACCTTGTTTGAAGAGCTCATGGTGTACGCCCTCAGCGTCCACCATTAAAGTATCGTACACCCAAGTCGTAAAGTAAAGCATAAAGATAATAATCTATTTTCTATAAAAGTACACATATACTTGCCATATACTTACCATTGCATTGCAGAGAACCGAATTGATATTATTTTCTTATATTGAAATACTTGTACCTATTTCGTAGAAATACATTTAAGAGTCGTGACGGAAAGCTGTCTTCTCAGTTAAAACTACCTTCAACCTCACTGCAATTTAGTTCATTCTTTAGGTCATTTCACTTAAATTGCCTATCAGGATCATTTTGCATTCAGCTTCATAATTCACAATAATCTTTCAAATATTCATTTAACTTCATTATATTCATAAGTCTTCGAGACGTCCTACAAACGTAGGTGGTGGCAGCTATCAACAGAAGGAACTACAAAGGTAAGAGAGATATATTTATTTGAGTGTTTAACCGACTCGATATCCCCCTCGGTTGCATCCTTCAGAAGTAACCGAGAGTGATAAAAACGCTGCAAATTATTACACAACGGTTTATTATTTTTATATAGATCACTCGTCTACAAAATCACCAACCATCCAATATAAAGAAAGAAAAAAAAAAAAAAAAAAATCAAAAAAAAAAAAAAAAAAATCAAAAAAAAAATCAAAAAATCAAAATCACAAACCATCGATCGCATTTCGGTCAGCTCTAATTTGAGCGGAGATTAGGCCTCTTTTGCGATTCACACTCGTGTTTTGATTTATATATATATATATTTCAATATAAACCCTTAAATTTTCGTAGGGAGCGAACGGTTTGTCCTACAGAGCTCCGCGTGGTCTCAAAAAATTCTAAAAATTCTATAGAATCATAAATTGAAGGAAAAACAATACCTTCATATCGAAATTTTTTGAGTTAGGGCGTTTTCAAAATTTCAAAATTGATTTTGGAACCCTTAGGAGTGACCTACATCAACCAAAAGTTTCGGGGCACAACTAGACCCCAAATGGAGCCTACATACCAAATTTCATCAAAATCGGTCAATGCTAAGTGGCAAAAGTGCCGCGTACGGCGGACGGACGGCCAAATTTTTATTCGATTTTTGGATTCTACGTACCTTGAAACGTAAACCATCAAATTTTGAGGGGGTGTTAGAATTTTTTTTTTTCTTGGTCGATTCCAAAGGTTCATTATTGAAAATAATAAACCAAAACGGGTTACATATTTGGTGGCAGTGGTGGGATTTCGATTTCGAAAAAGGTTTTTCCTTTTTGTGTCATAAATTCCTTTGACACTAAACGCCTAGACTGTCTAAAATCAGTAACTACCACGCATATCTCTCGAACCAACCTATTTTCTTCTGTTTAATAATAATTTTCTTGTTAGTAAAATCAATTTTTGAAAAGCAGTGAAGAGTTGAGGTTAGTTTTACTACAGCTCACGATTTTGACTTGTGCATGTGCATGTTACTAATAAGGGTGTCAACTACACAATTTTAGTAGGTACACGAAATTGCACCAAACACATAATTTTGACTTGAATCGTACTTTATTGCTTCACAGTACACTGTTCACTTGAACGGCAATTTCAACATATTTCTGAGCAAGCTAAAGTTCGTTCATTCCCCTATTTTCGTACATGGTTAACGGTCCGAGACCGTACACCATATTTTGAGACCAAGTATTTTCGTGAAAAAAGGTGTACGTAGGCTGATCCTACCTGCAGGAATTTCGTACCAGGTACCAGGAGGTCGAACCCTTCTGATCGAGCGAATCTTAGGTCTGCGACCCCGACTATAACAAAGGCGGACTGTTGAAACTCGAAGTTTCCCAAATCCGACCCCTTTTTACCTGACTTAGACAAATCGCACCTCTTGGTACAATAATTCCCGATTTTGACTAGTAGGAACTTCACTCTAAATTTCTAAGTACATATTTGGTACCTATAAGTAAAAGTAATTATTACATATTTGGTTCATATAAGTAATACATAATTGAGCGCATAATTACATAATTGGTTGCATTATCCCGACAAATTTTATTTCCGTAAAAATTGTAAATTTTGTTGAGTTTAACCCACGTGCAGGTTTACTAAGCGTTCACCCTGAAAATCGTTCACCTTCAGTGATTGTGTCTGCACGTTACACATTGGTAACGATATCTGGTTAGTTACCCAACATACGTACAGAATTGGTAGCAGCCTTATAGGTTTACATAATTTAGTACCTATTTTGTTTACATATTTAGTATTTTTTTTTTGATATCTTGCATATTTGGTATTTGATAATTTTGAAAAGTAAAATCAAGAAAACACATTTTCCTAAACCTGTCCTTGACAAATTTTATTTTTGGTATATAAAAACTTGTAAAAATTTCAGGAAAATCCAGTAAACTTGTTGAAATCCCCGTAGGAATAAAACTCCGGATCGTACACCATCAGTGTACGTTCACCCAAAACATTCCCTTGTTTACTAGTTGAAAGTTAACTTTGAAGAATAAGGTCCAGTACCTTTGAACCCCAATCTTAACTTTACAAATTTGTTTTGGTGTACACCTTCAGCCATACACCAACCACCGTTCACCATCGTGGTGTACGCGTATAGATTTTAGCTACCCCCTCTTTTTCGGAGTTTATTCCGAGGCCGTACACCATCAGTGTACGTTCACCTCATACACCCAAAACAATCCCGTGTTTATAATTGAAAGTTAACTTTTGGAGATAAGGTTCAATACCTTTGAACCTCAATCTTAACTTTACAATTTGTTGTTGGTGTACGCCTTCAGCCGTACACCCAGAATTCGTTCACTATTGTGGTGTACCCGTGGAAAACCGTCCACCATACACCATATCAAGTAATTTTAATTGTAAGCCCCATTCATTTCTTTTGGTGTATCAACCGTACACCCGCGATTTCTCCTTACCTTCCGAGTCAACCTCCGTTCGCGATCGCGCGTGTGGTTTGGTGAATCGCGAGTGATATATTTGATCGATTTTATTCTTTTTTGTAAATTCAAATTTCTATTTTCTTTGTGACGTTTCTACTCCACCATCATGACTGATGACTACGATCCTCAGACGTTGGCTTTTGAAGCTATGGCTAGCGCCATGGGCAAGTTACAGTTGTTCTTGGAGGGAAAGCTGAACGACAAGGTCGGTGAACCCGCTATTGAACAAATTCCACGAACGATGTTGCTTGAGGTTGACAACTGGGACCCAGACGACCTTGATCATGTTCCGATCGGAACCTACTTCGACATCTTCGACGGTATCACCAGTGATCTGACCGATGAACTACGCATCCGACTGCTGCGGATCAAACTCCGAGGTTCCGCCAAGTCATTTTTGTATGAAAATCGACATCTGTTGGAAGGACCACAGCCGTATAATGAAATACGGAAAGCTATGGTGCGTTGGTACAGCCGCGACGATCCGGAAAAGGCAGCTGCGCGTTTATGGACCATTCAGAAGAATGCGGGCGAATCCCTTCGTCAATTCGCCAACCGAGTACGTCATACTGCACTCCAGGCTTCCCGAGTCGATGGATTCGACTTGACTGCCGGACAGCTATGGACCTGGATAACAACTCGATCCGTGAAAGCATTCTTGAAGGGGCTCCCAACACAGTTCGCCGGTTATTTTGTAAATAACCCTCCCGCAAACCTGGAGGATGCTTTGAAGATGGCTGAGGAACTTGAGGAAACCCTCGAACCTCAACAGGTGGACCATTGGAATATTGCTCGGGTCCAGGCTCAGGACGGAATGAGGCGATGTTATCGATGTCGACAACAAGGACACTTCGTAGCCCGTTGTCCGAACCCGCCTCGACCTCCGACTCCACCCATGCAGCGACGAAACATCGTCGGAATTCCGTGGAATCCTTGTTCTTATTGCGGAGGAAAAGACCACTTCCCGGCCCATTGCGATTCGAACCCTCGACACTACCCTTGCGACTACTGTGGTTTGCCAGGCCACTCTGAATCGGATTGTCAGACCAAGAAGAACCAGATGAACGACGAGACGAACCCTATGTGCGACTACTGTGGGTACTACGGACACTTGGAAGTGGATTGTCCGCAAAAGACTGAATCCTATGTGAAGCCGGAGCCGCGCCAAGTGATGGCTATCACCAGCAAACCGCACGAAGCCCATCCCTATCAAGCCGTAGCCCTTGCGAATTCAGAACCAAAGTCATCAGCAGCAGCTGAAGCAGAGAAACCCGACGTGTGTTTGCCCGCAATCGACTCACCTTTCAGGCAGACGATGAGAATGAGCGTGGATCTCAGTGGTCATCCTCGAACTCTGATCGTGGATACCGGAGCACAGATTTCGGTGCTGACAACTCCAGTACCGGGTGTTCCCATCACGCCGACTAAGACTCTCGCCTGGGGAGCCGACGGACAACCCTTGCCCTTTCTTGGCCAACAACAACTGGTGGTCACGATCGGCCCGATCAAGCTTACACACGTATTCCAGATCTTCTCGCGGGACCATTCAGGATTGGACCTGTTGGGTTTGGATTTGCTCCGACGAATTCCGGCATCCATACATATGGACACGTGCGAGGTACGGATGAGGCACCCCCAAACGGGCCTTCCCATCGTGCTGAGCGAGTTGGTTGATGGATACCTCAGCCCTGCTCACCCTGCTCCCAGACCAGATGTGCCGCAGCCAACAAGACCACAAGTAGCAGCCATTGGGACAAGACCCATATTTGACACCACAGCGATGACCCCCGACACAACGATGCCTGACGATTGCCCTATTCTCGACGCTTCGGAAGAGTTCCCTATCGAGAACCTGGACGCACCCATTCCTGGGTTGATCAGTGTTCTCCAGTCTCAACTGGGTCACCTTCCGAATGCCGATAAGGATTACGTCGTTGATGTTCTTTCCGGTTATCAGGATCTGTTTCAGTGTCCCGACGCTCGGGGATGTTCGATGGCCGTTGTCCACGACATCGAAACAGGTCAACATCCACCGATATACAAACGCCCCTATACCGTTCCCCATGCGCTCCGACCTGTTGTGGAGGAACAATTGAAGGAGATGCTCGACACTCAGGTGATTGAACCATCTATCAGTCCCTGGGGAGCCCCCGTAGTGATGGTCAAGAAGAAAACTCCACCGGGTGAGCCGCAGAAATACCGCTTTTGTACTGACTTTCGAGCTCTCAACAAGGCCACCAAAAGCGATACGTATCCGCTTCCAAATCTCACTGAAACCCTGGAATCCTTGGGTGGAAGCAGGTTTTTCACCACCTTGGACCTCACCCCTGGATACCATCAAATCGCAATCGCACCACAAGACAGAGAGAAGACGTCCTTTACCACTTTGGGACGCACATACCAGTATCGCAAGATGGCTTTCGGCCTTAAAAACGCCCCAGCCACCTTCCAACGCCTAATGAATAGGGTTTTGGAGGGGTTGGTGGGCGAGTCTTGCCTGGTATACCTAGATGACATCGTGATCCATGGCCCAGATGTCAAGAGTCACCTGACTCGACTCGCACAAGTACTGGAGAGGTTGAGAAGCGCCAACCTAAAGCTGAACATGGCCAAGTGTAGATTCCTGAGCACTGAAGTTCATTACTTGGGCCACGTCGTGACGGAAACTGGATTGAGAATGGATCCCTCGAAAACCGAGTGCATCCGGACTTACCCGGCCCCATCAGACGCCACCGGAGTACGAGCCTTCTTGGGTCTTGCAGGCTTTTACCGAAGATTCGTGAAGGACTTTTCCAGTATCTCCGCGCCCTTGACACAGCTGCTACGGAAGGAAACCCCTTTCGAATGGACCAAAGAACACCAACAGGCCTTTGAAACACTGAAAGCAGCACTGACGACGGATCCTGTACTTGTGTATCCCAACTTTGACTTACCTTTCTTGCTGTCCACCCATGCTTCCGGAATCGCCCTGGGAGCCGTGCTGAGCCAGGAGATCAACGGAGAACTTCATCCAGTCGCGTATGGAAGTCGAAAGCTTAATCCGGCTGAGCAACGGTACTCGACAACAGAGCGAGAGCTCTTAGCCGTTGTTTGGGGAGTAACACACTTTCAACCATATCTCCTCGGTCGTCGATTCAAGCTGGAAACCGACCACCACGCCTTGACTGCCGCCATGAATCTTCGCGATCCTACTCATCGGATTGGCCGTTGGGTACTCCGACTCTCCGAATACGACTTCGAGGCAGTTTATCGTACTGGAAAACAGATGGCTCACGCCGACGCGCTCAGCAGAGTGATCGTCGCCAGCGTAAGCACCTTCCAGCTCACGAAGGATATGCTTGTGGCCGCCCAGAGTTTGGACCCCTGGATAGCTGAGGTACAGAAGAAACCCGACAAATGGAATGCACCTCTGGAAGACGACGTGTGGGTGGCAACAAGAACTGTCGACGACGGCGAGCTTCGCGTGCCCCTGATCCCTGGAACGTTGCGTCATCGATTGCTGCAGGTCTGCCATGACAACCCATGGGCAGGCCATCCCGGCATTGAAGTAACGGAGGCCACCGTACAGAAGTATGGGATATGGCCGAAACTTGCATCATACGTGAAGGAGTACGTCAAGACTTGCCAGACTTGCCAGAAGAGGAACACCCCGAACAAACTTGACCCACCGATACAACAACCGGAACTGCCAACTCGTCCGGGAGAGATTGTTGGCATCGACCACGTCGGTCCCCTTGCTACGCCTAATGGTTCCAAGTACCTATTAACAGTCGTGGACCATTTCAGTAGATATGCGGAGGCGTATGTGGTATCAAATACCACCGCACAAGGAGTAGTAGACGTGTTGACTCGACAGTATTTTCCGACGCATGGCGTCCCTGAAAAACTGATATCTGACCGCGGTACAGCCTTTACCGCAGCGGTGATCCAGGAGCTATGTACTGCGTGGGGGATTCAGAAAGTGCAGACGACTGCATATCACCCCCAGAGTAATGGCACCTGTGAACGGTTCCATCGCACCCTGGCAGGAATCATCGCGAAACTCACAACCAAGACAACCGACTGGCAGAAGGTGTTGCCAATGGCTATGGCTGTGTATCGCAACGCGCCACACAGTAGCACTGGCTACACGCCGAACCTGCTACATCTAGGACGAGAACTTCGTTTGCCTGTTGCCGCCGCCCTGGATGTAGGCATCGCGCCGAGTCAAGGCCATGAGTTGAAGAACGTCAAGCGAGCCTACCAGGTAGCGACACAAGCAATGCAGAAGGCTTGGGAGAAGAGAACCAAGGTAGTCAACACCCGTCGAACACCTCGCTTCTTCAGAGTGGGAGATCTCGTGTACCTTCGTCAGATGGTGCCCCCACCAGGGATATCCGCCAAGTTTTGGAGCCCTTGGATTGGCCCCATGAAGATCACCCGGAGAATCAATGAGGTCACCTACGAAATCGTCGACGTAACAGACAAGTACCAAGTTGTCCACCTAAGCCGACTGAAACCCGCACACGAACGTGGCGTACCAGACGACGCTTGCGTAACGCCCCCGATTGCACCAGTCCCAGATCGACCCCCTGAGCCGATACCGAATTCCGATGGAATGGAGGAGCACGCAGACATGGAAGACAGCGAACTGCCGGTTGCTAGAATCGTAACTCCAGTGGACCTTACGTCACCCCTGGATGAAGAGGAGCAATCCGATCGCTCTAGTAGCTGTACACCATCGTACTCCGCCGCCACAGAAGAAATGGAGACTGACGACATACCACCTTCGTCGCCAACAGCAACGGATGCACCAAGCACACCCGCCACCATACCGGTCGAAACTGAAACTGCAAACAACAACAATGGCAGTATACCGACGCGTAAACTTAGGAACTTACCGAGAGTAGACTACCAGCAGCTACACACCGGAGCAGCCAAGAAGTCCTGAGGCGCCGGATGAATACGACCAATTGAAACCTGAAACAAAAACATACTAATTAAATAAATGGTTATGTATAAAAAAGTATTATGTTAAAAAAAAAAAAAAAAAAAAAAAAACCGTTTACACACTTACCTGTATTTCTGTCGAAAAATCCCTGTCACCCGATTCGTCCAATCGCCGTTGCGACCAAACGCGAGGTTGACACCTGTAAAATCATTCCCGAAATTTAGTAAAATATTAGCATTATTTTAGTAAAATCCGAAATAGCCTGCACTTGGAATACTTATGGTCTAGTCGAATAGAGTCCCCTATCGCATTGAAACGAACAGAGCTTCACCATCAACGCTCAGTATAACACATAACACACTCACTAACATCTTTGTAGATTGACGCCCTAATGTAACTGTACATATAGGAACTTACTTTGTCATTAGTCGTAACAACTAGACTAAGAAGTGCAGTGATGTGTTTTACAGACAATGCCGAAAGGGAAGGACTTAACTCACTTGGGCCGTGAGATGGAGAGAGCTTGGGATGAGAGGCGAAGCCGAAGCAGTAGTCCGGTGTCACGACCAGCTTTACCGAGAGGAAGATCCAGATCCCCAGCAGCAACGCGATTCACGAGGGTGAGACAAAGCATAGACGTTGAGTACGAGTGGAGTGTCTTGTGGAGTGGCGCAGAGAAAATGTACCATGCAACCAGCGCAACAAACAGAAACGCCGGATGGCAACGATTCGAAAGTGCAGCCGAGATCCTGCGACGACACATGGCGGATCTCACAACCGCAGCTCAAGCAGTGCCAAAGACTGAAGACATCGCAGCCGAACTGGTGAGGCAGCTGAACCAGTCCCAGTCACCACCATGCGACCCAGTGGAGATCGCAAGGACTGTCGCGGGCATGATGACAGCACGTCCACGAACACCACCAGTAATCAACATGGCAGAATTGGCACGCTTGATATCGGAGAACTTGAAGATCGAGAGAGCACCACCATACTCTCCCATCGTGGACGTCAACCGAATCACCAACCTGGTCGAAGAACGCCTGGCAGCAAAGCAAAAAGCCGCAGCGCAACACCCCACCAGCCTCAGCGAAACAGCAGAAGTTTCGGAACTCACAGCCGACTTGCCACCATTGCGACTTAGCACATCATCCACATCTGGAGACGAATCAACAACAGTCGTCCAGCCAGCAACCGTGACTCCCATCGAGCAGACCGCAAGTACCTCAACCACCAGACCAGCAGCAACAGCCAAAGCCAGCCACAAGTCCGACAGGAGATGCTTAGCCTGTGGAAAAGCCAGAGCACACAACTCCAGACTTTGGTGCGAAGCCTGCAGGATGTTCCTGGTCAGAGCAAAGAAGGCAGCAGAAAATGACAAACCCTACACCTGCGTTGTCACAAGTCACAACAACAAGCCTGATACCACCAATTGCAGAGGTTGCTGACTACGTCAGTTGCAAGAGATTGAGGAGACATTGGAGGCGGCTGAGAATCCAGAAGTTGCCAATGAGGGCATTGGCCTCGTGAGAAAGGGGGAGTGTAACCGCCCTTCCCTGAAGCAGCGGTTTAAACTTCCCGCCGCCTCAAATGCACCCCAGCACACTCTGGCGGAAAAGCGCGCGCGACATCAAGCAGAGATACCAACAGCTGATGATAACCCGAACGAGCCACAGCCACCTGCACCTACCGCGCATGCGCGCCGCTCCGCCCCACCACCGACTGGAGTGGGGGAGACTTCGAGATCGCCTCCCTCCGCGTGACCCACCGGTCATTCTACGGTTGCCACTGCTGGTGGAGAGAGAGTGAGTCAAGGTGTATACGGCCCCCCCGATCCTGCAGTCGTACACCGTATTATCGCCCGTGAGCTGCCCTGCTGCCTGAGGATAACTCCGCAACTCTGCACCTCACACCGGACTCTTTGGATATCCGGCCCCTTCTTCTACACCGCCCTCGGGATCCACGGTAGGCTTTTGCCATTCCCTCATAAACTTTCCTTCTTCGTGAAGACCTTTACTTCGAGCAATAGACAAGAGACTGAGAATTTAATGCTCATCATATAAACCATTTTTGCACTGTGCCTAATCATATTTAATATTGTAGATTGTATATTTTGTAAATTGTAACTTGTAAAACTTACCTTGTTTGAAGAGCTCATGGTGTACGCCCTCAGCGTCCACCATTAAAGTATCGTACACCCAAGTCGTAAAGTAAATAATAAAGATAATAATCTATTTTCTATAAAAGTACACATATACTTGCCATATACTTACCATTGCATTGCAGAGAACCGAATTGATATTATTTTCTTATATTGAAATACTTGTACCTATTTCGTAGAAATACATTTAAGAGTCGTGACGGAAAGCTGTCTTCTCAGTTAAAACTACCTTCAACCTCACTGCAATTTAGTTCATTCTTTAGGTCATTTCACTTAAATTGCCTATTAGGATCATTTTGCATTCGGCTTCATAATTCACAATAATCTTTCAAATATTCATTTAACTTCATTATATTTATAAGTCTTTGAGACGTCCTACAAACGTAGGTGGTGGCAGCTATCAACAGAAGGAACTACAAAGGTAAGAGAGATAATATAAATATATAAATATATAAATATATTATATTTATTTGAGTGTTTAACCGACTCGATAACCCCCTCGGTTGCATCCTTCAGAAGTAACCGAGAGTGATAAAAACGGGTTACACCGAAATGCCGGAATCTGGTAGATGCTACAGCAGGACACTCACAGAGGATGTGTTCTGCTGTTTCGACTCCTTCGCAGCAGAGCCGACATTCAACTGTCCTGGCCTTGCCCATCTTGTTGAGATGGTATCTCAGGGGGCAATAGCCAGTCAGGAGACCCACAATGGTACGAAGGTCCTTCCTCCTTAGCGACAGCAGAGCTTTTGCTCTTTTTTTTAGAGACGGTGATTAGCTGCTTGGCTTGCCTCTGCATTGGAGTGTTGCGCCAGTACGCAGCTCTCTTGCTATCCTCCCATTTTTGGACCTGTTGAGCAATGAAGCTCTTGGTAAACCCCGAGTAGGGATTCAGGATCAAAACATTGGGATTCCGATCCCTGCTTAGCGAGTCGATCGGCTTCTTCATTGCCATCTACTCCTTCATGGCCAGGGACCCAGAGCAAAGTTAACTTATTGCCCCAAGCCGCAGCCTTCAGGGAGTCCAGACAATCCCAGGTTAGCCTTGATGTTATTGAGTAGGCTGCAATGGCCTTTAGGGCTGCCTGGCTATCAGACATTATGTAAATTCTTGCACCTTTGAGTCGTTTTTTGGCGATCTCTTGTGCGCATATGTCTATGGCATGGGTTTCAGCCTGATAAATGGTCGCTGTTGTTCCTAGGGGTTTAGTTAGGCTGAAATTTGGGCCTTTGATCCCTAGGCCAGCTTTTCCATTCATCACAGACCCATCTGTGTACCACAGAAGTGAACCTGGTTCATATTGAGGCGTGCCTCTTTTCCAGCATTCACGATCATTGATGATCACTCTAAAGGGTAGGTAAAAGTTCATTCTCTCTGACATAATGTCAGGGACTGACTTGGCCACTGGATCGGTATGGACTTGGTCCAGTATTTCCAGGTGGCTCCCTTTAGGGGGGTAGAGTTTAACCTACAGTTTTAATAAATTTATTATTATGACAAAACGTATTATAACGCATTTGTCTCCTCATTTTCATGCGAAAAGCCGTACAGTAAAACTCTAAGTTTATAATTTTAATGAATTTATTATTATGAAGTGAAAAGAAAGTCATAATTGCCTAATAAATGATTGGAAAATCCAACCTAATACCAAATGCGCGATCGTTGTTGTCACTTGAATTGCAATAAGTGTGTGCACTTTGGTTAGAGTGAGCTCTTTACCTGATACCACTGGTGTAAATCTGTACACCACAGCGTCCGCTACTCGAAACATCGCGAACATGGTTGCTCTGAGTCTCAGTGGAGACTCCACCCAGAAGAAATGAGTGTAGGCCACGGAGGTGATGCCCAGAGACGATCCTACCAAAGCGTATGCAGTCTGTTCTCGGACTTTTATCGGATCTGTTGGACGTCTTGTTGGACGCTTGGTGGCCGATGTGGTTGACTCAGTGGTGGATGGTGGTTCGGGTGGCAGACTCTTATCGCAGACTCTTTG
Source organism: Apolygus lucorum (assembly GCA_009739505.2). Taxonomy (NCBI): domain Eukaryota; kingdom Metazoa; phylum Arthropoda; class Insecta; order Hemiptera; family Miridae; genus Apolygus; species Apolygus lucorum. The sequence goes on along the minus strand of CM019173.2, from coordinate 215,473 downwards.
AGAATAGACGCCCAGCACATCTTTCGGATTTCCCACATCCACAACATAGTCGTCGAATTCTTGAAGAGGTATTTTACATGTATCTCTTTTGAAATTTGCCTTTGCTATTTCATCTGTACCTCTAAATTCGTAAGTTACATAAGTTAATATTCCCTCGCCGGGAACTGGGATCATCTTTTCCACCATTTCGTTTCTCGGTGGGAGCACAATGGTTTCTTCATAACTACCATCCTCAGCGATGATGGTAACTACACCACCTGGAACATCTCGCCACAATGAATTTGCTATCATTACACGAGCCTTGCCAGGTGCTACGACTCGAAGATCAATTAAATAATGTTTCAACTCAAGGAATGTATCATTACCCCATATATATATCAAATGGAACATATTGGTCACGAAGTCTACTGCGGTATTCACCTTAGGTGCATTCGGATTAGACGGATCAAAAAAGCGAGTCTCGATGTCTATTCTTAACACTTTTTGGGGTATGGGTATACCTCCTGCTAAGTATTGGCCAGGTGGGATTCTAAACTCTGGATAACCCGGTTCTATTTCTACTGATGATTTAAAAATGGCATCGATTTTTGCTCCATTCAACATTAAGAAGCGAATTTCCCCTTCTACAGGACACATAGATGGGTCAGTATCGAAGGCCCTAGCTCTCTTGATTCGTACTAGCTGACTTGGCTCAACACTACTAGCAGTAGTCACTGGAGGCAAAGCTTGGAAATTCCATAGTATCAGCAACAGAACCAACACGTTTGTCGCGTGGGCTATAATGAGTACTGGGTAGTCAGCCCTGTCTTCACTTATGTTCGTCATAGCTAAAACCACTTCGATGAGAGGTATGATGAGCATCTGAAACGCGAACAGCAAGTTTACAAGACGAGGATCTTTAGGTTCTGCGTCATCATCAGATGCTACATCCAGAGTTGAGCCTAAAATTGTAAGAGACATTGCAGGAATGAGCAACAACGTAAAAAAAACTACGTGAAGCAAACTGCGGCCGGTGTGTTCTTTGTGGCGCAAATCGCTGTAAATTCCTTTGACCACTGATTTTACAGAAGTATCCACGGTGAAGTCTCCTCTTACGTATTTCTTGATACTTTGTAACCAAATGAGAAATAACATAAAAAGAGGTATCGTGATGACCCACAAGAATATAACTGAATAACGAGAATTCCCGTCCTCATCGGGCGATGTTAAGTAACTCACCCATTCAATTAGGGCATTACCCATTTCGAGGACAGACACGATGCGACGTACTGAGGCGAAACTGGCGTTCAACTTCTGGTTGAACATGATACTGTAGGTCACAGGTAATGTTATGAACAACGCCGAGCTCGGCCAAAACATGATCATACCTGGCCATACGCTGTTGGACACAATCAATCCAAGAGCGACGAAGCCTGTCAAAGCAAACAGGCTGAAACCGATCCTGCTGACGGTCATTTTCTTGAGGCGGTTTATGTCAACAAGAAAAGCAACTATCAGGGCACCCAAACACTGAACAATGAATACTGCCAATTCATTCTTTTCGAATTTGGTGGAATTCAAATCCTCTGAAGTTAAAAAAACCGACGAGGTGTATTCGCACAACGAACTGATCCAAATATTGAAGAATTCCATGCACCAGAGAACAGAGATGACAGAAATATCAGCCATACGTAGACCTTCACGTTCCAACACGGGCAGTCTTCCTTGTGAATCCATCTCTGAAAAGGAAGCCTTTTTGTCGTAAGTGCACAATGAATAAGTATGTAGTAGTGAGCACGTACTGTCACTGGCTCAAAACCTATAGTAGGTATAGCTCCTGCTCTCTTGTAGGGATGGGTATCGATACTCGATATTTCAAAATATCGATACTTTCGTACTGATACTCGATATTTTAGTATCGATACTGCACTATCCGATATTTTTGGATATCGATACTTTGGATGCGATATTTCCAAATATCGAATATCGATACAGTTCACGCGGAAAATTCACCATGATGGCTAGAAAATGAAGAAGGTAGAGAGGCTTTTGGGTCATTACTCTTTGGTTGCACAAATAACTTTAATATCTTGGAGAAAATCACTCTGCTTCGACTCTTGATAGTAAAAAATGAATAAAAATTGTTTAAAAAAATTATTTTTCTTGAGAATATTGGATAATATTGATAGTTTGTGACACTAAAGTATCGATACTTGATATTTCAAAATATTGATACTCATGCCCAACGATACTTGAAATATCGATACTCGGATACGATACAGTATCGATACAAAATATCGATACTTTTATAACGATACCCAACCCTACTCTCTTGACCCAACTTGCCAACAGTATTATAGTTGCGTAGATACGCTAAGTATAGCTTCTTTTGTCGATTCTCTGATACTGGAGAAGCGATAAATTGTTGCAAAATATTGAAGGTGCCTTGCAATAATTTATCTTTATACCATTGCTGTGGGGTAAAGGAAAATTCATGCATGCAGATAAAAGGGAATGGTGAATATCAATCAAGGCAGACAAAGTGAAAGGGGGCTCACAAAGTGGCAGTTTGTTTACATTTCACCTCCCGTCGTTGTTTTCCGTTTCTCGTCTACATTCCTACATTAATTTAGGGGATCGGTACTCACAAATTTCAGCTTTAAAAACTATTTCTGTGACTTTTCTGTGCCATTGGGTGGTCCTTTCCCTTCAACCAATTTCGTAATGGAGTGTCGGAAAGAAAAAAGACAAGGAGCTAGCGAAAATATCCAGTTCATAGATGATGTTGAGATTGATGTTACACGGATTATTGACCGATTGATTGACCGATCAATCGGATTGATCGACCGATCGATCTATGATGGTTCGTCTGAGGGACACCGTATCAAGACTCTTCTTTGCCTCATCAGGAGTTTCCCAGGGTTCCCATTTGGGTCCCTTGCTCTTCCTACTGGCCATTAACAATATTCAAACCATATTCAAGGGGGTTAGGTTTCTTCTGTTCGCTGACGATCTGAAACTGTTTCACACCATAGCCTCACCCTCGGACTGTTTGGTGCAGCAGGAGAGTCTCGACTCCCTCATACGTTGGTGGTTTGCCTCCATCGAGTGGTTTGTCTCTCAACCCGTCGAAGTGTTCAGTAATGACATTTCACCGCTCCCAGACTCTGTTTGTCCACCTATACATGATAGGCAATGAACCATTAAGGCGGGTGAATGTCGTGCGCGACTTGGGAGTGCTCCTCGATTGTCATCTCTCGTTCTCGGACCATATTTCGGCCATCTCTGGCCGTGCAATGCGGGTCTTGGGATTCATCAAGCGGAACACCAGAGAATTCGATTATATACCAGCTATAATGACACTCTACAAAGCGCTGGTGACTCCAATTTTGGAGTATGCCTCGGTTGTCTGGAATCCATTTTACCAGTGCCACATCAGCCACGTTGAGAGGGTTCACCGTGGATTTTTAAGGTATGTGGCATACAAGCTTCGTATAGCGCGGGAGGACCTTGATTATAATTCCCTTGCTGCTGAGATTAGCTTGTTGAGTCCCTCAGCTCGCAGACACCAAGCAGATGTGGGATTTCTGTTGGGATTGGTTCGGGGATCGGTGGACGAACCAGCTCTCCTGGCGGAGATTAGATTTCTCGTCCCTCGATTGGGCACACGTTCTCACGATCTCTTCTGGACACCATTCTCCCCCAACAACTACCTATACAACCGCACTCTATACAGGATGCCCCGAGTGATGAATCAGGCCCTCCAGAAGTGCACCGACCTGGATATTTTTCACCAGTCAGCGAAGGTCATCAAAAACAAAATTATAAGCAATATGGACTATTAACACCTAACCTTGTCTCCTCTATTATTTATCATCTGTACTTTTCTTTAATTTGTAAATTTTTCTATTGTATCGTTGTATTGGGCTTGCCCGTATTGAATAATTAAATAAATAAATAAATTATGGACAATCCGAATTTTAGAACAAGTGGTTAGAAAAACAGAAGGTAGGTAAGTTTCGAATTAAAAGCCACCATGAAGTCTGCTTTCTTTTATATCAACTGACTTAGGCACACGAACTCGCTGTCCCTGTGTTGAGGACGTATGTACCGATTATTGCTTCCGAGTCTACCAAGGTAGCGGAAGATTTGTTTTCAGTTTTCAGACCAACGGTCGGTTGCTTTCATGTTTTCAACTAAACATTAAAGTAAGTGTAAAAACGAGAAGATTATGCGCTGGCGATTGGAGCTCTCCTGCTATACATATGATATCACTTACCGTCCCGGAACTGACAATTCTGCTGCAGACGCTCTCTCACGAGTCTGTTTCGTAAATTCAAAGGAGAAACTCCAAGCCCTACACCAATCCCTTTGTCATCCAGGAGTCACTCGTTTTTATCACTGGTTGAAAAGTAAAAATTTACCATTTTCAGTCGAAGAGGTGAAACAAATGATATCGTCAGGTAAAGTTTGTGCCGCACTGAAACCACGATTTTTTCGTCAGCAGAGTACTTTGATAAAATCCACCAAACCCTTCGAGAGGCTGAATATTGATTTTAAAGGCCCTCTGCCATCGAAGTCAACAGGAAAACGATATCTTCTGACAATTGTGGACGAATATTCACGCTTCCCTTTTGCATATTCCTGCTCGGATATGAGTGCAAATACTGTCATCAACTGTCTTCAGAATTTGTTTAGCATTGTTGGGGCCTCATCATACATCCATTCAGATAGGGGTACATCCTTCATGTCTGAACAGTTGAAAGAGTTCCTCACTTCCTACAGCGTCGCTACCAGCCGTACGACTGCGTACAATCCTCGGGCTAATGGACAGGTGGAGAAGTACAATGGCATTATATGGAAGACGATTGAGCTGGCTCTGAAGAGTAAAGGACTACCCATCACTCATTGGAATGACGTCCTCACCGAAGCGCTACATTCCATCCGCTCATTGCTATGTACCTCCACGAACAATACCCCTCACGAACGCATGTTTTCCCACCAACGCCGTTCTGCCAATGGGGATTCAATACCTACGTGGCTGTTGAAACCTGGACCTTTATGGTTGAAACGGTTCAATAGATCCTCAAAATTTGAACCTCAAGTGGAGGAAGTTTAACTTCTGGAAGGAAACCATGAATATGCCCACATCAGGTACCCCGATGGCAGAGAAACCACTGTCTCTACTCGTCACCTCGCCCCGACAGGGCAATATCCAATTGTGCAGCCAGATAGCTCGCCATGTCCAGGCCTATCTACTGCCGAACAAGAGATTCAATCGAGGGAAGTGAGCCACATGAAACACCAATTCAAGAACAGAACAGCCCTAACCAGATAGTTCTTTGTCCAGACGAAGAATCTCCAACACAGTTGAGGAGAAGTACCCGGGATCGAAGACCTCCTAGTTATCTGAAAGATTATGTGTAAATCCTGAGTGCGGGAGATTGAGCCGGTATTTATTATCCTGGTTACCTGGATAACCAGGTGATCGTGTTGTATTTCCTAATTTCACTCATTCTTACGTGTACCTACTTTCGGATCGTTGAGTTCTATGTAATAAAGCCTTCCTAAAGGTAAAGTCTTTCTTTCACATCAAAGGTTGAATAAAAAGTTCTCCACAATCAAAATTTCCACTCGCGTTTTACGTTTCAGACCTTCCTGAACAATTTTGGTTCCATGTCTGTCGTGAAATCCTTACCACAGTCATAATTTCTACAATTCTCATCCGATTTCGATGAAATTTTCAGGGATTGTGCAGGTTGGCGTGTAGACGGTCCCCTATGAAAATCATCATCACTGGATTGATAGTAGACGCTGCGCATGCGCAAAAGTATATTTCCCTTTTTTTTTGTGCGGTGCAGGGAAAGTGCCTCGGAGTTGCGCGAGTTCCGCATCTCAGTAGGTGTACTCCGTGGTGTCACCAGACGCGTACTGCTCGGCTCATATTTGAACTGGTGGTCATTTTATAGAGGCACTTCCCTTCATCCCTCTCTCCCACCTCCACGTTCCTCATCATCCCTCATCCCTAGGGCCGGCGTCGGGTGAGTCCTGGGCGCCCTCCCCATTATATTTGATTTATTTATTTATTTATTTTGTTTTATGGCGTGCCCCCTCCGTCAGATAGACCTTTAGTCTTTTGAGGGGAGATTTAAAAAAAAAAAAAAAAAAGCCATAACCTCTACATCTCCCAGCAATATTCAGAGATTGTGTAGAGTCCCCTATGAGGGTATTGGAAGGTACTTAGAGATTGATGTTCTGAGATCAACTACTCTGCATCTGATCATCTATACAATCGGGTTATGGATACTAGGAAGCTATGTGCCACACCCACTTGGCAGACTTTTTTCTTGTTTTTGAACCTACCTAGTAAATTTTGATGACACTTTTGTGAATAGTTTTTAACACCATCATAATCGTAGTTTTTATAATACCTACTATTCACTCAATCACTCACTGCTTGGGGTAGCCATCGGAAAAGAGTTTCAGGCTCTAATGGCTTATACTCTCCCTCTTTCGAGGCCCCTTTGTGTTAAAAGAGAATTCCGCCGGCTACCCCACTTCAGATTTTGTAAATCTTTTGCTGAGATCAGCAAATTTCTTTATGCGTTTCCACGAAATTAGACGCAAAGATGCGCGCTCCACTATGTGGTGACCAAATGCTTCTGTTCTGGATCTCCAGAATCGGTCGCATCTGCATAAGAAGTGTTCAGCTGTGTCCTCTTCTTGTTCGCATGGACACATTGAAGAAATACGACTGTCCATGATATTCAGCATTCTTCGGAAGTCGTAATGTCCCGTTAGAATGCCTATTATTAGCCTGATGGGTGTTTCGACTTTTTGAGGTCAACCATAGGGCCTGTTTTGCATCATACGAGGTGATGAGCATTCTGGTCTGTCTGTATCTGTCAGTTTCTTTAGACCATACGTAGTATACTAAGGTCTTGGGATTCCCATTTTTTACCTTTTCTTTACAAGCATTCTTCGAAATGCTGATCACTGGTGAGGGTCCAATGAAATTATTTCTTGAGCCCTTTTTGGCAAGGTTGTCGGCATATTCATTTCCGGGCTGATTGGAATGTCCGGGTATCCATTTTATAGAAATTTTATTATTTCCTAAAAATAGATTATTTGTTTGCCTTTTCGTTTCCCATTTCATTCAGGTTTTAATACGATCACACTGTCAAATTTAAATAATCTTGATTGGGCACCGATAACAACTTGTTCCGCATCAGATAATCCAGTACATCCCGAAATGAAATCGTGGAATGAATTCTTTTCTTTCGTACTTCAGTAACTTTTCGTTTCACAACTCATTGAAAATGTAAACCTGACACCAGACAACAAATTGCAAGTGAGAATGAGAGGTGAAGTAAATACGAGACGAAGTATTGAAGTGAAGTAGGTATGACTTGAGGGCTTCGGGCCGTCGGGGAGGGAATTTGTTGACGAACGGTAAATGACGGGAGTTTTAATTGAGATGGATTTTTCATAATGTTGGCTACCTCGCGACAGCCAGCCAGTCACATTCTCCAGCGTTTTCGACGTGGCATTTCACGGGGTTGTTAAACTGTTCCTTACCACGCACCTTAAACTTGTATATTTCAAAAAGTTTTTTACCAATCAAATACCCGTCGCCTTCTCCAACACACTTCAAGTTACAACCGAGAAACATATTGTTTAGTAATGCATGCATTCCAGGGGACGTCCCATTGGATAAGCATTAGATCAGTTTAACCAGTTGTTAAGTGATAAAACTGTTTCACTCGATGTAATTTATTTATTACTTTAGGCAAGAAATACTGACTCCCCCCACCATTATAAACCATAACACTTCTAGCGGCATGGGAGCCTCGAATCTGAAGAGCATTTTAAAATCCATGATCTACGATACCCAACATGTGAATTCGAGTTCACCCCCCCCCCCCCCCTCATCACCCCAACGCCAACAATGGTGCCAGTCCGGCACCAAAGCGGAAAATGCGTCGTAACATTGAACTTTCATGTGTTAGTTTTGGTAGGCAGTCCGTCGAAGTTCACATCCGTATTCAAGGTTAAACACAAAAAAAAAAAAAAAAACACGAAATAAGCGGTTTATGCCATCATGGCACCATGGTGGCACCACTATTAGCTCCATGGTGGTACAGAGAATAATTCATGAAAATCCGGAGGTATAATGAGAATTTTTCCTCAATTTCAAAGCTTGGGTACAATTAATAAGCAGTAAAGGAACCGAAATATTGGAAAATCGGATATTTGGTGAATATTATCCCCCCACTCACCCCCTCCCCTTGCGAATTTTGGTACTCTGGTAAAATCATGTACAACTCGGAAGTTATTTTAGTCGAACAAAAAAAGAAACACGCAAATCGGTTGGAAATTGAGGCCTGGGCAGAGTTTACAAGATTATGCACGCAAAACGCACGTTTTTTAGAGCATTAACCCCCCCTTTCCCCCCCTTAAAAGGCGAAATTCGAAATTCCGGCGCCGTAGTGCACAACTAGATAGTTTTCCGCGTCGAACAAAAAAAGAACCAGGAAAATCGGTTGAGAACTAAGGCCTGGGCAGAGTACACAAGATTTTGTTACACACACACACAGACATACACCTATGGTTTTTTTTTTTCGCGGATTTCGATTCAGAATGGTCTAAAACGGATTACTGTGTGGTTATTGCTTCCGAGTCTACCAAGGTAGCGGAAGCTTTGTTTTCACTTTTCAAGGACGAAAAACAAGTTCTCCAAAATCAAAATTTCCACTCGCGTTTTGCATTTTAGACCTTTCTGAACAATTTTGGTTCCGTGTCTGTCTGTCTGTCTGTCTGTGTGTCTGTGTGTCTGTCATGAATTCCTTGTAACGTGCATAACTATACGAAGTTATTGTCCGATTTCTATGAAATTTTCAGGGATTGTGCGGGTTGGTGTGTAGACGGTCCCCTATGAAAATCATCATCCCCGGACTGATAGAAGCGACTGCGCATGCGCAAACGTGAATTCCTTGTAACGGCCATAACTTCCACATTTTCCATCCGATTTCGATGAAATTCTCAGGAATTGTGCGGGTTGGTGTGTAAACGGTCCCCTATGAAAATCATCATCCTCGGACTGATACAAACGACTGCGCATGCGCAAACGTGAATTCCTTGTAACGGCCATAACTTCCACATTTTCCACCCGATTTCAATGAAATTTTCAGGGATGTTACAGACTAGTATTTAGATGGTCCCCTATGAAAATCATCACCTTCAGACTGATAGAAGCGACTGCGCATGCGCAAACGTGAATTCCTTGTAACAGCCGTAACTTCAACTGTCCCCCAGGTGTCGCGGGTTCGAATCCCAGCCGAGGCTAAGTATTTTTTTAATCCAATCACATACATCTACTCACTTAATTTTTCATCCGAATTTGATGAAATTTTCTAGGATTGTCCAGATTAGCGTGTAGATGGTCCCCTATGAGGGTAGTGGAAGGTACTTAGAGATTGGTGTTTTGAGATTAACAACTATGCATCTGATCATCTATGTAATCGGGTTATGGATACGAGGAAGCTATGTGCCACACCCACTTGGCAGACGTTTTTTTTTCTGTTGAGTGTTGTCTTCCTTCACCCCAGATCGATCGCATAAGGACGCCCAAGTCTTACTGTGGGACGTCCTAAAAAACGTGGAACGGAGGTCAAAAGACGGCGTTCAGGTCGTAGATTACAGCCGTTGAAGGAGGGAGCGATTCACTGTTAAGCCCCGACCAGCTGTTTGCCCTGAGGATGATTCCAGAGGGAACAGCGTTTCAGCCGCTCGAAATTGCTTCTTCGTCGTTTGGTCGAAGCCGCAAACCCTCTTTTCGGTTTGGGTGTAATCAAGTGAGGATTACAAGGTACCTGTTGTGCTAAAGCGGAAGGAGTGGAAAGATAAGGTCTAAAGCAAGGGCGCTCGGAAGTTCATTGTACATTTTCTATTCATTTTTTTTCCATATGATTATCACTTCTTTAAGTGAGAATATAAATACTTGTTTTAATTTCTGGGTGAATGCGAATTTTGATTTATTATTTTCAATAACGAACCATTGGAATCGTGCAAGAAAAAAAAGCTGCAAATTATTACACAAAGGTTATTATTTATCTATATAGATCACTCGTCTGCAAAGAACACGGCTTTGCCATTGTCACTACCTACCAACCATATACCTACTTCACAATCAAGTTTATTTGGAAGAAATAAACGTTTTACACTCAGTTCGAAGAAACAGGAATTATTAGGTTAGATTATACCCTAATTATTAGGAAATTCGATTACTGGTTGCTAAGGACGCAGAACTGAGTACCACTCGAAGAAACGAACAAGGATCGCATTTTGGTCAGCTAAAATTTGAACGAGATTAGGCTTCTTTTGAGACGTGTTTCTGATTTATCGTAAGTGGGGTCTCAGTCGGTCGTCGTTCATTCCTCGTTCAGGGTCTGTATTTCACGAAATTGAAGGCGCAAAAACTTAAATTCCTCGTATCCATAACCCGATTGTATAGATGATCCGATGCATAGTAGTTAATCTCAAAACATCAAAACAAGTTAATCTGTAACATCCCTGAAAATTTCATTGAAATCGGATGGATAATGTAGAAGTTATGGTCGTTAGAAGGAATTCACGTTTGCGCATGCGCAGTCGCTTCTATCAGTCGGAGGATGATGATTTTCATAGGGGACCATATAAATACTAATCTGTAACATCCCTGAAAATTTTATTGAAATCGGATAGAAAATGTAGAAATTATGGACGTTACCAGGAAATTCACGTTTGCGCATGCGCAGTGACTACTATCAGTCCGAAGGTGATGATCTTCATTGGGGACCATCTACAACCTAATCCGCATAATCCCTGAAAATTTCATCGAAATCGGGTAGAAAAAGTGGAAGTTATGGCCGTTACAAGGGAATTCACTTTTGCGCATGCGCAGTGGCTACTATCAGTTCGAAGGTGATGATTTTCATAGGGGACCGTCTACACACTAATCTGTAACATTCCTGAAAATTTCATTGAAATCGGATGGAAAATGTAGAAGTTATGGCCGTTACAAGGAATTCACGTTTGCGCATGCGCAGTCGCTTCTATCAGTCCGAGGTTGATGATTTTCATAGGGGACCGTCTACACACCAACCCGCAAAATCCCTGAAAATTTCATTGAAATCGGACAATAACTTCGTATAGTTATGCGCGTTACAAGGAATTCATGACAGACAGACAGACAGACAGACAGACAGACACACAGACACACAGACACACAGACACACAGACACACAGACACTGAACAAAAATTGTTCAGAAAGGTCTAAAACGTAAAACGCGAGTGAAAATTTTGATTTTGGAGAACTTTTTTTTTTCGTCCTTGAAAAGTGAAAACAAAGCTTCCGCTACCTTGGTAGACTCGGAAGCAAAAGTTGTAGGGTGGAGTGGGGTAAATGTGGAAATGGGGAAAATGCGGAAATGGTATTGAAAATGGCGCCATTTGAGCGCCTTGCCTCAGAAACCTTCTCAAGGGAAAATTATTCACTCAAGAAAGAGTCATTTGAAAGATAAAGTGCAAACCAGTTGGCGCAGGAAAGTTCATTTTGGTCATAAAAAAGTGGAGGAGAAAAAACGCTGCAAATCATTGCTCAAAGGTTTATTATTTTCTGTATAGATCACCCTTCTGTATAGATCACTGGTTCTCCATCAATAGCACCTACCATCATCTGTATTCTCCCTTGACCTTCCCTCTCAAATTTCAGCTCCTGCGTTCAATAGGATTGAAAATGGCTTCGGAGCTCACTCAGCTGATCAGTGCTCTGAAGAGTGAAGAAGATCTCCTCGAATGCTGGAGACGCCTGGAAGAGCACTTCCATTCAATAGGATTGAAAATGGCTTCGGAGCTCACTCAGCTGATCAGTGATCTGAAGAGTGCAGAAGCCTTTGAGCAATGATTTGCAGCTTTTTTTACCCACCAACATTTTTTTTACCTACCAACTTTTTTTTACCTACCAGCTAGGTACTACCTACCACACCATACTGGCTTCACACCTTCACAATCAAGTTTATTAGAAAGAACTAAACGCTTCACACTCGATTCGAAAAATAGAAAGCTTCATATGGAAATTTGATTACTGGTTACGCAGAAGGCAAAACTGTATACAAATCGAAGAAATGAACAGCGATCGCATTTTAGTCCGATAAAATTTGAGTGGAGATTAGACCTCTTTTGCGATTCACACTCATGATTCTGTTTTATCGAAGGAAAACCTTCAAGTACTCGTAGGGACCGAACGGTTTGTCCTACAGAGCTCCGGGTGGTCTCAAAAATTTTTAAAAATTCAATACTATTTAAAATTGGTGAAAAAACGATACTTTTATTTCGAGAGTTTTCGAGCTAGGGCACTCTTGAAAACTTCAACCCTTAATTTTCACCCCTTAGAAGTGACCTACATCAACCAAAAGCTTCGCGGCACAACTAGACCCCAAATGGAGCCCATATACCAAATTTGAACCAAATCGGTCTAGTGTTGCTAAGAAAAGTGCCGCGTACGGCGGACGGACGGAAATTTTTTTATTCGATTTTCGTATTCTACGTACCTTGAAACGTAAAACATCAAATTTTGAGGGGGGGTTAAAAATTTTTTTTTCTTGCTCGATTCCAAAGGCTTATTATTGAAAATAATAAACCAAAAAAAAGGTAAAAGAAAAAAAAACGGTGCAAATCATTGCTCAAAGGTTTATTATTTTCTGTATAGATCATCCTTCTGTATAGATCATTGGTTTTCCATCAATAGCACTTACCAACCAAGTATTCTCCCTTGATCCTCCCTCTTAAACTTCAGCTTCCTGAGTTCAATCGGATTGAAAATGCTCAGCTGATCAGTGCTCTTCCAGGCGTCTTCAGCATTCGAGAAGATCTTCTTCACTCTTCAGATCACTAAAACGGGGTTTTCCATGTTTTTTCTTATTTTTCTCTGGCAATTATTGTTCGATTTTTATGATTCCAGCGGCAATATTTCAGTTTTTCAATCCCCTAGGGCCGTGCACTAATGAATTTAGAAGTCCTTTAAAATTTCAAATTTAGGTTCAATTTTTTAAGTTTTTGCGCCTTCAATTTAAAGAATTAATAAGAACGAACAACGACAGATTGAGACCCCCTTAAGGGTTGGGCTTACGATGTATCAGAAACACGAGTGTGAATCGTAAAAGAGGCCTAATCACCGTTCAAATATTAGCTGACCATAATGCAATCGTTCGTCTCAGATGCACTCAGTTTTGCGTCCTTAGCAACCAGTAATCAAATTCCCTATTGAAGACACCCACAACTCCCTATTTCTTCGCATTCAGTGTGAAGCGTTTATTTCTTCCAAATAAACTTGATTGTGAAGTAGGTGTGATGTAAATAGATAGTACCTATTGTTGGTAGGTACTGACAATGGCAAGGCCGTGTTTTTTGCAGACGAGTGATCTATATAGAAATAATAAACCTTTGTGTAATCATTTGCAGCGTTTTTGGTTTATTATTTTCAATAATGAACCTTTGGAATCGACCAAGAAAAAAAAATTTTAACACCCCCTCAAAATTTGATGGTTTACGTTTCAAGGTACGTAGAATCCAAAAATCGAATAAAAATTTGGCCGTCCGTCCGCCGTACGCGGCACTTTTGCCACTTAGCATTGACCGATTTTGATGAAATTCGGTATGTAGGCTCCATTTGGGGTCTAGTTGTGCCCCGAAGCTTGGGTTGATGTAGCACTTTTGGTTGATGTAAGTCACTCCTAAGGGTTCCAAAATCAATTTTGAAATTTTGAAAACGCCCTAACTCAAAAAATTTCGATATAAAGGTATTGTTTTCCCTTCAAATTAAGATTCTATAGAATTTTTAGAATTTTTTGAGAACACGCGGAGCTCTGTAGGACAAACCGTTCGCTCCCTACGAAAATTTAAGGGTTTATATTGAAATATATATATATATAAATCCAAACACGAGTGTGAATCGCAAAAGAGGCCTAATCTCCGTTCAAATTAGAGCTTTTTTTTTGATTTTTTTTTTTATTTTTTTCTTTTTTTTTCTTTTTTTTTCTTTATATTGGATGGTTGGTGATTTTGTAGACGAGTGATCTATATAAAAATAATAAACCTTTGTGTAATAATTTGCAGCGTTTTTTTTCTTCTGGAAATGAGTTCTAGAATCGATTCTTGGCCTCTAACCGCTATGAAACACAACACCCTGTATAGTTCCCATTAAATCCCCTCGTTTTCGCATCGTTAAAATAGATGAGCAATGTCCTCACTTGAAATGATAGCTTATGACTAGAGTTCGGATCGATATGCAAAAAAATAGCCGAAATATGCAACAAAAGTTATCAAAATATGCAAAAACATGCAAAAATATTCAAAATAATATGCAAGTTGAAATTTTGGTCCAATTTTTTTGGTTTTCAAGTTTTTATTGGGATTTCTAATACGGGAATGAGCAATGTAACCCCAAACTCTTAATCATTCATCTATATTTTATAAAATGACAGCAAATAAAACAGTACAATATTAAATAACATTTACAATGATTAAAATTTAAATGTGTAGGTGTAGGTACAGATTAATTTCCCTGGACTATCAACACTTTTTCGAGGTTTTCGACTCTGAAATTCCTCCGTCGGTCTGATAGAGTCATTTTCAGCGCGGAAAAGGATCTTTCAACGTCGCAGCTGACAACAGGAAGGAATTTTAACTTGGCTATTTCTCCAGGAGTGAGTCCGTTGAGGTCAATTCCAGTAAGTGTATCTTCCCCCTTTAATATAGCTGCTAAAGTTTTAATTGTGGTCCATCCAGGATTGCGGGCTAGTACAGCATTCAGCTTCTCTCTCACTTTTTCGCCCCAGGAGTACAATACTCACACCTGGCTCAGAGCTAGTTACAATAGAGGAGCTCGTTAGTACCTACTTAGTTGGGGCCAGAATGGACCTGAAGTAATCCCACTTGGGTTAAATACCTTGAACGGTTATTCATTCCGCCAAGTCTCAAAATAGTGTTTTTCTTAGGCTAGTTTAACACGGACGGAAATCTCCGGTCAAGGAAAACCCGGTCAACTACCCGGAGAGTGTACTTCAGTGTAGTACGCAGATATTTCTTAGAAATATACAATTTATATGCAAACTCTGTAACATATGCAAATGCATATAATATGCAAAAAACAGCAAAATATGCACGAATATGCAATTTTAAATTCAATTTTAATTGTCCAAAACATCTCCAAATACCTTAATTCGGATAAGTATGACACTTTCTATTGAAAAAACCTGATATGCAAAATATGCAAAATCCGAACTCTACTTATGACATATTTACATTCTTATCAATTAAAATTGCTCACGAAATGTTTTTATGAAGAGAGAAAACCATAGTTGAAAAACGATGCAAATTATTACACAAAGGTCTATTATTTATTCAAAATAATAAACCATGACAAGAAATCGTTTAAAATACGACTTTGGAAGTTCGCTCATTCACTCATGGGATGGGACTTTTATTGGTTTGAATTTGATTAATAAATCTACTGCAATAAATGCAATTATTATTACAGGAGTGGAATGTGATTCACATCTGAAATAATAATTAATGACGTTAAATTCATTATCGGCGGTACAAGTGTTCCCTTCCGCCTCATCGCGGCACTTTGAAAAGGGCTCCTCATTATCAACCCTCGGGTTCTCCTCGGCATGCGCCTTCCCGACCGCCGCCCCCCGCCGGCCCTCGCCCTCTCGGTGGAGGCGGCGAGAGGATCCGGATGCGGCGGGGTCGGCAGGGAGGAGCGGGGACGGGTGGAGGCGGGGTCGCCCGCGTAGGCGGCAGTAGTCAGGGAAGGCCTGGGAAGAACAGGGGCCCCCTGTCACCAGGCGGGCTCGTCACTACCATGCCGCTCTCCTCCGTCACTCAGCTCCCATAACAGGTAACATCATCATCTACTTCCCTCCACATGATTATATACTTCTACCACATGAACATCTACAACCTCAGTTCAAAGTACAACTTTTCATCCAAATACTCCTCAAATCATCATAATTCAATCATTATGAAACCAAATTTATGAAATGTACTTTATTGAACTGCATGATCATTGAGCTATTTCTTATAGTTGTTCATATTTCATACATTTTGATTGATAAAATTGATAAAAAAATAATATTTCATACATTTTGATAAAATTGATAAAAAAATAATATTTCATACATTTTGTTCATATTTCATACATTTTGATTGATAAAATTGATAAAAAAATAATAACACATATTATGTGTTATTAGTCCAAAAAACCAACAAATTTGTTGAAGACATCCACGATAATGAGAAAAAAATTTGGTTCTGTTCAAATACGGTTTATCAAAATTTTACCTCGAGGTCATCACCAGGTAGGTACCAGAATTTGCATGTGTTTACTTGTATAGCATTACTTTCCCGCTTCTTCTTCACTCAGCACCATTTAACAGGTAACATCATCATCTACTTCCCTCTACATGATTATATACTTCTACTACATGAACATCCACTGCCTCAGTGCAAAGTACAACTTTTCATCCAAATACTATTCAAATCATCATAAATCAATTTTGATGATACCAAATTTATGAAACACACTCGATTGCTTCTGCATGATCTTTAAACTACTTCACATAGTTCATCAAATTTCATACTTTTTGACTGAATTGTAAAATTGATTGATAAATAAGATTAAAAGTACAAGTATGTGTCATTATATTTTTAAAAATGATCAAATTTGTTGAAGATATCGACGATAATGGGAAAAAGTCTTGAATTCTATTCACATATGACATTTTAATTAGTAACCTCAAGGTACTCGTGTCATCTCCAGGTAGGTACCAGAATATACATGTATTTACTTGTATAGCATTACCTTACCGCTTCTTCTTCACTCAGCACCATTTAACAGGTAACATCATCATCTACTTCCCTCTACATGATTATATACTTCTACAACAAAGTACAACTTTTCATCCAAATATTCTGTTACCCTTAATTGGGCCACGGTGTCAATAGTGTCTCCGAATACATCCCAGGAACTCCACAGGTGTCCCAAAGTGACACCGAAGTAACCAAATTAAATTGCAATTTTAAATTTAACTGACAACAGAATTTTTTATGGGTAATTGGATGTCTCAAAATGTAGTTATGATGAAAATTTCCAAGGAAATCGATGAAAAAATTTTCAAAATGTTTCAAAACACTCTGCAGCAAGGCAGTACTAATGTTAAACGCTGCAAATTATTACACAATGGTTTATTATTATTATTATTATTTATTTTATTTTTCTATTATTAGAATCTATCTAGATTATTATTTTTCTATATAGATCACTCGTCTGCAAAGCCACCAACCATCCAACATGAAGAAAAATATCGATCGCATTTCGGTCAGCTTTAATTTGAACGGAGATTAGGCCTCTTTTGCGATTCACACTCGTGTTTCTGATTTATCGTACGTCCAAACTTTAAATTCTCGTAGTGAGCGAACGGTTTGTCCTACAGAGCTCCGGGTGGTCTCAAAAAATTCTAAAAATTCTATAGAATCTTAAATTGAAGGAAAAACAATACCTTTATATCAAAATTTTTTGAGTTAGGGCGTTTTGAAAATTTCAAAATCCATTTTGGAACCCTTAGAAGTGACCTACATCAACCAAAAGCTTCGGGGCACAACTAGACCCCAAATGGAGCCTACATACCAAATTTCATCAAAATCGGTCAATGCTGAATGGCAAAAGTGCCGCGTACGGCGGACGGACGGCCAAATTTTTATTCGATTTTTGGATTCTACGTACCTTGAAACGTAAACCATCAAATTTTGAGGGGGTGTTAACATATATAACATTTTCTTGGTCGATTCCAAAGGTTCATTATTGAAAATAATAAACCAAAAAAATTAGGTTTGTTCATTCTTTTCTGTTCATTATACTCATCCATGTTTGTTGAATGTTACGTTTCACGGGTTACTTAATTTGTTGTTACTGCTTCCCCTGAATTGAATCATGTATTTCTGTCATCCTCCAATTTGAAATAGAAAACCTACAATTTGATGTGGAAAACCTCCAATTTGACGTATAAAACCTCCAATTTGACGTGAAAATGCTATAAAACATTGATTTATAACAGTATCAACCTTGCTTTGTCGCTTCTTCATCTTCAGGTAACATCATCTACTTCCCTCTACATGATTATACAGGGTGTCTACCATTTGGATGGACCAAACATCTAGGATCGATTCTACAACTCATTTGCAACAAAAAATGTCTCCTAGCAATTTTTTCTTAACCCACTCAAAATGCTTTTTTTTTGCACTTTAAAGTTTTTATTCGTATTTTCGACCTTGCAGCACTAAAATGGTCATAACTCCCTTATTTCCCAAGCTACTTCGAATCTAAAGACACCGTTGGACAGAACGTTAAATTTCCTATCCATTTAGTGGGAAAATCAGTTTCTTAAAGCCATTTGTAAAAGTAAAAAAATAAGTCAAAGTCAACATTTATAATTTTTTTCGAAAATTGCCATTTTTCAGGGTAACGATTCCCCCGTAAAAAAATACCGCCATCGTGGTGCACTCAACGGGAAAAACTACCCCAAGATCTTACCTTTCCAACAGTATGTCAGTTTCAAGGTTTAAGAGGAAAGTTTCTTTGAAAAAATTGAGTTTTACGCGAAAAAACGTGCTTCTTTAGGCACATTTCGCTAGAGAGTCGACCAAGTGTTATTGCCTTCACTTTTCATGGATTGCAATGAAAAGTCCACCAAATTAAATTCCCACCCTTATTTTACGTTTTGGACCTTCCTGAACAATTTTGGTACCGTGTCTGTCCATCTGACAGTCGGTCTGTCTGTCTGAAAGTCCTTGTAAATGGCAAAAGCAATACGAAGCTTCTGTCCGATTTCGATGTAATTTTCGGCGATGTTCTTCATAAAAATCAAAGTCAAAGCATTAAATTTTCAAAATCAAATTCAAAAATTTTAAATATTTCTAGAAATTATCATTTTTTAGGTTTATTGTTTTTTGGTTTATCATTTTCAATAACAAGCCTTTATAATTGAGTAAGGAAAAAATTTAACCCCCTCTCAAAATTGTTTTATTGTTTGCCCGTAATAAGTAGCGCTATCGCGGGGCCACTCAATGGCCAAAACTACCCCGAAATCACATCTTTTCTACGTTAAGAATCAGTTTTTCGTTTAATTAGAATAAATATCATGAAATTGACTTTTTGTAGCAGAAGAATAACTTGAAGAGTTTCATTGACAATAATACTTTTTTTTTAAAACAATTTTTGACTTTCCACTCCGATAATGAGTGTACCTACCAACACTTTCTACCAATGTTACAATGACATTTTTTTCTGCTAATTGTTCTTTAATTTTATTGTAGTTCCATTTTTTAAATCAAAATGAACGGTTTTTCCGTTGAGTGGCCCACGATAGCACAACTTATTCCAGGTCAACAATAAACCTAAAAAATGGTAATTTCTAAAAATATTTAAAATTTTTGAATTTGATTTTGAAAATTTAATGCTTTGACTTTGATTTTTATGGAGAACATCGCCGAAAATTAGATCGAAATCGGACAGTAGCTTCGTATTGATTTTGCCATCTACAAGGACTTTCAGACAGACAGACCGACTGTCAGATGGATAGACACGGTAGCAAAATTGTTCAGGAAGGTCCATAACGTAAAATAAGGGTGGGAATTTAATTTGGTGGACGTTTCATTGTAATCCTTGAAAAGTGAAGGCCAAACTTGGTCGACTCTCTAGCGAAATATGCCTAAAGAAGCACGTTTTTTCGCATAAAACTCAATTTTTTCAAAGAAACTTTCCTCTTAAACCTTGAAACTGACATACTGTTGGAAAGGTAAGATCTTGGGGTAGTTTTTCCCGTTGAGTGCACCACGATGGCGGTATTTTTACGGGGGAATCGTTATCCTGAAAAATGGCAATTATCGAAAAAAATTATAAATGTTGACTTTGATTTATTTTTTTACTTTTACAAATGGCTTTAAGAAACTGATTTTCCCACTAAATCGATAGGAAATTTAACGCTCTGTCCAACGGTGTCCTCAGATTTGAAGTATCTTGGGAAATAAGGGAGTTATGACCATTTTAGTGCTGCAAGGTCGAAAAAACGAATATAAACTTTAAAGTGAAAAAAAAAGGATTTTGAGTGGGTTAAGAAAAAATTGCTAGGAGACATTTTTTGTTGTAAATGAGTTGTAGAATCGATCCTTGAAGTTTGGTCCATCCAAATGGTAGACACCCTGTATACTCCTACAAGACCACCTAAGTATGAAAAGTACAAATTTGCATCAAAGTACTACTTGAACCATAAGAAATGAATTACCAAATCAAGATAGGTACCAAATTTACGATCACATCATAATATGATTATAATATTATTATTGCATTTACAAATTTAATTCAACCTGTTATAGCATAACACTATTATTATTTGTATTATTATAATTTGTATATTATAATAATATCATCTACAAATATAATATCATCTACATAATATCATTTACAAATTTAATTCAACCTGTTACAAATTCAATTCAATTTTTCCTCAAGTTAATCTCATCCCAGCCCCTCAAATTAGAAAAAAAAACATCTTTCCTAATACCCTTTGGGTGGTAAGGAAAGTAAAAACAACACTTTTCGCCCAGCTAATTTGAGGAGATTTTTTTTTCTCGGCAGGCAAGTGAGAAAATCTTCAAGATCCATAGATTGAGTTGGATCTCTTAAGATACCTGGAAGAATCCTCGTCTTCAGGTTATGTGGGATTCAAACCCACTTGAATAAACATCTCCTTTTCTCCCACGTTGGATCTCAGCCCGGAACTGTTTAACACATTACTTCGGGCTGAGTCCTGGGGAGAGGGAGAGGGAGAGGGGGCGGACCAGATGCTCCCTCCTCTCTCTCGTTCTAAAAGTAATAATAATAATAATAATAATAAATCTTTATTGCATATAGATATAAATCCATACAACGCAGAGTTTGGCTCGTAAATTCTTTGCGACAGTAAATAGAGTAGAAATCAAATGTGAATGAGAGCTGTAAGCACCTATTGCAAAAGAAAATAAATAGATAATCAAATTCACCTGTTCAAATATGAATTCCTAAAATTAAAAGCCTCGTATCACTGGCCTCTTTCAGATAGTAGTACAATCTATTTACCACATTTCTGTCACTCGACATTAAGATTCTTTTATACTGCTCCTGAAATGAGAGCGGAAGCACAAGTACGGGGAGAAGAAACTTAATAGGTGGTATAGAAAGCATGGGGCACTGTAGTACGAAGTGAAGGACAGAGTCGCTTTCTTTCCAGTTGCATAAAGGGCATGCTGTCATTAAAAACCGGATGTTGACCCCTGCAACCAGAATCCTTGCCCCATGTTTGTTGAGGACTCGCAGCTGGGCCAATGAGCGAAGGAGATACATCGGCCAATCCTGGGTGAGGTAGAGCTGAGGCTGGAGAGATGTCTCCTGGTAGGCTGCTTGACCATAAGTTGGGCAGGCTCGAGAGGCCACTGCCAACTGCAAGTCGATGTTTCGAGAATTAAAAGGCAATGCGGTCAAAAGGCCATTCAGAGAGCAACGGGCAGCAGGTGACAGTTCAGTCAGGGTAGGCAGGTTCACTCCAAGCGACCCAATTGCATCATCCAGCTGTTTTATCCAGTTGCACCTGGGGTCACATGGCGCTCTCTTGTAGAGGGAGAAGAGGCGGATCATGCATATCTGTGGCAGTCTGTCTGAGGGCATGGTTATTACTTTTAGTAACCATTGTATGGCATCCCTCAATATATGCGTAGTGAGGGAAAGTACTCCCACCTCTGCTCGTACCACAACATTAGGCGTACTTCTAGGGAGCAGCAGAATGCGCTTGTAAAAGCCAACCTGCACGCGTTCCATGACATCACCAATTCGAAGCGCCCACACAGAAGACCCATACATTAGGACAGATTTAACCATTGCGTCAAAGATTTTCGATCGGGCAGACCAGGAACTAATCCCAGCTCTAACCGAAATGTCCACCACTGATGCTGAAGCAGAGTTAGCCCGGCTTATAAAATGGCTGCAGGCCCCAGAGAATACAGCCGAGCTGGAGAATGGCACTCCCAAGTATGTATATGTTGATACCTGCTCCACCATCACATCACGGAACCATACAGGTGCCACCAGCTTTTTTATGCCTCCACACTTCCTGAAGCACAACAACTTAGTTTTGGCTGTGTTGACCATAAGACCATTTTCCTCACAGTATGCATTTAGTACATTCATTTTTTTATTTATGTCCACCACTGAGTCTCCCAAGATCACCATATCGTCTGCATATAACAGTAGAAGTGCATCTGTACGTCCATTAATATCTCTCTCGTTCTAAAAGTATCTTCCTTGTCAGGATGCTCTCTGTGTGCTCTACCACAGAAGTCCAGCTCCTCTCGTCTTCCAGCATCCTACTGACTACAGCCTCTGGTCAGCTAACTCTGGGGAGCTAACCCCAGCTCTGCCATCACCTGACTTCTTTCAGGCGCCCATTTGGTGCATTTGAGGAAGGTGTGGAGCACATCGTCATCTTCTTTGTTCTGGCAGTGTGAACATGTTGGGGTAGATACCTTTCAAATTTTAAACAGATAGGCATAAAACAATCCATGTCCTGTGAAGAACTGCGTAAGGAAGAAGTTCATTTCTCCATGTTTCCTTTCCATCCACGTCTGAATGTTTGGCACCAGCCGAGCAGTCCACCTTTCTCTATGTTCTCCCGTCCATATATTTTGCCAGTTTGCCATTGTGCGCTCCCTTTCTTCCTTAGCTGTGCTGACCCTGTCTCATTCATCCCTTCTGTCAAAGATTCTTTTCCTCTCTTAAGCCAACATGAAAGACAATAGTAACAGCAAATATGTTTTTGGTTTATTATTTTCAATAATGAACCTTTGGAATCGACCAAGAAAAAAAATTTTAACACCCCCTCAAAATTTGATGGTTTACGTTTCAAGGTACGTAGAATCCAAAAATCGAATAAAAATTTGGCCGTCCGTCCGCCGTCCGCCGTACGCCGTACGCCGTCCGCCGTACGCCGTACGCCGTCCGCCGTACGCCGTACGCCGTACGCGGCACTTTTGCCACTTAGCATTGACCGATTTTGATGAAATTTGGTATGTAGGCTCCATTTGGGGTCTAGTTGTGCCCCGAAGCTTTTGGTTGATGTAGGTCACTTCTAAGGGTTCCAAAATCAATTTTGAAATTTTGAAAACGCCCTAACTCAAAAAATTTTGATATAAAGGTATTGTTTTTCCTTCAATTTAAGATTCTATAGAATTTTTAGAATTTTTTGAGACCACGCGGAGCTCTGTAGAACAAACCGTTCGCTTCCTACGAAAATTTAAGTGTTTATTTTGAAATATATGTATATATAAATCAAAACACGAGTGTGAATCGCAAAAGAGGCCTAATCTCCGTTCAAATTAGAGCTGATCGAAACGTAATCGATATTTGGTGATTTTGATTTTTTTAAAAAAAATTTTTTGATTTTTTTGATTTTTTTTTTTTTCCTTCATATTGGATGGTTGGTGATTTTGTAGACGAGTGATCTATATAGAAAAATAATAAACCATTGTGTAATAATTTGCAGCGTTTTTCTCATAAGATCTTTTGAAGCGTTGAGATGAGTTAAATGTTTAATAATTTGAAATGAATTCGTAGAAGATTGAAATCATCAAAATCAGAAGGGAAATGTAGAAGTTATGGCTGAAGGAATTCACGTTTGCGCATCCGCAGCCTCTACTATCAGTCCTGGGGTGATTATTTTCATAGGGGACCATCTACACTTCCGCTTACTTGGTAGACTCGGAAGCAAAATGTTTGCCAAATATGGAACACACCTTTAGTAACACATTCATGTTATTGGATGATTTCTGACCAATGTTAAACACCTGTGGATTTACTCGCCACGAAATGCCCACGAAGCAACACTCGATTTTTAAATAGGAAATCCCGCTTTCATAAGTGCTCATACGAGCGAAACAGAGGCTTCGATCTCCCAACGTTCATAATATCTCTTGATCGGATAAAATATAATCCTAAAAGCTACGGACCATCGAAGGTATAAGATGCTTTTGATAAACGGCTCCCCAAAGGGGGAAGAAAACCGAACGGGGAAAAGGACCTAAGCCGATATGTGTACCGGTCGGTACAAAATATACGAGTTTACGGCCTAAGTTGAGAACGTTTGTAAAAATTCTGTATAATTAAGTGGTTGACCAGGTTCGAGGGCTTGAAAAAGCTCACGTTTTCAATTCAGCTCACAAACGAATTTCTCCCCTCTCTAAAAGATGTACTTTCCTGAAGATATGGTGTCATCCAATCTGCAGCCAGTTTCTATCATATGACTCTCCCAAAGTGTCCAACCTTCAAGGGATCGATTCTACAACTAATTTCCATCAATAAATAGTAATGTCTCTTAGCAACGTAGTTTTCAGAGTTTCGGTTCATTATTTTCAATTATGAAACATTGGAACAACAAAGAAAAACAATTTTAACCCCCCTCAAAATTTGATTTTTAACGTTTCAAATACGTAGAATCCAAAAACCGAATTAAAAAAAAAACTTTAGCAACACTGGACCGATGTGGTTGAAATTTGGTTTATGGGCTCCATTTGTGGTCTAGTTGTGACGCGAAGCTTTCGGTTGATGTCAGTCACTTCTAAGGGGTAAAAATTGAGGGTTGAAATTTTCAAGAGTGCCCTAGCTCCGAAACTCTCGAAATAAAGTTATTGTTTTTTCTTCAATTTAAAATAGTATTGAATTTTTAAAAATTTTGTAGACCACGCGGAGCTCTGCAGGACAAACCCTTCGCTCCCTACGAGTACTTAAGGGTTGGGCGTACGATAAATCAGAAACACGAGTGTGAATCACCAAAGAGGTCTAATCTCCGGTCGAATTTTATCCGACCAAAATGCGGCCGCTGGTCATTTTTTCGAGTTTTATTCAGTTTTGCTTTCTTAGCAACCATTAATCAAATTTCCCATATGAAACTCCCTATTTCGTCGATTCGAGTGTGAAGATTTAATTTCTTCCAAATAGGTAAACTTGATTGTGAAGGAGTGAAGGTAATCATGTAGTAGGTAGGTAGAAAAAAAAAGTGACTGGCAAAGCTGTGATCTTTGCAGACGAGTGATCTATACAGGAAAATAATAAATCTTTGTTTAATAATTTGCAGCGTTTTGATGTATTTTAACCCTTCCCCAAATCTCTGAGGACCTACCAGAAAATCGGTACTTGGACAGGAGAAGGGGTAGCCTATAAATACCATTGTTGGGGTCCCACCAAGGAGTTCCGTCTACAGAATCAAAAAAGCGAATTGCTGTCTATCTTCACAGCACCTCTCAAACTCAAACTTTGAAACTTATCAACAAATTCGGTGTCCTGATTTCTACACAGACAAGAAGCCTTTTGTCTTCCCTTCGGTAACCCGGGTTTTAAAGACCAGATACCATAAATATTAACAAGCTGATTTCTACACAGATCAGAACTAAACTAAATTTTATGACTTCATTAACTAAATTAAAAACTTAGTAAATAAAATTATAGTAAAAAATAGTAAATTAATAATAAAAATAGTAAATTATAGTAAAAAAAATAGTAAATTCATTAACTTCACAAGCTGGTTTCTACACACAAGTGTATAAAGCTGGTTTCTATTCACAAGTGTATACAGGGTGTCTACACTTTCGATGGGCATAACTTCAGGGTTCGATTCTACAAAGTATTTCCAACAAAAAATGTCGCTTAGCAATTTTCTTTTAACCCACTCAAAATTCTAGTTTTTTTCACTTTAAAGTTTATCTTCGCGTTTTCGACCTTACGGCACTGATATGGTCATAACTTCCTTATTTCTCCTGAAAATTCAAATCTGACTACACCTCTAGAAAGAGCGTTAAATTACCAAGCTACCTAAAGCAAAATCAAAATTTTTTAGCAATAAAATAGTATGAAAAAATCAAGTCAAAAAGCGAGCTTTAAAAATTTTAAAGCTCGCTTTTTGACTTGATTTTTTCATACTATTTTATTGCTAAAAAATTTTGATTTTGAGTAACATTTAATGTTACTTGACTTTCTTCGACCAACGTTTTCACTCTAAATCCTTGCCCATTTCGATGGGTGCTCCTCGGAGAAAACATGCTCAAATTGTCACCTTTCCAACGGTCTATCAATTTTTCTGTTCAACATTCAAAAAGAAAGAGTAAATGAAGTTTGAATGTCAAAAAACGTGTTTTACAAGCAAATCCAGTGTTTCAAGCCGGTTTATGGTCCCCCTCGATCACAAAATGGCTTGACGATTTTGGTATCATTTTCTATGTAGTTATTTACGCTGAATCCAGTGGTGATACTTCCGAATGATTCCGACTGCTAGAAAGTGAATTTCTCGAAGAAAACCTTCATTTTTCGTACATAAAATTCGCATCGTACATAAAGTAACACCTTTCTACTCAATAAAAACACCGAATTTCTAGCTGATTGAAGTTTTTGTTGAGTAGAAAGGTATTACTTTATGATATCTTCCATATCTACGAATAATGCGTATTTTATGTACGAAAACCCAAGGTTTTCTTCGAGAAATTCACTTTCTAGCAGTCGGAATCATTCGGAAGTATCACCATTGGATTCAGCGTAAATAACTACATAGAAAATGATACCAAAATCGTCAAGCCATTTTGTGATCGAGGGGGACCATAAACCGGCTTGAAACACTGGATTTGCTTGTAAAACACACGTTTTTTGACATTCAAACTTCATTCACTCTTATTTTTTGAATGTTGAACAGAAAAATTGATAGACCGTTGGAAAGGTGACAATTTGAGCATGTTTTCTCCGAGGAGCGCCCATCGAAATGGGCAGGGATTTAGAGTGAAAACGTTGGTCGAAGAAAGTCAAGTTTCAAAAAAAATTTTAAAGTTCGCTTTTTGACTTGATTTTTTGATACTATTTTATTGCTGAAAAAATTTTGATTTTGCTTTAGGTAGCTTGGTAATTTAACGCTCTTTCTAGAGGTGTAGTCAGATTTGAATTTTCAGGAGAAATAAGGAAGTTATGACCATATCAGTGCCGTAAGGTCGAAAACGCAAAAAAAAAACTTTAAAGTGAAAAAACTAGAATTTTGAGTGGGTTAAAAGAAAATTGCTAAGAGACATTTTTTGTTGGAAATACCTTGTAGAATCGAACCCTGAAGTTATGCCCATCGAAAGTGTAGACACCCTGTATAGATCAGAACCAAAATATTCATTACTATCAAAAATCCCAGTATCAGAACGTTTCGAGTTTTGATGGCGTTTGATGAAACGGCACTCACTCTGTAGGTGCAGACCGACAAGCACAAACAGCAATCTGTCATACTTGAGAACTTGGCGGGGAACTTCTCGAGGCCCCAAACGTGAAGGGAAGAACAGTTGAAGCTGAGACCAATAATTTCCCAGACCCAACTGTTGCTGCACAACCTCAAAATTGGAACTTTTGTAGACTCGCTCACGAAGTAAACAGAATTCGAAAATGATAAGCCCATTTGAGAGAGCAGACTAATAAAAATTAAAAAAAAAACATTGGATTAAAAAAAAATTCTCCCTTGATTTGCATTAGTTCATCTTCTAGTCCTTTTTATGTTTCTCAATTTAACTGTTTACAAAAAAATTTAACTGAACTGTTTTCAAAATTTTAATACGAACACAAGACCACAAGAAAAGTTGATGTTTGCCAATTAAAAAAACGATCAACACAATCGTGTAAATTGTGTTTCATAAATATCACAGGAGAATATGATCAATAATAATGTTTATTGTTCGTTTGCCAGCCCTGTAAATATTGACTAAGTCGTTGTATCTTCGCTACAGAAAGTATGAATTCGTGCTGCCCACCCTATTTGGCAGACTTTTTGTATCTTTGAATATACATTGGCACCCAACGTATGTTCTATAAATGAGTTCCTGTAACTCCTTACGAACTTAGTTGTTGTTGTGAAAGGAAAGACGACCCTAAAGAACAACCGAAGACCAATTTTCGCTGACCCACGCGACCTGAAGTTTATCCGTTTGAACTTCCACATCTGCTTACCGACTGAAACTCTAAGGATTCACA
Source organism: Apolygus lucorum (assembly GCA_009739505.2). Taxonomy (NCBI): domain Eukaryota; kingdom Metazoa; phylum Arthropoda; class Insecta; order Hemiptera; family Miridae; genus Apolygus; species Apolygus lucorum. Next base: position 187,325 of record CM019173.2, on the reverse strand, counting down.
CATCAATACTTGGTAGTTTGTTAAGGAGATGATACGGGATATTTTACAGTAATTCTGAGGTAGGGTAAAGTCGCGTAAGATGATAACTTTGTCGATTTTTCCTGCTCTGATGCGAACTATGAACGAATTCCTTTGTAGAAACGAAAAATCCTTCCACAATAACCCATAATATGTATGTGTAAATTGCACAACTTAATAAATAAATAAACCTTTACTGCGCCTCTTCTGTGCCCATCCGTTAGCTTCAACCTTGTTAATAAATTGTTATAATTTAAAATAATAAACAAAACAAAATCGATAGCTGTCCTTCAATATTAAGCTAATCTTCACGAAGGGTTTGAGTAAATTATCTCTGATCCTAGGAAGATGAATAAATTATTGTTCGATATTGACTCAGAAAAGAGTTTCCTACATTTATGAACTTTGATTAAACATCGGTTTAGAATAAAGATAATTATTTTTCAGACACCTTGATAATTTAATCATCGTTGCTGTATGGAGCAGTGGGAAGGAAGAAAAGATTTGGAATGTTCTTGATGGTTTTCGAAAACGTAAATTAAAACTACATTTTCTGTCTCTTAATCTCCCGAATCCTTTATAATTTCCCATAGTTTGCCCCCATGGCATTATTCCATCTCTCTCTTCTTTTCCTTAGGAAAGACCTTCACCCCAACTTGCAATTCCCATTGAAAACACAAACGGTGGATACAGCTTTCGTACGAGTACGCAACCACGAGAGACATTTTATGTCTTTGCGCCCCCTTTCCCCTTCATATAAAACCTCGTATTGTACTTTTGTTTGTGGAAATTTGATTGTGCTCGTTGATGGTTGCGATGTAATGTACGTAAACATTCATTTAAACAATCACGCTCATGCCGCAGCTTGTTGGCCACGCACAACGGAATGTTTTACGTAATACGATAGGGCAATTTAAATGAATCGAATGTAGCTTCCTGCGTTCAACAGGAGAGAAAAAGGCTTTGGAGCTCACTCAGGTGATCAGTGCACAATCAGGCGCCTTCAGCATTCTCCATTGACCCTGCCTCTCAAATGTCAGCTTCCTACGTTCAACAGGAGAGGAAATGGCCTTGGAGCTCACTCAGCTGATCAGTGACCACTCAGGCGCCTTCAGCATTCTCCATTGACCCTGCCTCTCAAATGTCAGCTTCCTACGTTCAACAGGAGAGGAAATGGCTTTGGAGCTCACTCTGCTGATCAGTGACCACTCAGGCGCCTTCAGCATTCTCCATTGACCCTGCCTCTCAAATGTCAGCTTCCTACGTTCAACAGGAGAGGAAATGGCCTTGGAGCTCACTCAGCTGATCAGTGACCACTCAGGCGCCTTCAGCATTCTCCATTGACCCTGCCTCTCAAATGTCAGCTTCCTACGTTCAACAGGAGAGGAAATGGCCTTGGAGCTCACTCAGCTGATCAGTGACCACTCAGGCGCCTTCAGCATTCTCCATTGACCCTGCCTCTCAAATGTCAGCTTCCTACGTTCAACAGGAGAGGAAATGGCCTTGGAGCTCACTCAGCTGATCAGTGACCACTCAGGCGCCTTCAGCATTCTCCATTGACCCTGCCTCTCAAATGTCAGCTTCCTACGTTCAACAGGAGAGGAAATGGCCTTGGAGCTCACTCAGCTGATCAGTGACCACTCAGGCGCCTTCAGCATTCTCCATTGACCCTGCCTCTCAAATGTCAGCTTCCTGCGTTCAACAGGAGAGGAAATGGCATTGGAGCTCACTCAGCTGATCAGTGACCACTCAGGCGCCTTCAGCATTCTCCATTGCCCTGCCTCCGTAACGCTGTTGGATGAAGATACCTATTTTCCTCTCACGATCATGTTGACATCTCATTTGTTGCTCACATCATACTCGTATGTTAGTAAACATGCGCATAATTCAGCTTTCCGTACAGGTGCATTCATATTAGGGACCGTGTACCATGATTAATAAATTGAGAGCTTTCCAATGAGTGGTGAACGATTTTTGTGGGGTGGAAAATGAGGAAGTTAGTTTTCCCTAGGAACGATTGGTTGTACGTGAAAATCATCAGAAAATTTCCGCGTGACGCTCCCCTCGTGACAGTGCCCCGTTACAATGCCCGCGTGACAGTGCCCCGTTACAATGCCCGCGTGACGATTTTTCATTTATGTGCCATAGTAAAGACATAAAATGTCAAAAAAAAATGAATTGTCCTTAGGAATTAATCTAAGGAGCATTTTAAAAAGACGTTATTTTTCAAAGGTAAATTTTATAATTCTGCAACACATTGGGACATTTTCATGAGCGTTTTCTTATTGTATTTATTACTACACAACAAGGTAGTGAAGTAAGGTTGTTAGTTCATGTACCCAAGCATCAAAACAGTTGATTGTTCTCAACGCAACAAAGTGAGTCTATTTTATTTGTTGGTTTCGTGAGCAAGTTTTCGTGACGATTTTTCAGTTTATGTGCCAAAGCAAAGACATGAAAATGTCAATAGTTACGCTATGGTTACAAAAACGTCAACTTGGAAAATTGGTAGTTGTGCTGTGAGCGCTGCGGGGAACTCCATCAATAGGACCTCTCAATGTCAGGTGAATAGGTAGGAGGTGAGTGCCAAGTAACAGAACAACAATACTCGTACTTCGATAAACCAACCAAAAAGAAAGACAAAAGAAGATTAAGTATAGTAGGCTCGTTAGCAGTACTCTAGATACTGAAACATTAATTTTAATCAGATAGGGTGACTCGCCCAGTGAATGAACACTTAAGCTCTTAGCACACTAGTGACGAACTTTAATGTCTATAGTTCTTAAAGTTGGTGTACTACACTACTTGAATTTGTCTGATGTTGTTTAAAATTATATAAGGAACAAGAATAGCATGGGAGAAGACGAGAAAAGTTGATTTTTATAGCTAATTTTCCACAATAAATTCGTTAATGTATTTCACCCCATGAATGAACACTATTTCCTAGTGAATGAACCCTGAAATTCCAGAGAATGAACACTCCATTCCCATACACATTCACCTGTTCATTCACTGGATAGAATAGTTATTTAAACAAGTTGAGGCAAAAAACGCTGCAAATTATTACACAACGGTTTATTATTAGCGAATTTTCAAAGAAAATGAAGCTATTGCAATGGCCTCAAAATTTTTAGAATCGACTTTTTCGAAAAATTTTCACACTGAAATCCGTTTTGGAACATTCTGAAACGATCCCTGAAGTTTTTCCAAAAATCATATGTATATATATATGTGTCATTCCGGACGATAACTTGAGTAATTGTTTAAAAATTTTTTTTTAGTTTTTGCCAAAATGTTTGTAACAACAAACCATAGGTCAAGTTCGTTAACCAGCAATTTTGGACAATCCAAAGTGGTCCAAAATTCAAAAAAAACTCCAAAAAAATGGGGTTTTCCCGTTTTTTGAGGTTTTTACATTGAAAATCATGGTAATTTATGGTATATTCGGATTCAGCACAAAATTTCCGATATGAATGCTTATTTCAAAACTGAAAATTGTCCAAAATTAAGAAAAGTTTGTAGCTATATATATATATAATGAATACGTGCGTATATTTGTTGTAACCAGAAATGCAGTAGCCGTATGGGTACTCTATAAGTTCATGTGCAAAAAAAAAAAAAAAAAAATAGTTAGTTCAAATATTTAATCGACAACTGCCACCGATAGAAACGTTTAAAACCGAGTGTATTATTGAAAATCGCACGATTTTTTCGTACATATCGCGAATATATTTAAATGTTATTAAATTAATTACTTAGATGCAGCAGGTAACGCACCAAGGAGAAAAATATGTGATAAACAAGGTGACTTGTTGTGATGAGGTTGGGAACAAGTGATCATGAACGCGATCTGTCGCACTGATCTTTAACTACGCCCAGGAGCTTCCCCAATCAGAACGCTTCTCGGGCTCCCAGATTCAGCTTTCAGCCCAGTGATTTCACGTCTTCCAGGACGTCGATTATTGGTGTAAAAGTATGTAATAAAAACATATATACATATATATAAACCAAGAATCGAAAAAAAAACTTAATACAACAAATTGCAACACCATTGGTCCTTTTCTTAACCACACCTTAAACTGAATGATTTCTTTGAAAATTCGCTCATCAATTCATGCTGCATGGATGGACTTTTTTTATATAGATCACTCGTCTACAAAATCACCAACCATCCATAATGAAGAGAAAAAGAAAAAAAAAATCAAAATCACCAACCATCGATCGCATTTCGGTCAGCTCTAATTTGAACGGAGATTAGGCCTCTTTTGCGATTCACACTCGTGTTTTGATTTATATATATATGTATATATTTCAATATAAACCCTTAAATTTCCGTAGGGCGCGAACGGTTTGTCCTACAGAGCTCCAGGTGGTCTCAAAAAATTCTAAAAATTCTATAGAATCTTAAATTGAAGGAAAAACAATACCTTTATATCAAAATTTTTTGAGTTAGGGCGTTTTCAAAATTTCAAAATTGATTTTGGAACCCTTAGGAGTGACCTACCTCAACCAAAAGCTTCGGGGCACAACTAGACCCCAAATGGAGCCTACATACCAAATTTCATCAAAATCGGTCAATGCTAAGTGGCAAAAGTGCCGCGTACGGCGGACGGCGGACGGACGGCCAAATTTTTATTCGATTTTTGGATTCTACGTACCTTGAAACGTAAACCATCAAATTTTGAGGGGGTGTTAAAATTTTTTTTCTTGGTCGATTCCAAAGGTTCATTATTGAAAATAATAAACCAAAATCAGCAGTTTAGTTGTTTCTTCACTTAGGAAGCCTCCATTCGATTTAAAAACCGTGAAATAACCCTCCAGCCAGTGAATGAACAGCCGTTCATTTACTGGTTGGAGGTCATATTTTAGCTCCCACAGTATGAACACCCAACAAAACATATCATAATAAGAAAAAATCCCTTCTACCCAATTAGTTTTCTCTAGAAAAACATATCAGCTACAAAAATAAAGCATGACATTAACTAATTTAGTATTTAACTTTCCTCTAAACACTAATCTCCACGTAATGGCCAACTCCAGTTTTTACCCCTAGAGACGTTCTTGGAGACTGACCTGTTGATAACATCAAAACCAAAGAAGATGGCAGACTTTTTTTTTATCTACTGCTTCACCCCGCTATCTATGATAAGTTGATGGAACTAATGAAAAACACCGTTATCACCAGGGTGCATCACAAGCCTTATTATTCCCAAATAACCTCGTACTGTTCATTCACTGGGGGGTGTTCATTCACTGGGCGAGTCACCCTACTTGTCGGCCCCATATCCCCCGGAATTGGCCGAATTAATTTTATCATCTGAAATCGCGCGTTGATTGATTTTATTATTGAACTTAGGTGGCTCCTTTATGGCATTGCGTTGGCTTGTGTGTGGAAGGGAGAATACAAACCTACCTTTATTTGCCCTACCTGTTCATATACAGAGTGTAACACTATAAGAACGTTAACGCGAAGAATTTCGATTCTACAACTTATTTCCGATCGAAAATGCCTCCTAGAAATTTTCGTTTAACCTCTTGTTTTTCCAAGTTTTTACAATTTTAAATTTTTTGTCGTTTTTTTAACCTTATGTCACTAACACCTCCGTAACGCCCTTTGGATACAGTAAAAAATTAAAACAAATTATACCGTTGGAAAGAGCGTTAAATTTCTCATGTTTCTGTTACAGAATTAAAAATTTTCAAGTACATAACAAGAGGGAAAAATTGGCCTGAAGAGTAAAATTTGTCAAATCTTCTAATTTTGAGGTATTTTCAATCGTTTGAAAGAGCTAGTACCTAATCATACTCGATTGTTTCCCACTGCATTCCTAAAAGATGCTCAAAAAGGTCAGCTTTCCAACGGTATTCGTCAGTTTTGTTGTTTAGTAGGAACATTTTTGAGAAACTTGAGTTTTCATGCAGAAAAACGTGGTTTTTACCATGGATAACCACGGTTTCTGAGTAATATGCGCTGGTCTAGAAAAATTATGTTGAACCTCGTATTATATGATTTATTTTTTTACGCTCAATCGAATGGTGATACTGCTCATTCTCCCACTTAACCCTTGTAACATTAAAAAAATTGGTACTACAGTGATGTGAAAAAAAAGATTACCTCTATTTCATAAACCGAGATCCACTTTGAAATAATATTTTTATTTTCACTGTTTTTAAAATTTGTTCAGTTATGAGAATATTGGTCAAAAAGCTCAGCGTTCGTACGATATTAGTCAGTTTTGGGTTTATTATTTTCAATAATGAACCTTTGGAATCGACCAAGAAAAAAATTGTTTAACCCCCTCAAAATTTGTTGGTTTACGTTTCAAGGTACGTAGAATCCAAAAATCGAATAAAAATTTGGCGTCCGTCCGCCGTACGCCGTACGCGGCACTTTCCCCACTTAGCATTGACCGATTTTGATGAAATTTGGTATGTAGGCTCCATTTGGGGTCTAGTTGTGCCCCGAAGATTTTGATTGATGTAGGTCACTTCTAAGGGTCGAAAAATGAATTTTGAAATTTTGAAAACGACCTAACTCAAAACATTTTGGTATAAATGATATTTTGATATATTTTTTCCATCAATTTAACACAGTGTGGAATTTTTTTTAGAATTTTTTGAGACCACGCGGAGCCCTTGTATAACAAACCGTCCGCTCCCTACGAGAATATGAGCGTTGGACGTACGATAAATTAGAAACACGAGTGTGAATCGCAAAAGAGGCCTAATCTCCATTCAAATTTTAGCTGACCGAAATGCGATCGATGTTTTTCTTCAAGCTGTGATCTATACAGGGTGTTTCACGAAAAGGTTACACCCCCCTTCATTTCCGCAAAATACATCGTAAAAAATTCCAACCAACGCAATTCTTCATGATTTTTTGTGAGGATCTCAGGAAAAATACTTTTGCGCAAAAAAGTTGAGCGCAATCGTGCGCAATTGACACTAACTTCATTTTTTCAAATGGAACCCCCCTTTTTTTATTACAGATTCGGATTCTACGTCAAATTTCATGAAAAATTCATACCCACATCGATTTGTTTTATTGCGCGCAACCTGGCTTTTTGAACGCTCTAAGTTGCGCAACTCCACAATTGCGCAAAAATTAGGTTTTGGAGAACCCTTAGTGTGGCACATGTTTTTTCATCATTTTTTGACGCTGAATCACGGGGTGTCATCCGTTTTGAGAAAAACCAAGATTTAAGAGGAAAATAATAAACCAAAATTAACATTTCTTTCACGAAAACATCAGTTTTGAGGTCGAAATCATGTTTATTTTTTATTTTCTCACCTCCTTTTGAACCACGGGCTTGGGGCCGTCTACGGTGGAGCTAAAAATAAAAACTGACAGCATGATCATGCTTGAAGTGAATAAAATTACCTAAAAACTCATAACGATTTAAAAAGAGCGATTTTTTCACTAAAAACAACCGAATTTTTGGCCGCTATTTTGAAAAATTCCACTCAAATTGAAAAACGGATGTCACCATGTGATTTAGCGTTAAAAAATGATGAAAAAACATGTGCCACACTAAGGGTTCTCCAAAATCTAATTTTTGTGCAATTGTGGAGTTGCGCAACTTAGAGCGTTCAAAAAGCCAGGTTGCGCGCAATAAAACAAATCGATGTGGGTATGAATGTCTCATTAAATTTGACGTAGAATCCGAATCTGTAATAAAAAAGGGGGGTTCCATTTGAAAAAATGATGTTAGTGTCAATTGCGCACGATTGCGCGCAACTTTTTTGCGCAAAAGTATTTTTCCTGAGATCCTCACAAAAAATCATGAAGAATTGCGTTGGTCGGAATTTTTTACGCTGTATTTTGCGAAAATGAAGGGGGGTGTAACCTTTTCGTGAAACACCCTATATAGGAAAATAATAAACCATTGTGTAATAATTTGCAGCGTTTTTAAAAGTAGGAACATATACCGTTGGAATGCTGGGCTTTTTGGTCATCTTTTAGGGTTACAGTGGGAAACAATCGAGTATGATTACTAGTTCTTTCAAACGATTGAAAAAACCTCAAATTTAGAAAATTTTGCAAATTTTACTCTTCAGGTCAATTTTTCCTCTTGTTACGTACTTCAAAATTTTTAATTCTGTAACAGAAAGATGGGAAATTTAACGCTCTATCCAACGGTATAATTTGTTTCAATTTTTTACTGTATCCAAACGGCGTTACGGAGGTGTTAGTGACATAAAGTTAAAAAACGAGAAAAAAAATTTAAATTGTAAAAACTTGGAAAAACAAGGGGTTAAACGAAAATATCTAATTGGCATTTTCGATCGGAAATTAGTTGTAAAATCGAAATTCTTCGCGTTGACGTTCTTATAGTGCTACACTCTGTATATTATATCATAAACCTTAAGAGACAGGAATAAAGTATCTATTGTCTTTAGCCATTCTGTATTATATATGACTCCATAATTGCTCCTTGATTGGAACCAGAATCAACAAGATTAATAGCAATCGCGGTATGATTAATATGCGATATAGTTATTGGTTACCTACCAATAACCCCCAATCAATATTCACACCTTGAAATTGATTTTCGTAGGTCTCATCATGTCCCTCATATTTGTTTCATTTGTTTCAATGCACAACATGGCTCTGAACAGCTTCCCCTGACTAGCAACCTGATCCCTCGCCGCAATACTGGCTTCTACACTACTTTAGGATGGCTGTTTTAAAAGCGCCGAATAACTACACGACGGTCAATTAATTTTATGCAAAGATAAGTCTGCGGAGAACACGACTTCTACCAACCATGTTACCGCGGAGGGTTAACAAGCAAGTTAATTTTGTCAGAAAGTATTTACCAGCTAAACTTCGTTATCCCGATGTTGTGGATGAAAACACAAGTGAGTGACATGAAATTCGCATTTGATTGAGTTACTGAAATTTGGCTCACTAGCATCGGAGAACGTTCAAATTCACACTCGTGTTTCAGACATCATTCGCCAAACAGAGTATCTGAGATAGTTCTTGAGATATAAGGCCACTTCAAAAGCTAGTTTTCACCTTCGATTGACTAAAACTTTTGATAATGAACGTCGAAATCATCGAAACATGTTGGTTTACTCGAGAAAAAACGCTGCAAATTATTACACAATGGTTTATTATTTTTCTATAGATCACTCGTCTACAAAATCACCAACCATCCAATATGAAAAAAAAAAAAAATCACCAACTATCGATCGCATTTTGGTCAGCTCTAATTTGAACGGAGATTAGGCCTCTTTTGCGATTCACACTCGTGTTTTGATTTATATACATATATTTCAATATAAACCCTTAAATTTTTGTAGGGAGCGAACGGTTTGTCCTACAGAGCTCCGGGTGGTCTCAAAAAATTCTAAAAATTCTATAGAATCCAAAATTGAAGGAAAAACAATACCTTTATATCGGAATTTTTTGAGTTAGGGCGTTTTCAAAATTTCAAAATTGATTTTGGAACCCTTAGGAGTGACCTACATCAACCAAAAGCTTCGGGGCACAACTAGACCCCAAATGGAGCCTACATACCAAATTTCATCAAAATCGGTCAATGCTAAGTGGCAAAAGTGCCGCGGACGGCGGACGGACGGCCAAATTTTTATTCGATTTTTGGATTCTACGTACCTTGAAACGTAAACCATCAAATTTTGAGGGGGTGTTAAAATTTTTTTTTCTTGGTCGATTCCAAAGGTTCATTATTGAAAATAATAAACCAAAAGACACCTTCAGAAGCTTGTTTTCACCTTCGATTGACTGGAAAAGTCGAAAATGAACGTCGAAATCATTGAAACTTGTTGGTTTACTCGTGAGAAAAGACAACTTCCAAACCTTGTTTTCATCTTCGATTGACTGAAAAAGTCGAAAATGAACGTCGAAGCAAGTTGGTTTACTCGAGAGAAAAGACTCCTTCAGAAGCTTGTTTTCACCTTCAGTTGACTGAAAATGTTGATAATGAACGTCGAAATCATCGTTTACTCGAACTAAAGACATAAAACGTCCCAATGTACTGCAGACGCGTATGCAAGCGTCAAGATGCTGCAAATTATCTATTCTAAACAGATGAATTAAAAGCTTATCAGCATGTCTGTCTTGACATATTAAAAAAAAACTTGATGCACTTTTAACGATTCTTGCCATGTGTAACGCCCACAACACACACCATGTCATATTGTTAATAAATCGATTACTCCACCATTGGATCGAAGACTTCTTTTCAAATTTGCTTATTGACAAGTGACTGCCTTTTTGGTTTATTATTTTCAATAATAAGCCTTTGGAATCGAGCAAGAAAAAAAATTTAACCCCCCCCCCCCCTCAAAATTTGATGTTTTACGTTTCAAGGTACGTAGAATCCGAAAATCGAATACAAAAATTTCCATCCGTCCGCCGTACGCGGCACTTTTCTTACAACACTGGACCGATTTGGTTCAAAATTGGTATATGGGCTCCATTTGGGGTCTAGTTGTGCCGCGAAGCTTTTGGTTGATGTAGGTCACTTCTAAGGGGTGAAAATTAAGGGTTGAAATTTTCAAGAGTGCCCTAGCTCGTAAACTCTCGAAATAAAGGTATCGTTTTTTTACCAATTTTAAATAGTATTGAATTTAAAAAAATTTTTGAGACCACCCGGAGCTGTGTAGGACAAACCCTTCGGTCCCTACGAGTACTTGAAGGTTTTCCTTCGATAAAACAGAATCATGAGTGTGAATCGCAAAAGAGGTCTAATCTCCACTCAAATTTTATCGGACTAAAATGCGATCGCTGTTCAGTTCTTCGATTTGTATACAGTTTTGCCTTCTGCGTAACCAGTAATCAAATTTCCATATGAAGCTTCTATTTTTCGAATCGAGTGAGAAGCGTTTAGTTCTTTCTAATAAACTTGATTGTGAAGGTGTGAAGCCAGTATGGTGTGATAGGTAGTACCTAGCTGGTAGGTAAAAAAAAAGCCATTTTCAATCCTATTGAATGGAAGTGCTCTTCCAGGCGTCTCCAGCATTCGAGGAGATCTTCTTCACTCTTCAGATCAGCTGAGTTAGCTCCAAAGCCATTTTCAATCCTATTGAATGGAAGTGCTCTTCCAGGCGTCTCCAGCATTCGAGGAAATCTTCTTCACTCCTCAGATCACTGATCAGCTGAGTGAGCTCCGAAGCCATTTTCATTCCTATTGAATGGAAGTGCTCTTCCAGGCGTCTCCAGCATTCGAGGAGATCTTCTTCACTCTTCAGATCACTGATCAGCTGAGTGAGCTCCAAAGCCATTTTCATTCCTATTGAATGGAAGTGCTCTTCCAGGCGTCTCCAGCATTCGAGGAGATCTTCTTCACTCCTCAGATCACTGATCAGCTGAGTGAGCTCCAAAGCCATTTTCATTCCTATTGAATGGAAGTGCTCTTCCAGGCGTCTCCAGCATTCGAGGAGATCTTCTTCACTCTTCAGATCACTGATCAGCTGAGTGAGCTCCAAAGCCATTTTCATTCCTATTGAATGGAAGTGCTCTTCCAGGCGTCTCCAGCATTCGAGGAGATCTTCTTCACTCTTCAGATCACTGATCAGCTGAGTGAGCTCCAAAGCCATTTTCAATCCTATTGAATGGAAGTGCTCTTCCAGGCGTCTCCAGCATTCGAGGAGATCTTCTTCACTCTTCAGATCACTGATCAGCTGAGTGAGCTCCAAAGCCATTTTCATTCCTATTGAATGGAAGTGCTCTTCCAGGCGTCTCCAGCATTCGAGGAGATCTTCTTCACTCCTCAGATCACTGATCAGCTGAGTGAGCTCCAAAGCCATTTTCATTCCTATTGAATGGAAGTGCTCTTCCAGGCGTCTCCAGCATTCGAGGAGATCTTCTTCACTCCTCAGATCACTGATCAGCTGAGTGAGCTCCAAAGCCATTTTCATTCCTATTGAATGGAAGTGCTCTTCCAGGCGTCTCCAGCATTCGAGGAGATCTTCTTCACTCTTCAGATCACTGATCAGCTGAGTGAGCTCCGAAGCCATTTTCAATCCTATTGAATGGAAGTGCTCTTCCAGGCGTCTCCAGCATTCGAGGAGATCTTCTTCACTCTTCAGATCACTGATCAGCTGAGTGAGCTCCGAAGTCATTTTCAATCCTATTGAACGCGGGAAGCTGAAATTTGAGAGGGAAGGTCAAGGGAGAATACAGATGGTGGTAGGTGCTATTGATGGAGAACCAGTGATCTATACAGAAGGGTGATCTATAGAGAAAATAATAAACCTTTGAGCAATGATTTGCAGCGTTTTTTGTTAGGTATAAAATTGTCTGACTTTTGTTGATGTCATTTGTATCAAATGCTCGATGCCTCAAAATAGCGAAAGTTTATTCTTTTCATCAATATCGGGCGCAACTGACTATTAATTCCAAGATAAATCGTCATACCTTACGAAAATGTCGGAAATTCATCTAACTTGGTTAAACCGACGAGATCTCATGACGCGATTAGCTTCGCCGAAACGGAGATGAGAATTCTCATTTGCGAAACTGGATTTGTTTAATTGGCCTCAAAATGAAGAACGTGATGAGTTTCAAGCAGATGTCCTGTCCCATTTCCACCTGGTTTCTGTGGATTCACCTCGTAGGTGGCACTTTCACTTCGACACTACTTTCATCACCAAAGAGGTGGCTAAACAACGGAAGGCTCTGCGGAGGAAAAATTACGTGTTATTCAAGCATATATGACATATATAGGAGAAAGGCATTTGAGAGGAAAAACTGAGTGCGGCAGCATGATTTCCTTTTTTCAAAACCGAATAAAACGCATTCGATGAATCATAAAGTTTGTATTTGGTTTTTAAAATGTAGGTACACTACTAAAGTTTTGTTCTACATAGTTTTGAAGGTAAAATCACTTAGGTGATGTCCCCAATTCTCAATTCATTGAACAAACCGATTTCTGGCGCTTGTCATGACCCTTTCATGTATAGCAGGTGTCATGTTGGAAGTTCTTTCCTGATGTCGTTCTTTAACCCTAATTTGACCATGGTGTCACTGATGTCACGAATAACATCTTGGGAATTCCACAGCTGTCCCAAAGTACCACCAGATTAGCTAATATGTAAATTGCATTTTAAAAATTGATAGACATAGCTGAATTTTTTGAACCATTTTTTGTAAGTTATTAAAAATCAAAAAATGAAGTTATGACCAAAATTTAGAAAAATTTTTCATTGATTTCGTTGGAAATTTTAGTCATAACTCTATTTTGAGACTTCCAATAGCCCACAAAAAATTTGTTGTCTACTAAATTTGAAATTGCAATTTAATTTTGGTTTCTCCGGTGACACTTTGGGACATCCGTGGAGTTCCTGAGATGTTTCCGGTGACACTAGTGATACCATGGTCCAATCAGGGTTAAATTCATGGATCCTTGGACGGTTCACAAACACGGGATTTCAAAAACCCAATAGAAACATATTGTTTAGTAATGCATGCATTCCGAGGGACGTCCCATTGGATAAGCATTAGATCAGTTTAACCAGTTGGTAAGCGATAAAACTCTTTCACTCGATGTAATTTATTTATTACTTTAGGCAATGGTACAGAGAATAATTCATGAAAATCCGGAGGTATAATGAGAATTTTTCCTCAATTTCAAAGGTTGGGTACATTTAGTAAGCAGTAGAGGAACCGAAATATTGAAAAATCGGATGTTTTGTGAATATTATCCCCCCACTCATCCCCTCCCCATGCGAATTTTGGTACTCGGATGAAATCATGTACAACTCGGGAGTTATTTGAGTCAAGTAAATACAGAAACACACAAATCGGTTGGTTATTGAGGCCTGGGCAGAGTTTACAAGATTATGCCCGCAAACGCACGTTTTTTAAGCATTAACCCCCCCTTTCCCCCCTTAAAAATCAAAATCCAAAATTCCGGCGCCGTAGTGCACAACTAGATAGTTTTCCGCATCGAACAAAAAAAGAACCAGGAAAATCGGTTGAGTACTAAGGCCTGTGCAGAGTACACAAGATTTTGTTACACACACACACACACACACACTCAGACATACACCTATGGTTTTTTTCGCGGATTTGGATTCAGAATGGTCTAAAACGGATTACTGTGTGGTTATTTTTTTTTTATGTTGAGTATTGTCCAACTTCACCCCAGATCGATCGCATAAGGACGCCCAAGTCTTACTGTGGGGCGTCTTAAAAACTCGGCCCGTCGGGCCTCGCCAGGGGGCAGCCCGCAGGACCCCCGGATGGTTACTGCTTAGAGCCTTCGGCTCAAATGAAAGAAACATGGTACATGCTTTAGCCGTGTTTTGCTTGTTTGCTGTTTCCTTTTACTAGGAATTTGTTGTTTTAATTTACCTCTTTATGGGCCTACTTTTCAAATTGCTCGTCATTTCATTCACCTCTTGATGTCCCAATGGTATTCATAACGAAATCTCGCCTAGGTTTTAAGATCCTTTGATCACACTCGTAAAAACCAAGCCAACCAACAACATCAACATAATCCACTATCAACAGCAAAATAAATGGATGTTTCTTTTTACCGTGAATTTTGTTTAGAGTTCTAAACAGAGGTATATCTCAGCTTCCTCCATATTTTCAGCGGTTTTGGCAGCATACAATTTACGCATTAATTCAGGGCTTTTCAACGGTTGGCGAACGATTTTCGTGGGATGAAAACTAACGGTGATACATTTCCCGCTCTAATAGAGAATGAATATAGTATATTCATTACAAAATCCCGCTCTACTTTTGTTCCACTGTTTCGTTACGTTTTTGCCTAGTTAGGTGAAGGCTAAAGCTCTATCTAAAGCTAATGCTGCTATCTCTTTGTATTCATCGTACTTGGATGTATTTAAATATTAGGGGGTCCGTTGTGGCCACGGTCGCTGGGGCTAGCGTTCTTTGGCGGTGGAATTTGGACCGACTCCTGCGGGGGTCGTGGGTTCAAATTTTACCGCGGGGAGCTCGCGTTTCATCGCCCTCCTCGTCCCAACCCGGGGCAGTGAGGCGATGGGAAGCCATGAGCGAAATCATCAGAACAAATTCTGATCTTCCCTTTGGAAAACAGCCGATGGCGTCCGATACGCCGGGAATGGCAGTCGGACGACAATCCAACCTGAACTGGTTGTTTGCTTTACTTTACTTACTTTATGTATTTAAATATTCTTGTTCAAGTTGATAGTTGAAAGACTATACTCATTGCCCAGGCCTTTCTAAAGTTGATACTCACTTTTAAGAGGTGTAGTTATAAGATTACAGGAGTCAATTATGAACTTACTAGCTGAAAAGCCTGCTAAAAACAGGCAAAAAAAATTGTAGATATGTAAAAAAAAATTTGATGTCACGGCCTGGAATCGAACCCGGGACCCCCGTACGTACGTACGGTTGGCATTTTATGTATATAGATAGATAAGGAATAAGGATCAAAAGGACTTAATAAATGAATAAGGATCAAATTTGCAAGTCTGAATCACTTCCAATGGTGAATTCAACTTTGGTATGTAAAGTTGAGTTTCGTACACAGTAATGTCAAGTGAAAACGCTGAAAATCATTGCTCAACGGTTTATTATTTTCTGTATAGATCACCCTTCTGTATAGATCACTGGTTCTCCATCAATAGCACCTACCACCATCTGTATTCTCCCTTGACCCTGTCTGTATTCCCTCTCAAATTTCAGCTTCCTGCGTTCCATAGGATTGAAAATGGCTTCGGAGCTCACTCAGCTGATCAATGATCTGAAGAGTGAAGAAGATCTCCTCGAATGCTAGAGACGCCTGGAAGAGCACTTCCATTCAGTAGGAGTAAAAATGGCTTCGGAGCTCACTCAGCTGATCAGTGATCTGAAGAGTGAAGAAGCCTTTGAGCAATGATTTGCAGCGTTTTTTACCCACCAACATTTTTTGTACCTACCAACTTTTTGCTTCCTCACTACCGAAGGTAGGGAAGCTTTGTATTCGTGAAAGAAGTGAAAAAGAAAAAATGTCCTCCAAAATCAAAATTTTCACTTGCTTTTTGCGTTTTAGAGCTTCCCGAACAATTTTGGTTCCGTGTCTGTCTGTCAGTCAGTCTGTCTGTGGTCAATCCTTGTCCCGGGCAAAACTATACTAACCTGTGGTCCGATTTTGATGAAATTTTCAGGGATTGTGCGGGTTAGGTCCTAGACGGTCCCCTATCAATTTCAGCACCTTCGGACCAATAGGAGCGAGTGCGCATGCGCAAACGTGAATTTCCTGGAACCTCGGTTTCTAATGAACCGATTTTGCTCAAATTTGGAGGTTAGTTAGGGACTAACTTCTAAGAGACACCCTATAAGTTTCAATCAAATTGGTCAAGCAATAGCCGCTGCGCATGCGCGAACTTTAAATTTATTGTTACAACCAAAACTCCGCAACTATTCAACCAATTTCGATGAAATTTTCAGGGATTGTGTGGTTTAGGTCCTAGACGGTGGACCGCTAAATAAAATTCTACGTTGAAAATACAAAATATTATAAACTATAATACCTTAAAAAAATTATAAAAATATTATAAACATTAATACCTGCAACCCTATCCCGCATATTATCGCCAATATTTTGGTATTCAATAACTCTTTGAATCATAATTTTTTCGCCAACTGATTCTATACGTCCATGTTACAATGAGTGAGGAAGCTATACTGCCCACCCAACTTGGCAGACGTTTTTTTACCTACTAGCTAGGTAATACCTACCACACCATACTGACTTCACACCTTCACAATCAAGTTTATTAGAAAGAACTAAACGCTTCACACTCGATTGGAAAAATAGAAAGCTTCATATGGAAATTTGATTACTGGTTACGCAGAAGGCAAAACTGTATACAAATCGAAGAAATGGACAGCGATCGCATTTAAGTCCGATAAAATTTGAATGGAGATTAGACCTCTTTTGCGATTCACACTCATGATTCTGTTTTATCGAAGGAAAACCTTCAAGTACTCGTAGGGACCGAACGGTTTGTCTTACAGAGCTCCGGGTGGTCTCAAAAATTTTTAAAAATTCAATACTATTTAAAATTGGTGAAAAAACGATACCTTTATTTCGAGAGTTTTCGAGCTAGGGCACTCTTGAAAAATTCAACCCTTAATTTTCACCCCTTAGAAGTGACCTACATCAACCAAAAGCTTCGCGGCACAACTAGACCCCAAATGGAGCCCATATACCAAATTTGAACCAAATCGGTCCAGTGTTGCTAAGAAAAGTGCCGCGTACGGCGGACGGACGGAAATTTTTTTATTCGATTTTCGTATTCTACGTACCTTGAAACGTAAAACATCAAATTTTGAGGGGGGGTTGAAATTTTTTTTTTCTTGCTCGATTCCAAAGGCTTATTATTGAAAACAATAAACCAAAATTCCTATTCACAAGGCATTGGAGTAGTACAGAACTAGTACTGGAAGTACGATAGTACCTACACTCCAAGTTTTTGAGATCAATCACTTTTGTTTTCATTAGAATCACTACCTACATCTTCTCACTTAGATCACTCGATCCAGATTTCAGTGTATAACAACTGGAAGGAAATCACCGGATTTCTTATTCAACGAACGACTCCTCTAGTCTCGTAGGGACTCCAGAAAAACCCCAATGCGTCAACCGCAATACAGTCCAAGTACATGATGAAAAAGAGTGGGGGAAGGGGGGGGGGGAACCCGCAAGAGTGGTTTTGGCGTTGTTATTGTATATCCACGTCCATTGGGAGCAGGTAGACATCAGGTTGAACGAAAGGCCGATCCCGATGAAAACGTCTTGTGCCGGCTGTTATATCAGGGAAACTCTCGAAGGGAATTGCTTACTTGTTGCTCCCTTTTCGTTGTCCCTTCTGTTCAGTCTCAGCTTCTTTATGTGACTCGACTTTCGAGAAGTTCATCATTTTGTCTCCGGCTCTTCTTCAATATTTCGAAGAAGTAAAGAGAGAGAAGTTGGAGGACTACCGCTGAAACAATAATTATTTCTCATTAATTAATACGCAGACGTATGCGTAATTTTCACACATGATATTTCTCTCCAAGAACTTTGGTTGGTACCTACGTAAGCAGGTAGATAGATTTTGTTCCCCCCGAGAAATATTATGACAATAAAACACGCAGGAAAATAAAAGCACTGCCGCTTCGTCACGCCGAAAGTTCTTTACGCGCAGAATTAGTGTAAAAAGCTTGCTTATATAGCATTTTCCAGTTGAATTAAACCTTTTTCCAAAAGAATTAAACCTTTTTCCAAAAGAATTAAACCTTTTTCCAAATGAATTAAACCTTTTTCCAAAAGAATTAAACCTTTTCCCAAATAAATTAAACCTTTTTCCAATGCAATTAAACTTTTTTCCAAAATAATTAAACCTTTTTCCAAAACAATTAAACCTTTAGCGGGAAAATAAGGAATGCAAGTATATAAATCGCGAAACAGTTTAATCATGAATTAGGTTGAATGAATTGCAGAAAAGCGAACTACAAAGGCGTGAACAAATAACGAAGGGTCAATGAATAATGACAACAAACAGAAATTAACAGTTGTTGATGCAGCGGGTCTCCATTCGCCGCTGCAGGCAACAGTAGGAACATGTCTGTGACACATGTAGTTCGCGCAGTCTTGGGGGGTTACTGTACCTGTACTTGTTGCAATTACTTGAGTAAGAATGTGCTCTTCTCGGCGGCCTAATATTCCTCTTGCTGCTAACTTGACTTTTGCGAAAGCTTTTTCAACCAGATTTAGCATCGGCGAGTATGGTGGTAAAAACTTTATGGCCATTTGTGTGGAAGCCATGAAGTTTTGCACTTCATTTGCTCGATGAATCCGAGCATTGTCCATTATAAGTGTTACATCCTCTGCATCAGGTAGTTCCGTTTCGAGTTCCCGTAGAAAGTTAACGAAAATTTGGGCAGTCGTTGTCCCAGAAGTCACAATTTTTGAGTGAACGATGCCTTGATTGTTCAACGCTACGATAAGCGATGTGTTTCGCCCTCGTACGGTGGGAACAGTGACAACGGCTCTTGTTCCTACTCTTGAGCGAGCTTGAGATCGCCTGAGATGAAGATTGAAGCCACTCTCGTCAATGAAAATGAGTTTCTCCCTGCTTGCTGGAACTGATTGATTGAAGCCCAGTGCATATCGTCTTCTGGCCTCAATAGTCGCCTCACTATTCATTCTATCTACTTCCAGTGAGGCTTTTTTAAGAGTAATTTTTACTTCATGCAAGGCCCTGTGTATGGAGGAAATACTCAAATCTATATTTCGCTCAAGTAGATTCTGCCTAATTCGCTTGATAGTTATACCAGGCTCATTTTCAATCGTTCTTTCGATCATTTCAAGCACGTCGGAGCTGACTTTCCTCGGTCTGTGTCCTCGTGGTCTGTTGTTAACAACTTCATTATCTCTCTTATATTTACACACTATGGTTTTTCCAGTATTCAAATTAATACCTGACTTTGAGGCTGCTTCCTTAACTGAATAACCTTCTTCCTTAACTGAATAACCTTCTTCGTATAAATTCACAAACAACTTCTTTTTTTCAATAGAAACACTCTGGTATTTCCCACGTCTCCGTCTGACATTCTGACTAGCGATAGTAGATTCTGATGAACTTGATTCACTTTCGATTACAGCTCCGCGCCTTCTCTCAACAACAATAATTGAACTTGAGCTAGAATCGCTAGCACTCATGATCATTCGTTCGAACAGAACCGTAGGTACAGCAGAAAGTGGTATGCGGCTAGGAGAAACTGTGGTCAAACGACGTTGGGTCATTAAGGAGGAATAGACGACGGATACCTACGAAGGAATCCCTTCGAAGTGATATCACTCGGAAGGGATTCAACAGTGGTGTCATCTTCATGCTCACTGACATTTCACTGGTCGCTACGTCGTTTGTTTATTTTCTATTACATCCCCTTCTTTTGAGAGGTTTAATTGTTTTGGAAAAAGGTTTAATTATTTTGGAAAAAAGTTTAATTGTATTGGGGAAAGGTTTAATTCATTTGGGAAAAGGTTTAATTCTTTTGGAAAAAGGTTTAATTCATTTGGAAAAAGGTTTAATTCATTTGGAAAAAGGTTTAATTCTTTTGGAAAAAGGTTTAATTCAACTGGAAAATGCTATATTATTTAGCAGTACTACCTCTGATGAGTTCCCCGATACGTGATTTTCTCGATCATGTTGCTAGTTGATTGTCGGCAATCAAACACGGCTGTGGTGTAACTTTCAAACAATAACCGAGTCCTACTGATCGAGTCAGGTGGAATCAATGTGTATCCTTGTAGGACCAAAATTTGAGCAAATCGATTCAATATCGGACAAATCCTGAAGCAAATGCAGCCCATTTCTGAGGAAGTACCTCCATTCCTACGATGTACTTGAAATCGTTGGAATCAATCAAGTTTTTTATTTGTACGAAAACACAGAGTGCATAGTACAATTGTCATTGTCTTATATTTCTTCCTATCAAATTTGGGTCACAAAAGAATGGTGGGTTTGAGATTTTACTAAAAATTATAGATTGACTTCGATGAGTTCATAAAACTAAACTGGATGCAACTCAAAAAATTACGGTTTAAAAGGAAGAAAGGATCAACTATCTATAATAACCAGTCTTTTCTGTTTTATATGTTCTACATTTCCACTCACTTTCTTCTACAGTTTACATACCTAGGTTCTTACTTTTATTTCTCTTCTTTTGCAACACAAAATTGTGCCAGATGGATTATTGGAAAAGTTGTCGATGACTTCGTTAGATGGTTCTCATCAAGACGGTATAGAATGAGAATCTATAATCCATCTATTAAGGTTTACTCCCTATGAACCATTATGTAGTAATGGCACATCAACCACTGCGTTATCAAGGTTATCAAAATAACTTCCCGATGGAATCTACACTTGACACAACGTTCCAATGTTAACCGAACCGTCGTATTAACAAATCGACCTTCCATAAAAACGGGTAAATTATTGATTTTAATGGTAAAATCCGTTTTGCTGCCTCATTGACGAAGAAAATGGAAGCTGGTCAAGAAAATTTCCAATCGGATTTTGAGTTTTAGCGCTCTGAACTATTTTGGTTCCTCGACAGTTGCTGGCATTACACTCATGTTGCTTGGTGGTCCCTTACGAATTTCATCCTCGTCGCTCCTAGCACCTAAGTACCTACAGACGTCAACTACAACAAACTTGATTTTACTGAAACTTCGACTTCTCGGGATTTACTTAATCCCCCGATGTTGCTCTAATTTGGAAGAAAGTTAGAAGTTGGTTCCAGAATAGTTGTTGTTGGGGTATTTCAAAGTCTTTAGTAATCCAATCAGCAGGTGAATTCTGGGAGGATAGCAAATTGTTCTGTAAAAAATGATGTCAAACGGCAGGCTTTAAATGTTGAAAACCAGCAACATGATCGTGATTTCATACGTCCAGTGAAGGATGTCTTCTTCCACTGTATGGCCTCTTCCACGGAGATGGCCTCTATCTTCCACGTATTCTTGAAAGGAATTGAATTTTGAAAGGACTTTAAAATATTCTGGGCAATTGTATTGTTTCTTAATGTAGGAAATTAGCAACTTCACATTCAAGTACCTATTAATACTCCGATCAACTCATTCATTTTTCAACCAACAGAGATTCTCTATTATGACCTTTTTATTTGAATTGGGGAAGGTGTAATGGCCACACAAATTGGCAGATCGATGGTTGGTAGAAAAAGATTAATTTTAATCGTGGTTTCAAGTAGGGATGGGTATCGACTAAGGAATAATCGATTAATGAAATCAACGATAATTCAATTCAATTCAATTCAATTTAATTTATTGACAGAAGAAAAGAAATAGTACAGAAATTAACATAATATTTACAGCATTTTCTCCCATCCACCAACATACGAGTAATTTTAACATAATTTTATCGATTCACCGATTAATTGAACCCTTAAACATCGATTAATCGATTATATCTAAACGATGGGGATGAAATTGGGTAGGTACAATTAAAACAATACACGCAACGCAAAAATTATAAAAATTTAAAATTAGGTACATCCGTACAGTACCAAAAGTAAAGATTCAAAAGCGAAAAGAAATAATACGAGAACCTACAATGATTTAATTACTCACTCCAATAGTTTTCATCGATACCGATTAATCGAACCCAGTTGGCATCGATTAAAAACCATCGATTATTTGACTTGATTATTGATGTAACTAAAGATTTTTCAATTCGTTTTATCCTCGAGACTCAATAATCGATTATTTTCGATATAAAACATAACTTTCTCAACATAACCTTCTCTGACCCGATCAGCTGGTCGTGAAGGGGCGCCATTTGCGCTCCTATCCAGCAAGGTTATTCTGTTTACATGCCAAGTTTTTTGGTATGTAAACAGAACGATGGTGATAATATTCTTTAAAAGCAATTATGTAATCGTTATTATTATGTCTCCCTTGTGGGTTAGACGTCTGACAAGAAATTCCATACTCAGTATGTGTGTTCACTCTCAGGTGACGACCTGAGAAGGTATGAATATAAGATACGTCTCTGCAGTGGTTTAGACCCCTTTGACCAGAGTGTTGTTGAGTGTGACGACGATTTTCCTGACATAACTCGCGAAGATCTCGTGGAGTATCTTGTATTGAAGACGGATTTCATATCCCTGAAGCAACTGAAGTGCTGCAAATCTTTGGATGCAAACAACTTCGTTACTTCAGGGCATGTGAAATCCGTCTCATGCAAAGTACTCCCAGGTGACAAGGTGGTGGTGTTTGGAAAGGTAACTAATTCAAATGTTATCCAATTATTATTAGGTTAATTGAAATAAAAACGATGTATGCCATGTTTTGGGCAGGTAGTAGATTCAACAACGGTCGTTTGATGAAAATAATGTTATGATAGCAACCCCTGCCCATTGCTAAGTCAACATTGTTATGAAACTTTGAAAAATCATGGGAAAAGATCTACTCATCATAGAAGAATCCAGTTGATACCAAAACTCTCAGTGAGGGCTCTACTTTCAATTAAAAATAGGTCTTAAAAATTTCTGATAGGTCTCTTGTCTTCTCACATCGGCTTTTAATGACTTTTGGCAAACCAAATAACGAAATACTGCTCCCGTGACGGGAAGAGCAGCCAAACACCGCACAAATCGGCATGCCTAATGAAAAAATCTTTGTTTACAATGATTGGAATTGAGTCAGTTCATCAAACATGGTTGTCAGGAATGCTGGGAATCAGCGACGCCAAAAGGCTGTTATTCTTGTTTTTTCGGAAAGTTTTCTTGTCTTTCCACACTGTTTCTAATCACTTTTGGCAAACCAAAAAATTAAATACCGCTTCTGGGACGAGAAGAGCAACTAATAACCGCATAAATTGGCATAATGAAAAACCGTCCATACAATCTTTGTTTACAATGGAGTCAACATGGATGCCTTTCAGCGAGATTCGAATAACTGTTCGATTAGTCGAAGAATCGATACATCCATTCTGTGTGACGTCACACGGATAAAAACAATACAGTCCAGTGATATTTATCTGGTCACCATGGTAAATTACACAAAAAAGGTGATCATAAAGATGAAGATGAAGTTAGTCAAGTTTACCTATTTCTCTATAATCTGCATTGATTATTAAGGCTAAAGGGGACGGGGGTCTAGTATGATTCTGAGATGAGAGATTGCACTAGTGTCGCCCCATACTTTCATCCGGTTTATCTAAGCTTGAAAAATCGTTATAGTTATGAAATAACTTACATTTTGGCGGAGTCAGTAGAATGTTAGAGGACTTTTGTTTTTGGGGGTTTTGTCCTCTCTGATACCTCTGTGCAGCTTTGATATCTCACGTGACTCCACACCTCAAGTGTGAAGTGCATCTGGCGCGGAAACTTAATTAATCGGAAGGAAGCGAAGATAAAGACGCGACGGTGCAAACCATATCACGAGCGACGTCATACCAACAGGCGCTTAGTTGTCAGGCGGTCGACGTCATCTTATTGGTACGACAGATGTGAGGTTCCCCTTCTGTCTCCAGCTCGTCTTTTGTTTGTTCGAGACGTTCCAGGGACGATAATTCAGTGATAACATATCGATCCTAAGAACCTGATGGCATGCATCAACCCTGAGGGAGCATTTTGGGTTCGATTGAGTGACAGTGTGCTCGAGTATGAAGGGATGACCCATTACATGAAGAGAGAACATGTTTTACCGCCATAGTCTGCACCTAGAACCATAATTCTTACTTGGTATTGCAGTAGGTAATAATGCCATTGCACGGTCTAGGAAAAGATCACAAGTTTAAAAGCCACAACAGGACAGCTTCATCCATATAGCAGGTAAAACGTTTGATAGCAGCAAGAACTTGTGTTCGATGAGGAGCTTTCGAAAATTAATCTCATACCCTCACCTATACCTAGAAATTTACCCAGAAAGCAGAGATTTTCCTGCTTCTGGCTATACAGGGTGTCTACACTTGAGTTGAGCATAACTTTCAATTCTACTAGGTATTTCCAAAAAAAAAATCTTCTTCTAGCAATTTTGTTTTTCCAATTAGAAGATTTCGCTCGTGTTTTCGACCTTACGTCATTAAAACTGTCATAACTCCTGTTATTTACCAAGTAAATTAAAATGTGAGGATATCGTTAGGAAGAGCGTTAAATTTCCAAGCTACCTAGTGCAAAACCAGTATCTTTTAGAAATAAAACATTTAAAAAACCGCTACAAATTATTACACAAAGGTTTTTTAAATAAATTTTTTAAAGGTTTTTAAAAGTTTTTTTTTGGTTTTTAAGGATCACTTATCTGCAAAGAACACGGCTTTGCCATTCTCAGTACCTAGGTACTAGGTACCAACCATAGGTACGACCTATCTACTACATACCTAGCTCACAATCAAGTTTATTTGGAGGAAACAAACGCTTCACACTCATTTCGAAGAAACAGGGATTATTAGTGTAATGACTCATACTCTTAACCATGTTAGTTCTCCAATAAAGGACAAGGGAAACTCTGAGTGACTCATCATGCCAGGTAGGTGAGGTGAGGTACGGGGAACAATGACATCACTTGACGTCACCTTTTTCCACTCTCCCCTTACCTTGTTCAACCAATATAAAAGGAGGACTCAGGGCTTCCCCTTCGGTCATTCATGCATTCGTCTTCGAAAACTCGACTTGATTATTTCTCGCTCTACCTCGCCTTCTCTCTGAAGCCCATAGTTCCTCAGAGGTCTCGGTATGCGATGAAGCTCATCGCGCCGGCTTCTGCTCCCATTTACCCTAGTAGTTGTCTGCCCCCAACTAGGCCTAGGTAAATGTGGTGCATTCCTCTGGTCGGCGAGAATCGCGCCAAGGTATGTATCCGAGCTGAAGTCCTAAAGCACTCTTGGACACGGTCAGGCGGTTACCCGCGCCGAGCATCGAGTGCTGTCCCGTCCTTTGTCTTCATTGAGTAGGGACCAATCAAATCGACAAGCCGACGTGAAGCCGATCGCCTTCACACGCCGCCACGCCGTCATAACAATTAGGAATTATTATTATACCCTAATTATTAGGAAATTCGATTACTGGTTGCTAAGGACACAGAACTGAGTACAACTCAAAGAAACTAACAACGATCGCATTTTGGTCAGCTAAAATTTGAATTGAGATATTATCTCAGAGATAATATGCAGAGATGCCTCTCCTGCATATGCATATGCAGTAACTGAATTTCAGTTTCTGATTTATCGTAAGTCCGACCCTTAATTTCTCGTAGGGATCGAACGGTTTGTCCAACAGAGCTCCGGGTGGTTTCAAAAAATTCTAAAAATTCAATATTTCGAGAGTTTTTGAGCTAATCAACCAAAAGCTTTGGGCACAACTAGACCCCAAATGGAGCCCACATACCAAATTTCATCAAAATCGGTCCACGGGAACTAAGGAAAGTGCCGCGTACGGCGGAAAGACGGAAACGTTTTTATTCGATTTTCGGATTCTACGTACTTTGAAACGTAAACCAAAAAATTTTGATAAATAAACCAAAATCAAGCCAAAAAGCAAACGAATTTTTCAAATTTGACTTATTTTAGTCAGATTTTGGAAATATCACATTTTACATCATTGAAGAGCACAAAATTCTGCGTCCAATGGCTGCCCCAGCTCGAAAATT
The DNA here is from genome assembly GCA_009739505.2 of Apolygus lucorum. Taxonomy (NCBI): domain Eukaryota; kingdom Metazoa; phylum Arthropoda; class Insecta; order Hemiptera; family Miridae; genus Apolygus; species Apolygus lucorum. The sequence continues at coordinate 161,205 of CM019173.2, read as the reverse complement.
CGACCAATTAATCAAGTTCCAATCGGCCGTCAAAAATGCTGATTTTCCCGAATTGTCTTCAACAGCTTCAATTACCCTATTTTAAATTGCTTGTAAATTGAGATCGCTCATGCAGTGTGAACAACTCATAGAAATGAAAGTCGTCGAGTCATGAAATTCCGCGTTCAGAAAGTCCCACGATTGTAAAATTGGTCCAGCATTGAAGTTTATTGTCACCACGTAGCGGCTTGAAATGGTCTTACTTTCCCACGGCTGGGAACTCGGATTTGAGATTAGTATTAGTGAGTGAAATTCTGTCCATGATGGTTCATTTCTGGTCGATGCACTGTTTCCGATGACTTATCCGCCGTGGTAATGATTTCGGTTTTCCAGCATTTTGGCTCTATTGGCGTCAAAATGAACTACAAGGTGTTCAGACGAACAAAAATAAATAAATAAATCGTCGTCCCATGGCCCTCCAATAAGTGTTCAGACGTACAAAAAAAAATCCCATGATACACCGATTAGAGAACCTCCTCCTTCGCGCCTACCGCAGTTTTGAAGTCGGTCAAAAACCAATCCTTTTAATTAATATATTTTTGGTCAATACAAATTATTGGCCAACTCTTCTCAACATGGTTGACTCGTCTACGAGTAGATCCAGTTGTGTTTTTGGCTTTCGCGCACACGCGGGTTCTCCCATTCGGAAGGAAATATCCAAAACGACAACTCTTCACTCTCCCTCATCCGTTTGAAAACGACGGGAAATTGAGAAGCGAAGTTGGGAGTTGAACGAGTATCGAAGGGACAACCGGAGATTTCATTGGGGCCACTTTGCTTGAACCACCTGTCACTAACATTCGCTCTATCTGGTTATGATTGATCCAAACGAGCTGCGAAATAGGCACGGGCAATATCTGCGGTACGAAAAAACTCAACCTATTTCGATGGTTAAAAAAATCAATGAAACGTGAAAAAACAGCTATACCTACCTATTTTAGGAGCCTGTGGGTAGAACAAAACTGGTTTATTCTTATCGCCTTTTTAAAGGATGAAGAAGGTCGAAATGTTGGGCACTAAAATTTCTCACGCGCTTTCAATTTGAGAGCTTTTTGAACAACCTTGGTTCCTCGTCTGTCTTCAGCTTTTAGGACGTCCCACAGTAAGACTTGGGCGTCCTTACGCGATTAATCTGAAGTGAAGGAGTGAAACATTTAAAAACATATTGTTTAGTAATGCATGCATTCCAGGGGACGTCCCATTGGATAAGCATTAGATCAGTTTAACCAGTTGTTAAGTGATAAAACTGTTTCACTCGATGTAATTTATTGATCCCCTCCCCCCCACCATTATCCACCTTAACATTTCTAGCGGCATGGGAGCCTCGAATCTGAAGAGCATTTTAAAATCCATGATCTACGATACCCAACATGCGAATTCGAGTTCACCCCCCCCCCCCCCCACCACCTCCCCAACGCCAACAATGGTGCCAGTCTGGCACCAAAGCGGAAATACGTCGTAACTTTGAACTTTCATCTGTTAGTTTTGGTAGGCAGTCCGTCGAAGTTCACATCCGTATTCAAGGTGAAACACAAAAAAAAAAAAAAAACACGAAATATGCGGTTTATGGCATCATGGCACGATGTCCTGGCACCATGGTGGCACCACTATTAGTTCCATGGTGGTACAGAGAATAAGTCATGAAAATCCGGAGGTATAATGAGAATTTTTCCTCAATTTCAAAGCTTGGGTACAATTAGTAACCAGTAAAGGAACCAAAATATTGAAAAATCGGATATTTTGTGAATATTATCCCCCCACCCATCCCCTCCCCTAGCAAATTTTGGTACTCTGGTGAAAACATGTACAACTCGGGAGTTATTTGAGTCAAACAAAAAAAGAAACACGCAAATCGGTTGGAAATTGAGGCCTGGGCAGAGTTTACAAGATTATGCACGCAAACGCACGTTTTTTAAGCATTAACCCCCCCTTTCCCCCTCTTGAAAAGCAAAATCCGAAATTCCGGCGCCGTAGTGCACAACTAGACAGTATTCCGCGTCAAACGAAAAAAGAACCACGAAAATCGTTTGAGAACTAAGGCCTGGGCAGAGTACACAAGATTATGCCCAAACATATTGTTTAGTAATGCATGCATTCCAGGGGACGTCCCATTGGATAAGCATTAGATCAGTTAAACCAGTTGGTAAGCGATAAGACTGTTTCTCTCGATGTAATTTATTTATTACTTTAGGCAAGATAGTGACACCCCCCCCCCCCCCACCATTATAAACCATAACACTTCTAGCGGCATGATAGCCTCGAATCTGAAGAGCATTTTAAAATCCATGATCTACGACACCCAACATGCGAATTCAAGTTCACCCCCCCCCCCCCACCACCAATGGTGCCAGTCTGGCACCAAAGCGGAAATACGTCGTAACATTGAACTTTGATCTATTAGGTTTAGTAGGCAGTCCGACGAATGTCACATCCGTATTCAAGGTGAAACACCAAAAAACCCAAGAAATATGAGGTTTATGGTGCCCTGGCACCATGGTGGCACCACTTTTATTTCCATGGTGGTACAGAAAGTAATTCATGCAAATCCTAAGGTATAATGAGAATTTTTCCTCAATTTCAAAGCTTGGATACAATTAGTAAGCAGTAAAGGAACCAAAATATTGAAAAATCGGATATTTTGTGAATATTATCCCCCCACTCACCCCCTCCCCTTGCGGATTTTGGTACTCTGGTAAAATCATGTACAACTCGGAAGTTATTTGAGTCAAACAAAAAAAGAAACACGCAAATCGGTTGGAAATTGAGGCCTGGGAGGAGTTTACAAGATTATGCACGCAAACGCACGTTTTTTAAGCATTAACCCCCCCTTTCCCCCTCTTAAAAAGCAAAATCCGAAATTCTGGCGCCGTAGTGCACAACTAGATAGTATTTCGCGTCAAATGAAAAAAGAACCAGGAAAATCGTTTGAGAACTAAGGCCTGGGCAGAGTACACAAGATTATGCCCAAAAACGCACGTTTTTCGAGCATTAACCCCCCCTTTCCCCCCCTTAAAAGGCAAAATTCGAAATTCCGGCGACGTAGTGCACAACTAGATAGTTTTCCGCGTCGAACAAAAAAAGAACCAGGAAAATCGGTTGAGAACTAAGGCCTGTGCAGAGTACACAAGATTTTGTTACACACACACACACACACACACACACACACATACACACACACACACACACAGACATACACCTATGGTTTTTTTCGCGGATTTGGATTCAGAATGGTCTAAAACGGATTACTGTGTGGTTATTTTTTTTTTCTGTTGAGTGTTGTCCAACTTAACCCCAGATCGATCGCATAAGGACGCCCAAGTCTTACTGTGGGACGTCCTAAAAACGCACGTTTTTCGAGCATTAACCCCCCCTTTCCTCTCCTTAAAAGGCAAAATTCGAAATTCCGGCGACGTAGTGCACAACTAGATAGTTTTCCGCGACGAACAAAAAAAGAACCAGGAAAATCGGTTCAGAACTAAGGCCTGTGCAGAGTACACAAGATTTTGTTACACACACACACACACACACAGACATACACCTATGGTTTTTTTTTCGGGGATTTGGATTCAGAATGGTCTAAAACGGATTACTGTGTGGTTATTTTTTTTTTTCTGTTGAGTGTTGTCCAACTTCACCCCAGATCGATCGCATAAGGACGCCCAAGTCTTACTGTGGGACGTCCTAAAAATAAATTAACCACGTACTAATAGAAATATTCGTTAGACCATTCTGAATCCAAAATAGGTGCATATCTGTGTGTGACTGTACTATGTGAATATCTTGTCAGTGGGGGGATAAAATTCACCAAAATGTACGATTTTTCAATATTTCGGTTACTTTACAGCTTACTAATTGTACCAAAGCTTTGGGGACATTTTTAATATTAAAATAACGTTCTTTCATCTCGACTGCTTGATTAAAAATAGGTTGAGGTTCTGACTGAAACCTCAAGAACCTCAGCACCTATTTTAATATCAATATTTTCTTGAATAATTCTCTGTGCCACCATGGAACAAATAAGCGGTGCCACCATGGTGCCAGGAAACCAGAAACGTCGGATTTCGAGGGTTTTTGGGTGTTTCAGTTTGAATACGGATGTGATCTACGGACTACCTACCAATGCAAGTTCAACGTCACGACATAATATGCCAGCTTATTATTCTGGCACAATTGGTTGGGTTGGTGAAATCTAATTCGCTTGTTGGGTATCGTAGATCAAATTCGAGGCTTCAAATTCGCCATAATAATGGCGGCTATTGGCGAGGGGGGGTAATATTCCTTACTCAAAACAATAACTAAATTACATTGAGTGCAACCGTGCATGTTTTATCGCTTACCTACTTGTTTAAATTGAACTAATGCCTGTACGATTGAGTGCGCATGCGGTTTATGAGTTATTAATAGTTCGAAATGGCTCACATTTGAATGGGATCTGAATACAGTCTTCAAGGCGATTCCCCATACATTTCTTTGTATCAGGTTCAGTAAGAATGACAGAGCCTGGCAAGCATAAAAGCGACGGATATAAAAATAAACAAAATTTGTTCATTATTTACTAATGATCAGATTTCAATTAAATTTGTACTTTGAAGCCTTTCCTTGGTAGATGATTTCCGAGAGCTTTCGGTAAATTTATCACCTTCCTCAGGGCTGGAAGGATGTGTTACCGAGTAAACATCACATCAGCGACAATCAACAAACAGGTAGGTTGGTAGTATGGAAAAGAGGAGGGGGAATTTAAAAAATAACTTCCAGCTATAAATAATAGTAAAAAATATGAGAACCCGCAACTTTGAGCGAACAGTGTTGATTACACAACTTAGGTAACAATGATAACAGATGATTGATTGATGATTGATTGAGTGATTGTTATTCAAGTTATGTAATTAACACTGTCCTCTCAAAGCTGCGGATCCTCATATTTTTTTCTCCAATATTTATAGCTGGAAATTATGTTTTAAATTCCCCCTCCTTTTTTCCATAAACCAAACCACCTATTTATTGATGCTGATGTGATTTTCACTTGGTAAAACATCCTTCGAGCCCTGAGGAAGATGATGAATTTACCAAAAGCTCGGCAAAGGAAGAGTTTTATTGTTGGATCGATTATCATATTTGCGGTAGCTTGTGCTCCAGACTGATTTTTTCAAGATTTCGAATTCAAAATAGTGAAATTGAAGTAGGTACCAATTTGTTTGTGATTGATATTTGTCAGTCTTTTCAGTTTATTTGATCAGCAATACCACTTGAAAGGAAACTAGAGGGGTCCCCATTTTTTCAAACCTGAAAAAAGCTGGTCTAAGGTATACGACTGAACCCAGTGGGACAGCAAGTATGTTACTTCCTGGTAGAGAGGCACAACTGCTTCTTTGGTTTTCTTCGAATTTCGAAGGATCTGATGGCTTCCGGGTCCACCTCAGGTAGCAGAAACTTCATCTGACAACACCCCACACATTTGTTCTGAGAACCACCATTGTTGACCGACTTCAACGCGCCGAAGGCGCGCGAAAGAGGAGGTACTCAATTCGGGTTGTCGTGGGACGACGGATTTTTTTTTTTTTTTTTTTTTTTTTTTTTTTTTTTGTATGTCCGAGTCGCTTGCATTTTTTTATTCTGGTACCAATCTGTCTGGTTCTTTTTGAAATTTGTTCTACAAGTATCCGTGGTGGTCCCGTTTCAAACAGATTTTATTTTGCTTTGTTAGTAGTATCGAAAATTTGTGAATGAAGTTGAAAAACGTGGGTCCCGTTTTCGGGAATATTGGTCCGCATTCACTCTTCTTGCCCAGTGACTTCCGACTGAGTCGATGGAGGACCATTTGTGTATAGTCAAATTAAAGGTCTGATTGTAAGCTTTAAAATGATATACTATATGAGGGGGGTTCCGATAACTAAAAGGTGCTGCGGTGATGAGAAAGGGGGAAATTATACTGGGTTATTCGCTCAGAACCTGCATGAGCTATATCAAACGTGTTTATCAATGCTCGAGTATGTGAGTTTTCCTACCAAATATGAAGGATAATCATAGTACTGTTAGTTAGAAATTCTACCATGTGGGTGTAGCACATAGCTCTCTCAACACTAATAACACGATTGGGTAGGTAACAGTGTAGGAGATCGTCAGAACTGCATAGTGCCGTACCAAATATTAGGGATATAATAGTACAGTTAGGTGATAAGAGGGTATTCTACCAAGTGGGTGTAGCACATAGCTTCCTCGACATCCATAATATAGTTGGGTAGGTAATGGTATAGGAGATCGTCAGAACTGCATAGTGCTGTACCAAATATTAGGGATATAATAGTACACATAGGTGATAAGAGGGTATTCTACCAAGTGGGTGTAGCACATAGCTTCCTCCTCCTCCAAAATATAGTTGGGTAGGTAATGGTATAGGATATCGTCAGAACTGCATAGTGCCGTACCAAATATTAGGGATATAATAGTACACATAGGTGATAAGAGGGTATTCTACCAAGTGGGTGTAGCACATAGCTTCCTCCTCCTCCAAAATATAGTTGGGTAGGTAATGGTATAGGTGATTGCCATAACTGCATAGTACCATACCAAATATGAGGTATATAGTACAACTCGGTAATGAGAGGGTATTCCACCAAGTGGGTGTAGCACATAGCTTCCTCGTCATCCATAATATAGTTGGGTAGGTAATGGTATAGGAGATCATCAGAACTGCATAGTGCCGTACCAAATATTAGGGATATAATTGTACAGTTAGGTGATGAGAGGGTATTCTACCAAGTGGGTGTAGCACATAGCTTCCTCCTCCTCCAAAATATAGTTGGGTAGGCAATAGTATAGGTGATTGCCATAACTGCATAGTACCATACCAAATATGAGGTGTATAGTACAGTTAGGTGATAAGAGGGTATTCTACCAAGTGGGTGTAGCACATAGCTTCCTCGTCATCCATAATATAGTTGGGTAGGTAATGGTATAGGAGATCGTCAGAACTGCATAGTGCTGTACCAAATATTAGGGATATAATAGTACACATAGGTGATAAGAGGGTATTCTACCAAGTGGGTGTAGCACATAGCTTCCTCCTCCTCCAAAATATAGTTGGGTAGGTAATGGTATAGGATATCGTCAGAACTGCATAGTGCCGTACCAAATATTAGAAATAAAATAGTACAGTTAGGTGATAAGAGGGTATTCTACCAAGTGGGTGTAGCACATAGCTTCCTCCTCATCCATGATATAGTTGGGTAGAGAATAGTATAGGAGATAGCCATAACTGCATAGTACCATACCAAATATGAGGTGTATTATACACCTATGAGGTGTATTATACACTGTACTATAATAGTACAGTTAGGTGATAAGAGGGTATTCTACCAAGTGGGTTTAGCACATAGCTTCCTCGTCATCCATAATACAGTTGGGTAGGCAATAGTATAGGAGATTGCCATAACTGCGTAGTGCCATTCCAAATATGAGGTATATAGTACAACTCGGTGATGAGAGGGTATTCTACCAAGTGGGTGTAGCACATAGCTTCCTCGTCATCCATAATATAGTTGAATAGGCAATAGTATAGGAGATTGTCATAACTGCATAGTGCCGTACCAAATATGAGGTATATAGTAGAACTCGGTGATGAGAGGGTATTCTACCAAGTGGGGGTAGCACATAGCTTCCTCATCATCCATACTATAATTGGGTAGGTAATGGTATAGGAGATCTTCAGAAGTACATTGTGCTGTACCAAATATGATGTATATAGTACATTCAGGTGATGAGAGGGTATTCTACCAAGTGGGTGTAGCACATCGCTTCTTCGTCATTCATAAATAGTAGGGTAGGTAATGGTATAGGAGATCGTCAGAACTGAATAGTGCCGTACCAAATATGAGGTATATAGTACAGTTAGGTGATAAAGGGTTTTCTATCAAGTGGATGTAGCACTTAGCTCCCTCGTCAATCATGTCATGGTTGAGTCGTTGAATTGTGTTGTCAGAACTACCAAGTACCTACGATATATGAGGGAAGTCGAACAGTTAAGGGATATGAGAGTAGATGGCTAAGAAGGAAAGTGACCCAAATACCTCTTGAAACTGATCCATAAACGGAAACTCATCTACACGTATGGAAACTGATCCGGATTACAAAATGTCGTCCACCCTATGGCTTCTAGTTCACCTTACTGAAACGATGCACAGTATTGAAGTAGATCTACATTGCGAAAACTGATCGAAAAACTGCGGGTAAATTAATTTATGATTTAAATTGACGACCACTAAAAAGTGAAAAATAAAAAATAATATAAAAATGGAAAAATAATAAAATAAAAACCTTTTTAACAAAAAAATGGACCGACCTCAAAAATGATGTCCGTGAACACCAAAAAGGAAAAAATAATAATCTCAGCGAAAAAACACTGATGTATTAGGTTGTTGGATTTAAATATCTTTTCAACAGATGGTATGTTGGAATACCAACAATTATTTGTAATGTGATTCACACTCATTGTCACACTCATATCCTCCATCATACGATAGCAGTGACGTACTACCCAATAGTTTTGGAACACTTATCTCTACTCGTATTCATGTTTTGTATTACTCACCAGATCATGTGAGTATTACTTAATAACCACAGTGTATCCAGATAGGTAGGTAGGTACGCATTGAAGTCGCCGCCGTGCCCACCTGTAGACACAAACGTCTTCTAGATGTTCTACTTACCAACATTTTATTCGTTTTCGGAAATATAGGTACATACCTCCCATACCACAGACATGCTTCCACACCGAGTATGAACGTATATATCTTTTTGTCTAAAATTGTGGACGGTTTTGAACGTTAATTAGGTAACAACGATTCCGAATGTATGTTGCTACAATATAATATATCCACCAATAAAATAAACAGTCTCATGTAATAATAGAGTCTCAAATTACTCGTCACAACCATTCCTAGGGAGGTTCACACTTACTATCATACTCATATGGCAGCAGAGACGTACTAGGTACGTGATAGTTTGGGGAGCACATTTTAACTCAATGGTAGGTACTTACTCTTGTAATGCTAACCAGATCATCGAGTAAGGAAGGTGATTAGTTTGTGTCTACAGGTGGGCACGGCGGCGACTTCAATGCGTACCTACCTACCTATCTGGATACACTGTGGTTATTAAGTAATACTCACATGATCTGGTGAGTATTACAAAACATGAATACGAGTAGAGATAAGTGTTCCAAAACTATTGGGTAGTACGTCACTGCTATCGTATGATGGAGGATATGAGTGTGACAATGAGTGTGAATCACATTACAAATAATTGTTGGTATTCCAACATACCATCTGTTGAAAAGATATTTAAATCCAACAACCTAATACATCAGTGTTTTTTCGCTGAGATTATTATTTTTTCCTTTTTGGTGTTCACGGACATCATTTTTGAGGTCGGTCCATTTTTTTGTTAAAAAGGTTTTTATTTTATTATTTTTCCATTTTATATTATTTTTTTTTTGGTACTGCTTTCAGTTTCTGTTGCAATCTGTCGAGTAGGTCGTGTGACCTACGGTCGTAATACCTACTGAATTTAACAACCTCGTCCAAGTCTAAACTGTGTTTTATGTTTCATTTCCACATAAGTTGGGGATATTGTTGAGGTCACCTGCCACCTATCTGCCCTGGTAAATAGGCAGACAACCTTCATCCCAGAATGAACTCATATTCCGAAGCCCTGATTCAACAGCAAAAACGCCTCTGGAACCCCTCGTTCCTCCAGTAAATAAGAGCCTCGTGGAAGTTGGGGTAGAATGGGTTGGGAAGCCTGTTGCGGCTGCCAGGGAGGGTGGGCGGTGTAGTAATGGGACGGGGAGTGACTTGTTGAAAATGAGTGATGAATCTTTCGAAGGTTGAGCCATTTATCAATTTCAGATGGAGTGATAAAGAAGTTTGATAGCGTCCTTTTTTCCATCCCTAGGTAGGCACTTCCGGTTTCTTCAGCTAGGTGTAAGACTGTTGGAGATTAATGCTACGTGTAATTTGAAACGGGTGGTATCAGGTGATGGGAATACTTTTCCTACCTGAATTCACAAATTGATTCTAAGTCATTGCCAATGCTCGACCAACTTTTGGACTCTTGAAATCACGGTTGGCAAGTTAACGCAAAGCATACCGATATGATTCATGAGACTCATCTATGATGCTTTGTCAACTTCCATTCAAAAATCCATCATATCAACTTGAAAAATCTCTTACATCGTTATTTTAGATACATGCCGGTCCATGTTTGCAGAAAGCCGTCAATGAAAACCAATTTCCAAGACAAATTTTCCTCCCTTTACTAATTCAAAGCCACGGAAGGAATCCAACTTTCTGCTAGGAAGCTTTTGATTAAAACTGTCTTCCATACAGAGAGGCGCAACTCAAGTCGCATAACTCAAAATATCTCTAATGGTAATTTTTTTAACCCCTTTTTCTTCCAAGTTTTTTTCGTAACTCCATTAATTTGCTGTTTAAATTCAAATTTGAGGAAATCATTGGAGAGAGCATTAAATTTCCTATCGGTTAGATGCCTGACTTTTTCTTCAAGTCAAGGTTTGTGGCTTGAATACGCCCTCGGAAAAGGAAATTTTACTTCATTTGAGAAACCTTGAGTTTTTTCAATCGGAAATTAAACTATGAGAATCAATGTTTTTTCAAGATGCAAGTACGGTAAAAACTGCGCCACACCCTCCAGTTATACATTTAAGTTGCATCTAGACAAAGTAGTTAAAACAATGGATATGCCTCCCAATCGACTCCCGAATTTCTTTACTAATTCAATTTTGAAACGCGAAGCATTTTGGGTGGATGATTGGGTAAGATTGTGTGACAAACATAGGATTGAAATTGAGGAGATTACTAAAGAAAACGTTAAGCTTCAGGGTGTACGTGTTGGCAAAGTTGGAGCAAGGGCTACACAATAAATGTCTTAGGGAACGAGAAAGCTCTTCTTTCAGGAATGTGTATAAGTCACTTAGAATTAATCATCGTATTATGCACTACGTTCATGATGGAATTAAGCCTCAGATGATCAGTTTGATAATTAGGATTAGGTGAGAGTTATTGAGTTTTGATGGATTGCATTTTTAGAGACCACGCGGAGCTCTGTAGGACTAACCGTTCGCACCCTACGAGAACGTAAGGGTTGGACTTACGATAGATCAGAAACACGAGTGTGAATCGTAAAAGAGGCCTAATCTCCTTTCAAATTTTAGCTGACCAAAATGCGATCGCTATAGGTACGTGGTAGGTAGGTAGTATCTATGGCTGGTGGGTGGTATCAATGGCAAAGCCGAGTTCTTTGCAGACGATTGATCAATATACAGGGTGTCCAAGTAACTACGCTCCCCCCACTTATTTTCTCTAATGGTGTGAGAAAAAAATCGGATTAACGCTATTCTTCATAATTTTTTGCGTAGAATTCAAAAATGACAAAATTGCGCAGTGCGCAATCGCGCAACCGTGCGCAATCATGATCAACTTTGTTTTTTCAAATGAGAACCCCCATTTTTTATTGCAGATTCGGATTCTACGTGAAATTTTATGAACATTTTACTTCGACAACTCAAAGATGCGCAACCCAGGGATTGCGCCAAAGTTGAGATGAAGGTAGACCTCAAATGTGGCACATTACTTAGCACTGTTTTTCCACGCTGAATCGCGTGGTGGTGTCCCTTTCTTGATATGATTCCATTTTACCTCATTTATAACCAAAAAAGTCAATTTTTGAGGAGGAAATCATTGATTTTCTTACGAAGGGTAAGAATCCTAATCCTAATAATCCGATCATCCTAATAAAATGTAAAAAAATTAAATTTTGTGATAATTATGTAGTAGTTTTCCGTTATTTTACAATTTTAAAAATTTAATTTTTTTTACATTTTATTAGGATGACTCATTACCCTTTGTAAGAAAATCGATGATTTCCTCCTCAAAAATTGACTTTTTTGGCTATAAATGAGGTAAAATGAAATCAAATCAAGAAAGGGACACCACCACGCGATTCAGCGTAGAAAAACCCTGCTAAGTGAGGTGCCGCACTTGAGGTCTACCTTCATCTCAACTGTGGCGCAATCCCTGGGTTGCGCATCTTTGAGCGCTCGCTGTGCGGGTTGCGCGCGTCCAAAAAAAAAAGTTGTCGAAGTAAAATGTTCATGAAATTTGACGTAGAATCTGAATCTGCAATAAAAAGTGGGGGTTCTCATTTGAAAAAACAAAGTTGATCATAATTGCGCATGGTTGTGCGATTGCGCACTGCGCAATTTTGTCATTTTTGAATTCTACGCAAAAAATTATGAAGAATAGCGTTAATCCGATTTTTTTCTTACACTATTAGAGAAAATAAGTGGGGGGAGTGTAGTTACTTGGACACCCTGTAGAAAAATAATAAACCTTTGTGTAATAATTTGCAACGTTTTTAGTTTAACCTATAGTTTATGTTTATTATAAACAATAATTTCAACATGTTAATTAATAGGGACAAATCATACTCGGATGAGCAATGTTTACCCTTCTGAAGAGCAAGCCTCGAAGGCAATTTCGCCAAGTTGAAGGGACCGCAAAACGGCCTTAGCGAAGGGGGACGCGACTGAGGCCATAATTAATCTACTAGGGGAGTTGGGTTATGTAGTGATGGAGGTGGTTGTGTTGACGGGATGAAGTGTCGAGGGGGTAAATGAAGCCAACATCAGAAGTGGGATATGACTGTATCCACTCCAATTTACTCAGTTTGAATAAGTACCAAGGGCAAGAATCTAGTTTAACCATAGAATGGCACCGTGTTTTGATCCAACGCTACCAGCACCGCGGGGTGGATTTCACCCCATATTTTGAAAAATGCTCAAAAAAGTTTAAAATCACTTTTTATCGTGTATTGCATTTTTGAATGATTTTTCAGAACGAAAGGATTGAGAGGGAAAATGGAAACCATGAAATAAGGTTGTATCAATTTGTTGAACACTGAAAAACTTTAACAAGTGCGTAAATTGCGTTTTTTTTTTTTTTTTTTTTCAAAACGTTATTTAAAAATTCAAGGTGACATTTATTTGACTTCTTTAGTATCAAGGAACTATAATTTTCAAAAACTAGAGAGTTCACACTAAAACTGGAAAAAAGAATGGGGAATTTGCCTCAATTTTAGATTCTGGAATTTCAAGTCAAATCCTATTATAGGGCCCTAGAATAACGTTTAACAACAGGAGTACCCAAGGGAAAAAAATTACCGTAGGAGAAAATGACTAAACAAGTGAACCTCTGTTACAAAACACCGCGAAAATCGAGGAATATTGTTGACGTCATACAAAAAAAAAAAAAAAAAACGACGCGAAAACAACGACAACAGACAGAGTTCTAGCACGCCACACAAAACGATCCAGTGAAATGGCTACTCGAATAATGTGATTCAAATCTTGAAACTAAATAAGAGAAGATGAAGAATAATAATGCTTGATAAACTAGTAGATAGATTCGTATTGTAAAAAAGTGAGTAATATTGTTTCTTTTGGTCACTTTCTGTGTCTGGGTTCTTCCTGCCAGTTCGTGGCGCACTCTTGTGCGCACTACTCGGAAGGTAAAAGTTCGCGTATGTTCCGCTTCTGTGGTAAGCGCCACAGAACCTCCTTTGAAGTCAGATTGGTGGAATATCCGTCACGTTTCAAACATGGCTGCCTCTTACACATTGCCACCACATTTAAAATTTCCATCTTCCTTAAATTCTCTAAATTTTTTGGATGCGTTTTCGAGCAGCTCACTATGGTTTTTTTCCATAAAAATAAACCCTCATTCGAAAAAAAAAAAAAGATGTGAGGCAAATTCCCCATTATATCAGAATATACATAAGGGACTTTTCTATACTACAGAATCGCGGAAAATGTGTCGGTTAACTGCACCGTGGGGTGTATTCCACCCCAGAATCACTTTGCAGCGTGCCACTTTAGAATCTGACGCACAACTGACTCCGGAAACTACATGACACGGTTCGTAAGACCCTGCGGCGTTTATACAGGGAGGGGTGGGTGAGAGGGGAATTCCTAGAAAAGAAGCGGTGCTCGAAAGAAGAGCTGCTGGGGTGGAATCCACCCCACGATGCCATTCTAGGGTTAATACGACAAAAACATTTTAGTTTGTTACAAATCGTTGACTAACTTTGGTAACTAGAGTTGAGATTTGCTCCATCTGATCTCAAAATTGAATTTTTTCCCACAATAACTCACTGTAATCATCTGGTACAAGTGATCTCAGCCCTCCATTAGATTAAACAAAACTGTCATTCTGGGCAACACAAGGCTGATCTGTCAGGAAAGTTGTGATATTATTGTATGACAAAATTAAACAGACTACAGCGGGGAGTCGTGCGTTCAAATCTCGCTGCCGGGGCGTGTTTTCGTGCATTCGGGGCTTGCTGCCCCGCCATGTGCGAAATCGTCTGAAGCTAGAGCTTCATCTGGTTATGAGAAGATTTCTCAACAAAAAAGATTCATGGACACCTAGGTTTGAAATATCTTATTTTTTGTTACATTTGTGCTTTCATAGTGAAGAGCGTAGAACACTAATGTCCTTGGAACACTCTTGAGCTTGGAACACCCTGGTCCTTGGAACACTCAAGATCTTAGAACACCCTGGTCCTTGGAGCTCTCAAGAACTAAGAACACCCAGGTCCCTGGTACACACGAGAGCCTAAAACACCTAGGATATTGGAACACCCGGGTGCTTAGAGCACCCAAGACCATGGAACACTGAAGAGCTTAGAACACCACAGTCCTTGGAACACTCAAGACCTAAGATCACCCAGGTCCTTGGAACACCAAATGGCTTAGTACACCCAGATCATTGGAACGCCAAATGGCTTAGAATACCGAGGTCTTTGGAACACTCATGAGCTTAGAACATTCATCTACTTGGAACACTCATGAGCTTAGCACACACAGGTCGTTGGAACACCGATAGTCCCTGATTCTTTGTTTGAAAAATGATTCAACTTGAAAGAATAGGTTGTTCGCTTACTTGTGGTGCCCAGTGATGGAAAAATATACTATATTGGTTTATTATTTTCAATAATGAACCTTTGGAATCGACCAAGAAAAAAAAATTTTAACACCCCCTCAAAATTTGATGGTTTACGTTTCAAGGTACGTAGAATCCAAAAATCGAATAAAAATTTGGCCGTCCGTCCGCCGTACGCGGCACTTTTGCCACTTAGCATTGACCGATTTTGATGAAATTTGGTATGTAAGCTCCATTTGGGGTCTAGTTGTGCCCCGAAGCTTTTGGTTGATGTAGGTCACTTCTAAGGGTTCCAAAATCAATTTTGTAATTTTGAAAACGCCCTAACTCGAAAAATTTCGATATAAAGGTATTGTTTTTCCTTCAATATAAGATTCTATAGAATTTTCAGAATTTTTTGAGACCACGCGGAGCTCTGTAGGACAAACCGTTCGCTCCCTACGAAAATTTAAGGGTTTATATTGAAATATATATATATAAATCAAAACACGAGTGTGAATCGCAAAAGAGGCCTAATCTCCGTTCAAATTAGAGCTGACCGAAATGCAATCGATGGTTGGTGATTTTGATTTTTTTTTTTTTGATTTTTTTCCCCTTCATATTGGATGGAAAAATAATAAACCATTGTGTAATAATTTGCAGCATTTTTTATATAGTAATAGTAATATACTATACTATTAGTATGAGATGGTAAATTAAACAATACGATTGATGATAAAAACGAGTTTTCGTCCTTTATTCAGTAGTTGGCACTTCAACATCTCTCGTATTCATCATCAATCTTCAAGGTGTAATTAGGGCATCACTGTCAAGGCAGAAACAACTCCAAAAATAAGTCATTTCGAACAAATCATAATCAAAATTAATGAAATAAGAAGAGGTTGATTCCAGAACTAGGCGTGGATGGATGTTGCGAGATACAAAGAGGGGCGGTGTAAGAATACGTATTATCCTTTATAGAATGATGCGATCCCGAGAAAATGTTTATAAGGGACATCGATGTCAGGGAGGATCGATGGCAGGCGGGCAGCGGTCGAGTCCATTCATTCATCAAAACGCTCTGAGGTTCCCCATTGTGGCGAGCAATTTTCGGCTATTGTCAGGAACGGTTGTTCCCTTCCTAATACTTTCTTGTCCTCCAGGGATGGTGGGACGGTTTTTGCATGGTGAGGTTTAAAAGCGGCTTCCCTCCGGTACATTACCTCTGTTTTGTTGCGACAACTCCATCGATCTCGTTCCACCGGAGTATCGTTGATGTTCTGGGTTATTTGTCTGTATCCGAATGTCTCATCACCTAGGCAGTGTTTCAAGACTTGTGAACCTGCCATTCAAAGATACTCGAGTCTTGGGTATCCACCATTTACCAAAGCAGTAATTTTTAGCAGGCCATAGAGAATTCAATTCAATTCAATATCTTTTTTTTATTGTTATCATACGAAGTACAGAACAATCGTCAACATTTAGTAGGTTATAATCTAAAATTTAAGGTATATATCTTGAAGAAAATAAAACTCATTTAACACTGTGATAAAAATAAATAAAAAGACATGAAGCAGGAATATATGTGAATTAGGAACTTAAGTGATCGGTCAGTCCAGGAACTAAGGCATGTGTGGAACGCCACCGCGCCGGCCGGGCCGTCCCGACCGGCCCGGACCCACCCACCATGGCGGCTCCCGGGGCTGCCATTCCATTTCTGGAGAGGCAGCCCTGACGAACAGCGCGGTCTACCATACAGGCAGACCACCCATCCCCAAGAAGCACCAAGGGGGCCGCCCCCAGGCCGGCCAGGAACCCCGGACCAACTCCCAAAAGCATTTATCAAAGCGGCTACACACACACACACATATATACATAAACACAATCACAGTCATTCCCAATATCACAGACGAGGTATAAAATCACAGTCGGTCTAAGATCACAGGTTGATTATAACTAGATAACTGAACATAAAGTAATAAAAATTTTAGCAAGCGAGAGTACTAGGTATATTCCTCTGCTGCTCGAAAAAAATATAAAAATAATAATAATATTTTGAATAAATAACAGATAAAACATAACAGGATAAATTTCCTCTGTCAATACATAATATGAGAGTTCATAGAAAAAAAGTCACTTATGTGGTAAAGTTCATGTTTTATAAGCTCACATTAAAGAAAGAAACTATGTCTTTTATCTGTATTATCTAGGTAAGGAGCGAAATTAACTTTGAACGACAGTGATCTGAAAGTAGGATCTTGAGTGGGGGCTTATGGGCCTGTTGTACCTATTTACATTCTTACTTTTTAATTCTTCTCGTTTTTAAGTTATTCATATCGAAAATACTTGAAGATTTGCCCTTAAAGAGCAACAGCAAAAGAATTGTGAAAATGGGGACTGCTACGAATAACCATCCTGTATTTTGCTTCCGTGGTTGTTAAAGCATTGTGTTAATTTTCGCAAGGAAAAATTAATAAACTTCAAAATCGAAATTTCTAATCTTTTCCTTAACAGCAACTATGGTTTTGTGGTGTGTGTCCGTTTGTTTGTGTGTGAGGATTGATTTTCATGATCCAAGCATCATCTTGGACTTCTTGTTCGTATGATCCCACTCAGACTTGAAGGTAAAGTTGAAAACAACCAACAAGGTGAAAATAAACTCACAGTCTTTACACGATTCGAGCGAGAGATTGTAAGGGAAGGGGGGGGGGTTTCGAGGGGGGATTGGGGGGGGGGGGATTGTTGTGTTGTTATGATTCCTATTGCAGAATTGAAGCCATTGAGCTTGAACACGTCAATAAACTCATGTTCTCACTACCATGAGTAGCGATCGAATAATCTATAGATAGAATCATATTTTAGATACCACCAAGCTATGTGCTGTCCCATTCATTACCTTGTCCTCAATTCATAATGGTATAAGGGCGTTTGGTTTCAGTTGAGCGTGAAATCTTATACTTGAAGAAGACATCTGACTGCAGTAATCTATCATAATCCTTCCCAGTTCTTCGTCAGCTTATTCCAACAAGGGATCATCATTCTGTTTCGCTCAATGACTCTTCATCTACACACTCCTCCATTGAGATTGGATAATCTCAATAAATCCAAACTTCGTCCTTCTGAGGCAACATTTAGCAAACTTTTCAGCTAGTTGGTAGAGAAATCGTCACTTCATAATGTGGAAAGGAAACCAAATGCCCCTATAGGATTATGACATCAGAGCTCTGAACTCAACACACGTTGACAATCTACTTTCTTAATGTATAAGGCTTACCCGTACGTATCTTCATTGTGAATGCTGCCTATCATTATTTGCTCAAAATTGTAGTGTTCTAGAATTGAACAGAGTATTGAAACAAATTCGATAATCGAAATCCACCAAATAAGTTCACATTTAACGGGTTTCCAAATCTAACGATGAAATATAGAAGTGCACCTTATCAATGAATCTCTACTGAATGTTCGAGTACCTATTTTGGGAGGATCAATGTTTTCTGAGTGCATTTATGCATAATTATTTATGCATAATTATAATTATGCACTGGAAATTTACAGTATTAATCATCAATGTGGCTATGATTGGGATGAAAAACCGACGAAGCCCACATTCAACGGGTTCAAATCAAACTAATGAATAATAAAGATTTAGAAGTGCATCTCTCAGTGCATCTCTACTGAATGTTCGAGTGCCTATTCTTGGAGGAACAAATGTCTTCTGAATGCGTAATTCTAGTATTTTCAATCATCAATGATTTTCAGTCATAACTAAACATGGAACATAATTTCTTACTAATCAGGTATCCTAACAAACCAAAATGAAGATATCAACAGAGCCAATCTATCACCTTATCGCGCTTCCAGGAAAATTACGTACAAGAGAGTTATTCCCCAGCTTAATCTATTAATAAAATCCTTGGAAGTGGCGACAAATTCTGCACAATCGAGCTATAATGTACGTCTCGTACTATTACTGGAATAATCTAATTGTTCGGAGTGATGAAGAAATAATATTTCTTCAATAAAGTGCCGACAACAAAAGATATATTATATCTTTTGTTGTCGGCACTTTATTGTTTCTTTGGGCTCAGCAGCAGAGCTGTCACATACAGCCGGTTGACGGAGGTGAATGGAGGTCTTGAGCAGAGATGGGCGAATTCTTATTAATAAATACGATTATGAATACAAATCATATCTGCGACTTAATGATTATGAATACGAATACAGGTATGAATATGAATATGAATACGAATACAATCGTATTCACACTTTGAATAAGATTTTCTCCCGTATTCGTGTTTTGAATACGATTTTATGATTTTTTTTCTATGATTTCCCTAAAAATCGATTTCTTTAAACGATTTTACCAGAAAATCATACTTTTTTATGGTTTTCTCCCGAACTCTGGACATATTTATGTCCTAACTTTGACAAAATAATCAATCAAAATTCGAAACGCTCACAAATTCCTATAGGATTTTTCACGCAAAATCGAATGAGACCAACCCCAGGTCGCTACGACCAACCTTATAGAAACTACGACGAAATGTCCGGTAAAAATCATAATATTTTGATGACTTTCAGTGCAAATCGTTAAAAAACACGATTTTCAGCGGAAATTTCGTCGTAGTTTCTATACGGTTCGTCGTAGCGACCTGGGGTTGGTCTCATTCGATTCTGCGTGAAAAATCCTATAGGAATTTGTGAGCGTTTCTAATTTTGATTGTTAATTTTGACAATGTTAGGTCATAAATATGTCCAGAGTTCGGGAGAAAATCATAAAAAAAGTATGATTTTCAGGGAAAATTGTAAAAAAAATTTGAATTTTCATAGAAAAAATTATAAAATCGTATTGAAAACACGAATACGGGAGAAAATCGTATTCAAAGTGTGAGTACGATTGTATTCGTATTCATATTCATACCTGTATTCGTATTCATAATCATAAAGTCGCAGTTATGATTTGTATTCATAATCATTTATTATGAATAAGAATTCGCCCATCTCTGGTCCTGAGTGACGCAAATAGCGTAGGAAGTGTCTATCTGTACCGTTGAAAGAATGAATCTGAATTATCTTTTATAAATGTTCAAAGTGGAAATGAGTTTCGCGGAGCAGAGGTGTAGATTAGTATTAGCTACATACTCTGCCGTGATTACGACCCAAATAAAGTGCCTTTTATCAATGAAGTTATGATGGAAAAACCCCTCTCATTCATTCGCCAGACGGTTCCGGAATTAGTGACCTTTGGATGGATTATTATAGATGACCCTAAACCACTTTAGATCATAAAACCGCAAAACACCCTCTTTCCGGATGATCATTTATACGGGAATAAAAATCCGGCGGTAGAGGGAAAACGCTGAGGGTTATATCCGGCGGACCATATAGGAAACACGTATGATTAATAAGCCAGAGCCGTCATTGTGACTTCCCTTTACATTTCCACCCTGGTTATATTCCAGACACTGAGGGTATATTCGTGTAGAATTGATATTCACAGTCAAATCCGTAGCTTTTAATATAAAAAACTATGTACAATTGATTTATTGAACATTTAACCAGCAAAGGAATGAAATATGAAAATCATAGATAACAAAAAGACGTTTCTTCAGTTTACATTGAGAAGAGATTCAAAGAGAGTGCATCTCCTGCAGGAACCAACCCTGCTAGATGTAGTGATAAGCGCTGATGAGCAAGTAACTAGGAACAGCCAATGAGGAATTATCTCTCATCATGCCCAGCATTTAAATCTGATTTCTTGGAAGTCATACTTTCATATTAACTTGATACTACTTACTTTGATATTATACTTTGATTGTGTTTTGGTATTTTAACTTTTAGTTAAACCTCTACCATTTTGAATTGAAACTTTTTGCTGTCGAGTTTACCAAGGTAGCGGAAGCGTTGTTTTCACTTTTCAACGTTGAAAAGTAAATGTTAGGACTTACCTAAACACTCTAGAATTCACCAGTAACATTGGTGAAAGTTCGAATCAGATGAAATTTCTTCCTTTGAGAGAAAGACAATAGATCATGGTATATCCATTGTTTCTATGAATAAACAGATTTTTTTTTCTGAAAAAACGCTCATATCGCACGTAATATATTGCAGTATTCTAGAGAACTTTGATTCATAGCTACCGATATGTAGCTATGATTTTGTTTACTGGTGTGATATTGCCAAAAAAAAGTGTCGCAAAAAATTCCTTGATAACCAAACGTTGCATTTTTTGTGGCAAAAAAAGTGTCGCGAAAAATTCCTTGACCCCCAGCCAAAAGACATTCATACCAAATGCATAACTTGGGTCGCAAAACTGTTCGATTTGGTTGTAGCCTCTAGCCTGGAATGATGATGTTATGGTTTTCTCCTGATGAAATGGTCTTATGATTAATACGATTTTCTTCATAAACATGGTTATGTTCAAATTTCCACTGTGCAAACTATTCCCAGCGCTCCTCTGGGAATATTTCTGCTCTGATTTGCTTAAAGTTCGTGAGGTAAATGCAGTAGGCCTTTCAGCGTTATCAGGAAATCTGTGATACGTCACACCGCCAACTGTTCATTGGAACCGCAGTTGACGCTGAATCTTGATTTTAATTTTGTCTGATGATAATACAAGAAATATCATCTTCAATTCTTAGTATTTTGCTATGAGCTTCGAATCAATTCTATTTATTAAACATTCATTAACCAGCATAAACTTAACTCAGGTCGTTTTTACTTCAACTTAGTTGTAACCTGGGAGAAGTACTCAAAAATGTGTCTAAAATTGCTTCTGCGAATCACCTAAGAGAATCCAATCATAACTTTAGTTTTGATATAACAAGCGGACAGTACAGGGTGTTTCACGAAAAGGTTACACCCCCTTCATTTCCGCAAAATACAACGTAAAAAATTCCGACCAACGCAATTCTTCATGATTTTTTGTGAGGATCTCAGGAAAAATACTTTTGCGCAAAAAAGTTGCGCGCAATCGTGCGCAATTGACACTAACTTCATTTTTTCAAATGGAACCCCCCCTTTTTTATTACAGATTCGGATTCTACGTCAAATTTCATGAGAAATTCATACCCTCATCGATTTGTTTTATTGCGCGCAAACTGGCTTTTTGAACCCTCCAAGTTGCGCATCTCCACAATTGCGCAAAAATTAGGTTTTTTTAGAGAACCCTTAGTGTGGCACATGTTTTTTCATCATTTCTTAACGCTGAATCACATGGTGACATCCGTTTTGAGAAAAACCAAGATTTAAGAGGAAAAATTAACATTTCTTTCACGAAATCATCAGTTTTGAGGTCGAAATCATGTTTATTTTTTATTTTCTCACCTCCTTTTGAACCACGGGCTTGGGGCCGTCTACGGTGGAGTTAAAAATAAAAAACTGACAGCATGATCATGCTTGAACTCAATAAAATTACCTAAAAACTCATAACGATTCAAAAACAGCGATTTTTTCACTAAAAACAACCGAATTTTTGGCCGCTATTTTGGAAAATTCCATTCCAATTGAAAAACGGATGACACCATGTGATTCAGCGTTAAGAAATGATGAAAAAACATGTGCCACACTAAGGGTTCTCCAAAACCTAATTCTTGCGCAATTGTGGAGATGCGCAACTTAGAGCGTTCAAAAAGCCAGGTTGCGCGCAATAAAACAAATCGATGTGGGTGTGAATTTCTCATGAAATTTGACGTAGAATCCGAATCTGTAATAAAAAAGGGGGGTTCCATTTGAAAAAATGAAGTTAGTGTCAATTGCGCACGATTGCGCGCAACTTTTTTGTGCAAAAGTATTTTTCCTGAGATCCTCACAAAAAATCATGAAGAATTGCGTTGGTCGGAATTTTTTACGCTGTATTTTGCGAAAATGAAGGGGGGTGTAACCTTTTCGTGAAACACCCTGTATATAGAATTTCCTCATTTTTGCCCGAAGGGAGGTATGTTAGAAAAGTGCTTGAAAAGTTCGAGATTCTGAAGAGTGATAGGTCTGGTAAATGTTGAATGAGGTGGTCCCTCAACAAGTTTCACCGTTGATGGGTTCCTTCCTTCAATAGCTTGGTCTCCCCATTACAATGTTACCCTCACCAATGTTTGAGCTCCCTTTCGCTTTGTCTGCCTTGATTGGCATTTGATGATCCTCCCAGGTCCCTTCACTTCTCTGAGCCAATAGGATTCTCCTTTCACTTATCTGATTGGGTATGACTTTCACTTTCTCGACCAATTGGATTCAAGCTCCCATTCTCTTCTGACTATATGTAAAAGCTATGCTCTCTGTGATGTACCTTCAGTTATTGTTTGTTACTGATGATGACCTAACCGTCGAAATCGATTTAACTAGTACCTCATCATTTTCGTGGAGATAGACAATGTTCTACTCAACTCGGTTTTTAGGACGTCCCACAGTAAGACTTGGGCGTCCTTATGCAATCGATCTGGGGTGAAGTTGGACAACACTCAACAGAAAAAAAAAATAACCACACAGTAATCCGTTTTAGACCATTCTGAATCCAAATCCGCGAAAAAAACCATAGGTGTATGTCTGTGTGTATGTGTGTATGTGTGTGTGTGTGTGACAAAATCTTGTGTCGTCTGCACAGGCCTTAGTACTCAACCGATTTTCCTGGTTCTTTTTTTGTTCGACGCGGAAAACTATCTAGTTGTGCACTACGTCGCCGGAATTTCGAATTTTGCCTTTTAAGGAGGGGAAAGGGGGGGTTAATGCTCAAAAAACGTGCGTTTTTGGGCATAATCTTGTGTCGTCTGCCCAGGCCTTAGTTCTCAACCGATTTTTGTGGTTCTTTTTTTCATCGACGCGAAAAACTATCTAGTTGTGCACCACGGCGCCGGAATTTTGAATTTTGCTTTTTAAGGGGGGGAAAGGGGGGGTTAATGCTTAAAAAACGTGCGTTTGCGGGGGTAATCTTGTAAAATCTGCCCAGGCCTCAATTTCCAACCGATTTGCGAGTTTCTTTTTTTGTTTGACTCAAATAACTTCCGAGTTGTACATGATTTTACCAGAGTACCAAAATTCGAAAGGAGAGGGGATGAGTGGGGGGATAATATTCATAAAATATCCGATTTTTCAATATTTCGGTTCCTTTACTGCTTACTAATTGTACCCAAGCTTTGAAATTGAGGAAAAATTCTCATTATACCTCCGGATTTTCATGAATTATTCTCTGTACAACCATGGAACTAATAGTGGTGCCACCATGGTGCCAGGACATGGTGCCATGACGCCATAAACCGCATATTTCGTGTTTTTTTTTGTGTTTCACCTTGAATACGGATGTGAACTTCGACGGACTGCCTACCAAAACTAACAGATGAAAGTTCAATGTTACGACGTATTTCCGCTTTGGTGCCAGACTGGCACCATTGTTGGCGTTGGGGAGGTGGTGGGGGGGGGGGGGGGTGAACTCGAATTCGCATGTTGGGTATCGTAGGTCATGGATTTTAAAATGCTCTTCAGATTCGAGGCTCCCATGCTGCTAGAAATGTTAAGGTGGATAATGGAGCGGGGGGGGGGGGGTCAGTATTTCTTGCCTAAAGTAATAAATAAATTACATCGAGTGAAACAGTTTTATGGCTCACCAACTGATTAAACTGATCTAATGCTTATCCAATGGGACGTCCCCTGGAATGCATGCATTACTAAACAATATGTTTATTAAAATGGTTTTCCACAATCTCATCGCGAGTGATTTTATTCGTATCCAAGCATATGTTTTTCAGTTTGCCATAGGGATGTCCAATACTTCAAAAGTATCGATATAATATCGTATCGATACATCTAGAAAGTATCGATACGATACTTTTTGAAAGTATCAAGAAGTATCGATACGATGTTTTCAAAATTTATCGATATTTTGAAGTATCGATACTTATCAATACTTTTACAAGAATGGGTGAAATGCCTTTTATGTTCTCTATCAGTGTGACATCTCTCCATCGCGAGGATAACAATTAATGTAGAATGAACAAAGCAATAAATCACTCATTTTGGTTTATTATTTTCAATAATAAGCCTTTGGAATCGAGCAAGAAAAAAAAATTTTTAACCCCCCCTCAAAATTTGATGTTTTACGTTTCAACGTACGTAGAATACGAAAATCGAATAAAAAAATTTCCGTCCGTCCGCCGTACGCCGTACGCCGTACGCGGCACTTTTCTTAGCAACACTGGACCGATTTGGTTCAAATTTGGTATATGGGCTCCATTTGGGGTCTAGTTGTGCCGCGAAGCTTTTGGTTGATGTAGGTCACTTCTAAGGGGTGAAAAATAAGGGTTGAAATTTTCAAGAGTGCCCTAGCTCGAAAACTCTCGAAATAAAGGTATCGTTTTTTCACCAATTTTAAATAGTATTGAATTTTTTAAAATTTTTGGGACCACCCGGAGCTTTGTAGGACAAACCGTTCGGTCCCTACGAGTACTTGAAGGTTTTCCTTCGATAAAACAGAATCATGAGTGTGAATCGCAAAAGAGGTATAATCTCCATTCAAATTTTATCGGACTAAAATGCGATCGCTGTTCATTTCTTCGATTTGTATACAGTTTTGCCTTCTGCGCAACCAGTAATCAAATTTCCATATGAAGCTTTCTATTTTTCCAATCGAGTGTGAAGCGTTTAGTTCTTTCTAATAAACTTGATTGTGAAGGTGTGAAGCCAGTATGGTGTGGTAGGTAGTACCTAGCTGGTAGGTAAAAAAAAGTTGGTAGGTAAAAAAAATGTTGGTGGGTAAAAAACGCTGCAAATCATTGCTCAAAGGCTTCTTCACTCTTCAGATCACTGATCAGCTGAGTGAGCTCCGAAGCCATTTTCAATCCTATTGAATGGAAGTGCTCTTCCAGGCGTCTCCAGCATTCGAGGAGATCTTCTTCACTCCTCAGATCACTGATCAGCTGAGTGAGCTCCAAAGCCATTTTCAATCCTATTGAATGGAAGTGCTCTTCCAGGCGTCTCCAGCATTCGAGGAGATCTTCTTCACTCCTCAGATCACTGATCAGCTGAGTGAGCTCCAAAGCCATTTTCAATCCTATAGAATGGAAATGCTCTTCCAGGCGTCTCCAGCATTCGAGGAGATCTTTTTCACTCCTCAGATCACTGATCAGCTGAGTGAGCTCCGAAGCCATTTTCAATCCTATTGAATGGAATTGCTCTTCCAGGCGTCTCCAGCATTCGAGGAGATCTTCTTCACTCCTCAGATCACTGATCAGCTGAGTGAGCTCCAAAGCCATTTTCAATCCTATTGAATGGAAGTGCTCTTCCAGGCGTCTCCAGCATTCGAGGAGATCTTCTTCACTCCTCAGATCACTGATCAGCTGAGTGAGCTCCAAAGCCATTTTTACTCCTATTGAATGGAAATGCTCTTCCAGGCGTCTCCAGCATTCGAGGAGATCTTCTTCACTCCTCAGATCACTGATCAGCTGAGTGAGCTCCAAAGCCATTTTCAATCCTATTGAATGGAAGTGCTCTTCCAGGCGTCTCCAGCATTCGAGGAGATCTTCTTCACTCCTCAGATCACTGATCAGCTGAGTGAGCTCCAAAGCCATTTTCAATCCTATTGAATGGAAGTGCTCTTCCAGGCGTCTCCAGCATTCGAGGAGATCTTCTTCACTCCTCAGATCACTGATCAGCTGAGTGGGCTCCGAAGCCATTTTCATTATCCTATTGAACGCAGGAAGCTGAAATTTGAGAGGGAAGGTCAAGGGAGAATACAGATGGTGGTAGGTGCTATTGATGGAGAACCAGTGATCTATACAGAAGGGTGATCTATACAGAAAATAATAAACCTTTGAGCAATGATTTGCAGCGTTTTTTTGTTTAGGCACCTGCTTTCGTATTGCACTTGGTTGGGTTAACATTTTGGTGGTCCTCCCTAGATGATGGAGGACAGCAGGTTATAATAGAGAGCTGGAGGAGGGTGGTAAATCATCTTTGTTTAGTTTGTTGAAGTGGTTGATATCCCAACAATCTACGTAGAGAAAGAGGTACCTACTGAAATTCGAGACTTTCATCTAATGTGAGACATAAAAAATAGATAGCATTTTATCTGATGTGAGAAGTAAACAAATATCGCCTCCGATACTGGAAAAAAAGTATCGATACTATGATATATATCAGGGGAAAAAAGTTTCGATACTTTTAAGTATCGATACTTTGAGGACATCCCTTGTCTGCCATTCCTGATCCGCCACTTATCAGATCAATTGAGGGCTCCCTCAAACTTTACCCGATCAGGTTACAAAAAGTAGATCATCTCGTGGTTAATCTCAGAAGGCATAGGGAACTGTCAAACCTTACAAGCATGTACGTGTGCTAAGATCACTTTAATTTTCTTTACTTTCGATGCGAACCACTTCATCTTATAATTTATTACGTAGAATAGCTTTGTTGTGTTACATTTAGCTGATGAGTCAGATTGTAGCAAAAATTTCTTGTACTTAGCTATAATATCTGTACATCAAGGATTTGCTGGGCTCGACATAAGAATAACCTTGAGTTCTTGAGCTCGACTAACTCCCCCTTACAGAGGGGTTTATTCTAGTACTTTTGTTATGTGCGGTGTAGATGATTTCTCTCAGAATTAAGCTATTATTCATTCATTCGTGATAGTCTAGTCGCGATGTTTTCAGTTTTTCGGCAGTCTCTTGATGAAATTAAGATCTTGATGAAATCAATGAGAATACAGCATCTTCTACAATACAGACATGGAGGAATGCCCATTCAGTTTGGTTTCTGCCTGGTTAGCTCGAGCTGAAGTTTGATCAAACTTCGATCGTTCCATTATCCGTGATGCAACCTGATGTTGACTCGGTTCTTCAGCCTTCCTTGTCTTTCGACGAAGTTGCGCGCCTTTCCTCATCTCTTTACCGTCCCCTTTACAACTATTTTACTCCCAGCTTGAAGGAAGTCCTGCAATTTCCGAGCCGCGAAAATCCCCGTTCCCGCCCCAGATATCACTCCTGTTGTTCCACCCGTCCCTTTGAAGGGAAGATTTTCTTTATGAAGGAGTCTCCTCTAAATCCAATAGTCCTCAGGGCAAAGGAGAAAATTGAATTCTGGGTTCCCACCAGACGTTTAAATCCGTCGCGTGAAGAAGTACCTACGATATGGATTCCACCGAGTTTAGAGCTTCAAGGCACCATATCGTTAAAACCTGACCAAAACTCAAAAACCTCTGCGAAGTTGGGAGAGCAATAAAGCTTCTAAAATTTAGAAGAATAACAGATTATGTCCGCGATAACCTCTATATTATAGAGGTTATCGCGGACATAATCTGTTATTTCTAAAATGATTTCCTCGATCAGAGCTCTCACCTCCATGCCTACCAAAGTTTCTAATACCTGTGAATCATAACTTCACGATAAAGTTGCTTTTTTTCTACTTTTGGAAACAACGTCACCATTGAAGATTCTTTCTGATTTATTTTGATTTTTCAGAGTAGTTTGCTGATAGAATTGTCCAACTTTCAACCACCCATCCAAACACCATCCAAACTGTTGAAAAATCAAGTCTGTTGAGTTTTCTAGTGTGCAAACGGTACTTTTGGTGTGGACAATGAAATTTTTTTTTGATCAGCTGAAATTTGAATCACTTCCGACGGTGAACGTTCACGGGATTTGTACTCATGTTTCTGACTCCCTAAGAATAAGACAACTAACCTTGCGAGAGTACTGTCACTTACCTTGAAGAAGATCCGGGGGTAAGGATTTTCATACGGGACTATCTACACACCAAGCCAGACAATTCCTGAAAATTTCATCGAAATCGGGTGAGAAATGTAGAAGTTATGGCAGCGGCTACTATCAGTCCGGGGTAATTATTTTCATAGGGGACCATCTACACGCCAGTCCGCACAATCTCTGAAAATTTCATCGAAATCGGATGAGAAATTTAGAAGTTATGGCTGTGGCAAGGATTTCATGACAGTCACACGGACACGGACCTAAAATTGTTCAGAAAGATCTGAAACGTAAAACGCGAGTGGACTTTTGATTTTGGAGAATATTTTTTTTCAACCTTGAAAAGTGAAAACAAAGCTTCCGCTACCTTGGTAGACTCGGAAGCATAATGAAGTAGGATTACTAAGTAGTGCTTGAAAAAACGATCGATAAAACAAAATTTCCGAGATTTGACAAATTTTACTCTTCTTGCTGATTTTTCCTCCCTCAAAATGTGCTTGAAAAATTTTGGTTCTGCTATAGGAAGGTGGGAAAATTGACTCTTTCCATCGGTACAATCAACCACAGGGATACCTCATACATTACACCCTTGCATATACCTCATTATGTAAGGACGTAGTAGTGATAACAATGTAGGGCAGGCCCTTATGTAATGTATTGAGGTGCGACGTATTCATCCGACATCATTAACATGTTCCTTGACGGTTCGAAGCGTCAAAGCTCCACATTCGAGGACTTCGTGGTGGTGAAAGGCTTTGTATTCGAATGTATAATTATACCTACCGCCAATGACGTCTTCACACGGTCTGAAATTTTAATATTTGGAATTGAAAAGGTCAGAATAGTTATGCTGCCTGACGTACAAATTATACAACTGTGAAAAATAACACTTTTTCTGGTGATTTGAGTGGAATAATGTTCTTGAAAGGATTTTACATCCTGATTGCAAATATTGACCGTTTTTAGAACTATTTACATGTGTGTGTAAGAAAGCTCAAAATGCTGAAAAGTGAAATTTACTTTCGGCCCAAAAGGTGACGAAAAATACGAGTATGTCCACGGAGTTTCATAATAATGCGCCAAAATCTGAGGTCTGCACTACGATACATGACACATACACTTCCTTCGAACTTCCTCTGAGCTCTTAGCAGATTTTCGACGTATCGAACAGGGTGGTTTGGTTATGAACAGGGTGGTTTGATTACTTGCGATGTGGGGAGGAGGATGGACATTAAAAACATACCTTTGACCTTATTGTCAACGGTAGTAACGTTTAACTTGGCCGATCTAGTAATAAAAAAATTGGCATACTATTTAACAGAAA
Source organism: Apolygus lucorum (assembly GCA_009739505.2). Classification (NCBI taxonomy): domain Eukaryota; kingdom Metazoa; phylum Arthropoda; class Insecta; order Hemiptera; family Miridae; genus Apolygus; species Apolygus lucorum. The sequence continues at coordinate 131,161 of CM019173.2, read as the reverse complement.
TTAAGACAATTTTCGAAAAGTGAATTGGACAAGATATCAGTGACTGCTTTTTCGATAAGTCTTGTGTCATCATTTGATTCAGTGAGACAAAGTACGAAAAGATGGCTGCCTAACTCATTTTAGGGCAAGCATGTCTTTGGCGAAAAACGTCGATTTTTACTGGAAGATCCACGGTTTTTGGCACGGGAACTAGGATTTAACACCATTAGTCCACTGTAAACAATTTTATGACCATACCGTTGGGAAGCTGAGATTTTGGGTCAACTTTTGGGGTTACAGTGAGAACTTAACCGGCAGTTTCAGTTAGTGTTACAAACGTTTGAAAAAACGAAAAATTTCTGAGATTTACGATATTTTACTATTCGGGCTCATTTTTCAACATTTTAATCTTCTTTAAAAAGTTTTATTTACCACTAGGGAGATAGAAAATTTAACGCTCTTTCTAACCATCTACTTACATTTGAATTTTGACTGAAAAACAAGGGAGTTATGGCTGTTTTAATGGCGTAAGGTCGAAAATACGAAAAAACTCTTAAAAGTGGAAAAAGTCCGATTTTAAGGGGGTTAAGAAAAAAAAGTCAAGAGACAAAAAAGTCACAAATTAGTTGTAGAATCGAACTCTGGCCGGTTGTACGACCTTAACCGTTACACCCTGTATAGATCACTCGTCTGCAAAGAATACGGCTTTGGCATGTTATCACCTACCAACATGAAGAAAAACATCGATTCCATATCGGTCAGCTAAAATTTAAACGGAGATTAGGCCTCTTTTGCTGTTTTGCTGCCTGCTTTTGCTGATTCACTCTAGTGTTTCTGATTTATCGTAAGTCCAACCCCTAAGTAGGTAAGTACTGTAAAAAAAAATACTATCTTGATTGGAAATTGATGGGAAAACAATACCTTTATATCAAAATTTTTCGAGTTAGGGCGTTTTCAAAATTTCAATCCTTATTTTTCAACCCTTAGAAGTGACCGCCATCAACCAAAAGCTTCGGGGCACAACTAGACCCCAAATGGAGCCTACATACCAAATTTCATCAAAATCGGTCAATGTTAAGAGGAAAGTGTCGCGTACGGCGGACGGATGGCCAAATTTTTATTCGATTTTTGGATTCTACGTACCTTGAAATGCAAATCAACAAATTTTGAGGGGAGTTAAAAAAAACATTTTCTTGGTCATTTCCAAAGGTTCATTATTGAAAATAATAAACCAAAACAGTCCATGTCCTGTGAAGAAGTTCCCTTCTCCACTTTTTCCGTCAATCGATGTCTGAATGTTTGGCACCATCCGTGAAGTCCTCTTCCTCCTTTGAAAGAGCAGCTATTTTTTGGGTTGCTCTTTCAATGTGTCCAACATGACTCTTGAGTATCTGGAATGTATAATTTGGTACTGAAGAAATACTGAATAAGCATCTCAACGCTTGAAAGATCGTGGCATTCATTCCAAGAGACGACCTCCTAACTTGAAACTTTTGAAATTTGATCACAATTACCTTAGTTGCTGGTTCAGGAGAAAGCGATTCTCAATATTGCCTCAAACGTTGATGTTAACGTCACATTCTCATGAGCCAAACAATCAAGAGCAATTTTGGGGACGCGCGCTAGCGTTTTGACCTCTCGCCGCTAAAGCTAATTAGTTTGCATTGATCAGTTTCGGGGCTGGAGTGAAAAGCCACGATTAGCATGGAGAATCAATAGGCGATGGTGTGAGTTTGGTACTCGCTGAGAGAGAATGAATGAGGTGGATAGTGAAGGCACCACTGAGCACGAGGCAATGAAGGTGCGGACAGTATGGCGAGGGGCGGCGTTATTTGTCTCATTATCCACGCAGCGGACCTATACGGACCTTAATTGGAGACACCTGACACACAGGAGGTCGTCTAGAGAACCAATCAATTGGGAGAGGATACACACCCCGTTTTGCCGTGTAATCGCTGGGCTTGACACCGTTCACGAGGACCTTGTTATTCTCCGTGATTTTTATGTTCGATGATAATCGGAGCTCCTCTGCCCTACTATGTAGAAAGGTAGAAGACTTGGGTCTTCTGGTTCTGAGAAATTAACCCAGATAACCCTGAATTTTTTTTTTTACTAATTTTTTGAATTTTTTTCGTATGTTTAGTGTCATAGGTGTTGTCTGAAGACAAATTTGGCACTCTTGCAATTTTTTTCCCATTTTAATGAGGTCATAAATGGGCATCCTTCCAGAAGGACGTCAGTAGAATAAGGAAGCAACCTCTCTCGCATATTCCTTATTCTTTTGAGATAACAAATGAGACTCAAGATTGAAAATACACTTTTTATTCAATCAAAACTGGATATAAAACTATGTATCATTTGAAATTGACAAAATTTATTTTGTGCGGAACGATAGAAAACGAAAAAGTGTAGAAATATGTCACATTTCAAGCATCCAGTTGTCGACTTCGTCTTGGAAAATCTTCAGTGCAGCTGCTTCCCTTCTTCCTATCTTTTCGTCTTCTCCCGTATCTCCAACGTAGTGTTCTTTCTTATAGAATCTAAAAAAAAGATAAATAAATTCAATAATAAATGATCATTGAAAATGATTGAAAGGCTGCACGATGCATGTGTCCAAGTTTTTGATTTTCATTCACCGACAGTCGATCTTGGCTGTTTTTATCAAAAAAAAAAAAAATCGAAATATTCAAGGGATGACAACTTTTGTTTGGGACCACGCATTGGTTTTTGCATTTTGTCTCTCTAAGTGCAGTTGAAAGAGACTGGTTTTTTGTCCACTTGTACAATTTTTTGGGCGGTTTTGGTTTACGGACTCGATTTTTCCCCCTCTTCTTGTTGGAAATATTTTCATTGGAAGTTGATGGTTGGGGATCATCATCGCTTTCATCATCTTTATCATGAGAAGGAATGCTATTAAAAATTGCAGGAGAAAATTATCAATAACAAGGCCCTCGTCCGGTGAGGTCATGAAGGGCATTTGTTGGAGGTAATAAAGATATATCGACTTCCCCTTGACTTATTGCATCATCATTCCCCTCCGAATAATCCAATAATATTGGATATATAACATATTATGTTACTTGATGTAAAAGAAGCAACTTCTTGCAGAAAAAGCGAGAAATCCAAAAAAAATAGCAAATGAAAAAATATAGGGACGGAACAATTTTGAATGTGTATTCTACTGACGTCCTTCCAGAAGGATCGACGTGAAAAGTGGTGATAATGGAGAAGAAAATGGCAAAATTACATCAATAACATGTCATACCCTTAGTAGAGAGTAGGAACAATAGAATATCAACGTCGAAATAAAAATAAAGAATGAATAGGTACTTACCCATCAACTATGAATTCTGGGTGACCGCTCATGATTGAAGCTGCTAGGGAAAAACTGCACTGAGTACCTGTTGGTCGCATACTGAAGACAAAATCGGTCCCCATCCCTCCGTTAGGATGTAAACAACAGTTCAAAGCTATACTAGACCACAGCGGTATCATAATACAGGAGAGAAAATTCAGAAAGTCGACCTAAGTCCCTCATCCTTCCAGAAGGACGTTAGGGCTATCTGGGTTAAGGAGTAGTGTTGAGTTCCCATAGATTTTGAGTTCTATTGGATTTTGAACCAACATATCCTCAACTATGAAGCGTAAAGTACACCATAAAACTGTCCAAAAACCTGTTAGGATAATTTCACCATCCCATTGCTCGATGTTGCTCGAATTAGAAAGTAAGTTCGGGTTTCGGGGTGGTCTGAGTTGGAGCCAGTCACTCAGAAATGCAACGGGTTTTGACCAAAAAGCAATGAATTTGGGCCACACTGTAGACAAAAAGTAGTGTGTTTGGCCCAATAAAATAAGAGGTATGACTACTGGTCGTTTTAATTCATCGTAATGAGTATTTAATGGAAATTACAGTCTTTGTCGGCATAATTCTCGCTGTTGTCTCCAAAATTGGGATCATGCCTACCAATTGCTGCCTCCAAGAGGGCGTCGGTGGTCTAGTGGACAGTGTACCCGACTGCGGTGATAGGATAAGAACCGTCTTGCGGGGACGCGCGTTCGAGTCTGGTCGCCAGCAGAAAGTTTTCTGTCTATTAGACGATCGGCAATCTCTCGTTCCAACCCAGGGCGGTGATGTTTGGGAAGCCATGAGCGAAATCATCAGAACAAATTCTGATCTCCCCTTAGGGAGACAGCTGATGACGTCCGCGACGCCAAGAATGGCAGTCGGACGAAAATTCAACCTGAAATGGTTGCTTACTTTACTTTAATTTTTTTTTTTGCTGCCTCCAAGAATATCCTGGTCTTGGTGACACTGCAACCAAATGCCGTCCAATTTCTGGAGAATATATCCCGTGTAGCAAAATTAGTGGATGCTTCAATACACTGATGATGTTGTATTAATAAAAATCGCATTATCTTAACATAATAAATATCTTACTTATTTTATAAATTATCATCTTATTGTAGTTGCGAAAAAATCTTATCTGATCGATATCAACTCACTTCAGTGGCCCTTCACGTCCAATTTCATCATGATCTCTGAGTAGATTGATGCTACGGATTTGTTAAGCTGCCGTTGTTCCAATCAGATGAAATATGTGAGGGGCCATCTTGTATCCCAAACACACAATCCCCAAGAATTTTATCAAAATTAGTCAAAATTGGACCAAATTGATCTCAAAAATAGGGTGTGCGCATGCGTCGGACAAACTAGACTAGGCTATCTAAACTAGACCTCTGAATTCTTAAGACGTCACAGTGGCGGGAGGAGCGTGTGACGTCATCAGAATTCGAAACTTAAAAATCATAGAAAAAGATCTACTCATCCAAAAAGAGAATGGCTGGTGTCAAAATGCTCAGGATGAGATCTACTTTCGATTAAAAATTTGAAAAATAAATCAGGCGCCCACCCCATTCCAATAGGGAGCGATTTGGAAGGAGGATAGAGGTGTTACCATTACCCTGTTCTTGATGGAAAAATCCCAAGGTAGATCTGGCAACACAGCCCTAAAGCAGGCTAACTGAAAAGCTCTTGGCTTCAAGGACATGCTATGTTGTCAGATCGACTTTATCCTCCAAAGCCTCTCCAGCCCTCAGACCCCTATTGTTCTACTGCCGAGTACTGGATATTCCAGGAACTGGAATCTCATAGGAACATTTGTCTCATCAGCATGAGTTTTGCCAGAGAAAGGGTCTTCCCACTCACCTCACCTCTTTCTTCGAACTTTACCTCCAAATAGGTGATATCCGTGAGACTCAATTTAACCTACCTTAGGTTATCAAACCCAACCTTCTCAGCTTACCCGATCAGCTGGTCGTGAAAGGGCGCCATTTTGACTCGCTGTCAGCAAGGTCATTATATTTACATACCACACAGGTCCTATTTCTTGGTATGCAAACAGAATGATAGTGGTATATTCATTATTTTCTTCTTTCTATTCTTTTATAGCAATTATGTAATCGTAAGTAGCGATCAGTTTGCAAACAGCTGATACAGACTCTGAGGGGTCTTGACACAAAGAACAGGGACATGACAGGTGTCAACTGTCATGCTGACAAGCAAACCAGGCTGACACAAACATTAGTGTCAATTAAAAACTCTCGAAATAAGTTTTTCAGAATGAAAATTTGAATATTTATTCGCCACATTGAACAAACGTATTACTACTTGGATACCTATTTACATGGAGAACTGGAGACAAGTGCCTATTTACATCCTTTTCTGACCCTACATTGTGATATGAAACCTTCCTACCTTTTGATGATTTTGATCGTATTCACCTTTAGAAAGTACCTAGTGAACACCAGAAACCTAGATTTTCCAGCGTTCTTACTGCATTTTTTTGGGTCTCAAACATAACAACTACCGATTTTGCAGTGGCTCTCTGTCTCCTTGTTCATTGTTTGTCCAACAACATATCTCTGGATAGTTTAGAGGAGGTGTTTTGTTTCTACCTATCACGGACGTACAGACTTTCACAAAAAAGGAAGTACAGATCAAACCTACTACGATACATATAGTGATATACAAACTTACAGACAACTAACTGCTAAAGACGGTATTTTTCAAAGGTAAATTTTATAAATGTTGTACCTACGAACTTCTTTTCTTGAAACCTTAAATTGTACCTACTTATGTGAACTGATATTCTGTTTATTGTAGATCTGTAGTTAGGTGTGTTGATCGATAATAGATACCTACTCACATAGAGAACCAGAGACAAGTGCCTATTTACATCCCAATCTGACCTTAGATTGCTATTTAAAACGTTCCTACCTACTGATGGTTGAGCGTATTCGCCTTTAGAAAGTACCTAGTGAACACCACAAACCTAGATTTTCCAGAGTTCTCAATGCATTTTTTTGGGTCTCATATAAGTAATAACTACCGATTATTCAGTAGCTACCTATCTACTGGTTCATTAGTTGTCCAAAAACATATCTCTAGATAGTTTAGAGCAAGTGTTTTGTTTCTAACTACCACGCACATGCAGACTTTCACAAACAGGGAAGTAGTACAGATCAATCCTACTATGATTGATACACGAACTTATAGACGCAACAACTAAATGCAGATATCCATAATGAACCAAATCCCTACCATTATTAGAAAAGAAGGTATTTTTCAAAGGTAAACTTCATAACTATTGTAACTTCTTTCCTTGAAACCCTAATGGTACTTACTTACGTGAGCTGACAGCTGATCGTCTGTTTATTGTAGATCTGTAGTTAGGTGTGTTGATATAATGGAATAATGTACAACATTCAATGAAAAACACGCAATTTATTCAGAAATTTCATTGTACATTGAAACAATTTACAATTCGCACAGAATTAACGATAGGCAGTACCTACACCATGAACTTGATGTGAAGATTACAGAATTTTCGTGATGAGCAGTTGGTTTCGAGAGGTGAACAACATGATATTTCCCAGGGAAACAAACAAATACCTAACTGATGAAAAAGAAAACGTGTACAAATAATAATAATAAGATAATTTGAAGCTGGTTATAAAAGTGTCAGTTCATCGAAAATCATGGTTGTCAGAAGGCTGGGAAGCAGCGACGTCAAAAGGCTGATATTCTTCTTTTTTCGGAAAGTTTCTTGTCTTTGCACACTGTTTCTAATCACTTTTGGCAAACCAAAAAATTAAATACCGCTTCCGGGACGACAAGAGCAACTAATAACCGCACAGATTGGCATAATGAGAAACCTATGCAATATTCTATACAATCTTTGTTTACAACGGAGTCGACATGGCCGCCTTTCAGGGAGATTAGTCTTATTCTTCTTCTTCTCCTCCTTCTTCTTCCAACATCCATTCTGTGTGACGTCACACGGATAAAACGAATACAGCCCCTTTCCGGTTTCTCCGAAGTCGTGGTCTTGCTTCTTATTTCAGTTTCCAACGAAATACCAAAGGTTTGTTTGGACAGTCTGTCCTGAACGGTTCAGAACCATGGACGCATTGTTTTTCTTCAAGTTGGTTGGTGGTAACAATGGCAAAGCCTTGTTATTTACAGACGAGTGATCTATACAGGGTGTTTCACGAAAAGGTTACACCCCCTTTCATTTCCGCAAAATACAGCGTAAAAAATTCCGATCAACGCAATTTTTCATGATTTTTTGTGAGGATCTCAGGAAAAATACTTTTGCGCAAAAAAGTTGCGCGCAATTGACAATAACTTCATTTTTTCAAATGGAACCCCCCTTTTTTATTACAGATTCGGATTCTACGTCAAATTTCATGAGAAATTCATACCCATATCGATCTGTTTTATTGCGCGCAACCTGGCTTTTTGAACGCTCTAAGTTGCGCAACTCCACAATTGCGCAAAAATTAGGTTTTGGAGAACCCTTAGTGTGGCACATGTTTTTTCATCATTTTTTAACGCTAAATCACATGGTGTCATCCGTTTTTCAATTTGACTGGAATTTTTCAAAATAGCGGCCAAAAATTCGGTTGTTTTTAGTGAAAAAATCGCTCTTTTTAAAACGTTATGAGTTTTTAGGTAATTTTATTCACTTCAAGCATGATCATGCTGTCAGTTTTTATTTTTAACTCCACCGTGGACGGCCCCAAGCCCGTGGTTCAAAAGGAGGTGAGAAAATAAAAAAAGTCTGCCAAGTGGGTGTGGCACATAGCTTCCTCGTATCCATAACCCGATTGTATAGATGATCCGATGCATAGTAGTTAATCTCAAAACACCAATCTCTAAGTACCTTTCACTACCCTCATAGGGGACCATCTACACGCTAATCTGGACAATCCTAGAAAATTTCATGAAATTCGGATGAAAAATGTAAGTGAGTCACTACTCAAAAAATCAAAAAATTTCTCGGTATGGCTGGGAATCGAACCCGTTACATATTGGTTAGAAGTTTGACTCGCTGCGAATGTGCTACGGGGGCCTGACAGTAGGCAATGTAGGATTTGAGATTCTAACGTAGGGGAAGGACGTGTACCTTGGGCAGCTTGTACCTTGGGCAACTTTCTATTACTCAGACCCTCGAAGAGAGAAAAAACGTTAGAACATGTGAAATTATTGTTTTCATGATGGCACCACTGTTCTCGAAGTTTGGCGCGCGTCGGGTGTGTTGTTGTGGCTGAGCAGCGTCTAGTTGTTTACAACCCCTCGTTTTGGCGGTTTGTGCTCCGTACATCGGGATTTCCCAGCGACCCGGTAAGTGTTTTTCTTGAATAGTATTGGATGATTTCGAAGCTGTTAAATATGGGCTTTATCATGGGCTATCGGTTTTTCCGTTTTGTTTTCATGATTTGAATCGAAAGGTGAATATGTTTTCCAAGTCATTTCCGTGTACCTTGAGCAACTAGGGATCGTGTACCTTGAGCAACTAGCAGGGGTTGCCCAAGGTACAATCACTCAAATTTCCGGTACATTTTTGTTCCATAACTGATTCGGTAGCTGATTTTACTATTTTGTTCCTTCTTTCAGAAATGCCTCGAAGCGAGAATGGTGTGAAAAGGCCCCCAGTTGACAAACAGAAGCTGGAACTAGCCGTAAATGAAGTGCTGAAGGGTATGTCTATAAATGAATGTTCAAAAATTCACAACATCGGTCGTTGGACAATATCCCGTCATTTGACGAATTTCAAAGAGCAGAATTCGGAAAATTTTGAGTATAAAAATAATTGCGGACACCGGAAAGTCTTCACCGATGACGAAGAAAAGGACTTAGTGAATTATTTGTTGCTGGCGAGCAGGATTTACTTTGGCATCACAAAGAGGGGCCTGAGTACGTTGGCGTTCGAATTCGCTCGTCAGAATGGCAAACATTTTCCTAAAACCTGGCATGATAATGCCAAAGCTGGAAAGCAATGGGTGCAGGACTTCTTGATACGTCACAGCGAAAAGCTTTCTTTGAGAAAGCCTCAGGCTACCTCAATCGGTAGAGCCATGTGCTTCAACAGGCCAATCGTTCAAGCTTTTTACAATAATTTACAGAAGCTCTATGACAAATATAAGTTTTCACCAGATCGTATTTTCAACCTGGATGAATCAGGCTTGAGCACAGTCCATAATCCGCCAAAAATTATAGCAGGGAAGGGGGAAAAGCAAGTGGGGGCCATCACCTCGGCTGAAAGAGGAACCCTTATTACGTTGATTTCCTCAATATCTGCCACTGGAAACTCGATTCCTCCGCTACTGATCTTCCCTCGCGTTAACTTTAAAGATTTCATGATGCACGGTGCTCCTCCTGGGTCTACTGGGGTCGCACAAATTTCTGGATGGACCAATGCACGAGTTTTTCTCACCTACCTCGAACACTTCCAAAAACACGTTCGTCCATCCAAAGAGTCGCCTGTTTTGATCATCCTCGACAACCACGACAGCCATTTGTCTTTGGGGGCAATTGAATTTGCTAAGAAGAACGGCATCATATTATTCACGTTGCCACCTCACACAAGCCACAAACTACAGCCTCTGGATAAAGGGGTGTTCGGACCACTGAAAACTTACTATCACCAAGAGTGTGCCCTCTGGATGACAAATAACCCAGGGAGGCCCATAAGCATTTATGATATCTCTACCCTTCTGGGAAAATCTTACCCGAGAGCGTTCACCCCCACAAACATTATCGGTGGCTTCAAAGGGACAGGAGTTTTCCCTCTAGATCCCAATGTTTATTCGGACAGTGACTTCCTCTCAGCGGCCCCTACTGATCTTTTTGGTGACAGTCATATAATTTTTCCGGTTCCTGAAACACCCGTGACTGACGCTGCAAGAGCAGAGCGTGTGTCGATTCCTGTTCAAGATCGAAATTCAGCATGCGTGAGTCCTGAGCACGTTGCAGAGCCGAGTTCACCACAGCCCTCGTGTTCCTACGTGAGCCCACTTGAAGTTCGCCCCTTACCCAGAGCACCTGCACCACAAAATGGAACAAAGAGGCGAGGAAGACTTGGTAAATCAAGAGTGCTCACAGACACACCAGAGAAAGAGGAATTGGAAAGGGCTTTTCAGGCAAGAAAACGTCCGCAGAAGATGACTGAAAAAGTCAAGGCGGCCAAGAAGCTGAATTTTTTAAAGAAGATTTGCAAGAAGAAACCTGATGAGAAGACAGACAGTTCTGAAGACGAAAGCGAGGAGTGGAGTTCTGATGAAGAGGATGATGGTAATTTGGAAGATCTAGCATCGGAAATGGTAGAAGAACGCGATGAAGAGACAACTGAAGGATGGATTGCAGGAAAGTGGGATTTTACCAATCCAGCGGCGAACGTTGACAAATGGGTTCTGGTTTCTTTTTCCACTCAAAATCTTAACAAATTTTACGTAGGTCAAGTTCTGGAAGCCAACCGTGACCAAGTGACCGTTAAATTTTTGAGGAAAAAAAAAGAAAATATTTTCATATGGCCTCTGATTGATGATGTTTGCCGAGTGAGGGTCCTGGATATAATAAGAATTTTGCCCCTGCCGAATCATCTCAGGCGAGGTGAAATCCAGTTCAACGTTTCTTTTGCTGGATTCAACCTCTATTGATTTTGTGATCTCCTGTGATGATCTATTTTGTAATTTTACCAACATTTTGTGATTCTCCCACTAGTGATTTTGTACCTGTTTTGCGTTTACCTCATTTTCTTCAGCCATTTTAATATTTCTACACTAGGTAGGTAATTTCTAAGACTGATAAAAAAGCGCTTGAGACTGATCTCATAAATATTTTCAAGTCAAAACCTTTGTCGTTACCATACACCCACATAGTCTGGGCTCGTGCAAATGTTTACTTACTTTTAATATTTTTTTTTAGGAAAAATGTTGCTATTGATACTTCTAATTAAAGTTTTCAGAAAATTAAATTTCCGTATATCGTCTTTTACTTTTTTCCCTTCCATTTTGGTAGTCACCTAAAACAGTGAAAATGGGTGCCCAAGGTACAATCAATGCTGCCCAAGGTACAATACAAGATTGTACCTTGGGCAAAAAACCACCTTTTACAAAAAAAGTGATGATTCATCAACCTTCAGAGATTCTTCAAAATTTCCGGGATATTTTGAAAGCCAACGAGTTACAGCATTGATATACCTTAAAAAAATGTGGAAAAAATGACGTAGACTACTTCAAATCTACCTACGAAGAAAAACTGCCCAAGGTACACGACCTTCCCCTACGCACGGCTGTTACAAGGATTTTACGTTCGCGCATGTGCACCTGCTACTATCAGTCCGGGGGTGATGATTATCATAGGGGACCATTTACAATTTAATCCGCACAATCCCTGAAAATTTCATTGAAATCGGATGGAAAATATAGAAGTTATGGCCGTTACAAGGAATTCACGTTTGCGCATGCGCAGTGGCTACTATCAGTCCGAAGGGGATGATTTTCATAGGGGACCATTTAAATACTAATCTGTAACATCCCTGAAAATTTCATTGAAATCGGATGGAAAATGTAGAAGTTATGGCCGTTACAAGGAATTCACGTTTGCGCATGCGCAGTCGCTTCTATCAGTCCGGGGATGATGATTTTCATAGGGGACCGTCTACACACCAACCCGCACACTCCCTGAAAATTTCATCGAAATCGGACAATAACTTCGTATAGTTATGCGCGTTACAAGGAATTCATGACAGACACACGGACACACAGACACACAGACACGGAACCAAAATTGTTCAGAAAGGTCTAAAACGCAAAACGCGAGTGAAAATTTTGATTTTGGAGATCTTTTTTTTTTCATCCTTGAAAAGTGAAAACAAAGCTTCCGCTACCTTGGTAGACTCGGAAGCAATAAACGTGATTTCGACCTGAAAACTGATGTTTTCGTCAAAGAAATGTTAATCTTTCCTCTTAAATCTTGGTTTTTCTCAAAACGGATGACACCCTGTGATTCAGCGTTAAAAATGATGAAAAAACATGCGCCACACTAAGGGTTCTCCAAAACCTAATTTTTTCGCAATTGTGGAGTTGCGCAACTTGAAGCGTTCAAAAAGCCAGGTTGTGCGCAATAAAACAAATCGATATGGGTATGAATTTCTCATGAAATTTGACGTAGAATCCGAATCTGTAATAAAAAAGGGGGGTTCCATTTGAAAAAATGAAGTTAGTGTCAATTGCGCACGATTGCGCGCAACTTTTTTGCGCAAAAGTATTTTTCCTGAGATCCTCACAAAAAATCATGAGGAATTGCGTTGGTAGGAATTTTTTACGTTGTATTTTGCGGAAATGAAGGGGGGTGTAACCTTTTCGCGAAACACAATGTAGGTATATACCTACTACCTGATTAATTTTCGAACTGCAATCCTAGGTCGACTAGCTTTAACTTTCGTTTCATGCCAACTGTGGTCTCTGGGATAACTCGCGCTTATTTTCCTATAGAATTCCCAGGGTTGTTGTGGTGTATCATAGATACGAATTTCATTTAACGTCGGACATTCGCAAAAGTAAATTTCCCCGTCAAGAATTTCTGACGATCTAATAGACCGTTTTTTTCTCAAATTAGGGTTGTTTGGGCCTGACCCGAACCCGCTCTGTAGGAGCCACGGCACGTTAATCAATAATCATCAACACGATCAGGAAAATCTAGTTTCATAACGGTAAATGTGTGTTCCTGCTCAACAATACCATCAACCACATCTACCACCAACACGTCCCCCTACTTTCCCTACACAACTTGGCAGACTTCATTGTGGTACGGATCATGCACTAATTTATAGAAAGTGGTAGGTTAAAATGAAATATATACAGCCATCAAATCGAAATCTTTGAAAAATACTTTTCAGTACTTTAGAATAATATCTCCGAGATTCCGCTAATAAAAATCCAACGTCCAGGGCTTTTCTCGCGCACCTATGGCTTATTGAGGGAGAGGATAAGTAGCTCCGTGACTTGAATTAATGCCGCCATATTTCAGGGGCTTTTGTTGAGACTCGCAATATATCTAGATTCCGTTCGTCAGAGAAAGAGGAAGTGCCTACCACACATGGCATTGCACTTATGAACTGACAGAACCGCCATAACAACGATTTTAGCGTGGGAGTGACCAACCTGGATTGAAAAAGCTTTGAAAAAGCATCATTCAGAGCTACTGAATAGTAGCTCTAGTAGTAGTATAGTAGTTCTTGGAAATATTGCAAATGTTTCCGACGTACGATGTGATGGTTGAAATTCCCTAATGTCTGCTCCAGGCACCTTCAAAATTGGAAAATTTCCAAGCATTTAATGCTTCAATCAAATTTGAGTAATTTCAACCTCTGCAATCTGAGACTACCTACAAAATTTGTTGGTTTTGGTTTATTATTTTCAATAATAAGCCTTTGGAATCGAGCAAGAAAAAAAAATTTTAACCCCCCCTCAAAATTTGATGTTTTACGTTTCAAGATACGTAGAATACGAAAATCGAATAAAAAAATTTCCGTCCGTCCGCCGTACGCCGTCCGCCGTACACGGCACTTTTCTTAGCAACACTGGACCGATTTGGTTCAAATTTGGTATATGGGCTCCATTTGGGGTCTAGTTGTGCCGCGAAGCTTTTGGTTGATGTCAGTCACTTCTAAGGGGTGAAAATTAAGGGTTGAAATTTTCAAGAGTGCCCTAGCTCGAAAACTCTCGAAATAAAGGTATCGTTTTTTCACCAATTTTAAATAGTATTGAATTTTTAAAAATTTTTGAGACCACCCGGAGCTTTGTAGGACAAACCGTTCGGTCCCTACGAGTACTTGAAGGTTTTCCTTCGATAAAACAGAATCATGAGTGTGAATCGTAAAAGAGGTCTAATCTCCATTCAAATTTTATCGGACTAAAATGCGATCGCTGTTCATTTCTTCGATTTGTATACAGTTTTGCCTTCTGCGTAACCAGTAATCAAATTTCCATATGAAGCTTTCTATTTTTCCAATCGAATGTGAAGCGTGTAGTTCTTTCTAATAAACTTGATTGTGAAGGTGTGAAGCCAGTATGGTGTGGTAGGTAGTACCTAGCTGGAAGGTAAAAAAAAGTTGGTAGGTAAAAAAAATGTTGGTGGGTAAAAAACGCTGCAAATCATTGCTCAAAGGCTTCTTCACTCTTCAGATCACTGATCAGCTGAGTGAGCTCCGAAGCCATTTTCAATCCTATTGAATGGAAGTGCTCTTCCAGGCGTCTCCAGCATTCGAGGAGATCTTCTTCACTCCTCAGATCACTGATCAGCTGAGTGAGCTCCAAAGCCATTTTCAATCCTATTGAATGGAAGTGCTCTTCCAGGCGTCTTCAGCATTCGAGGAGATCTTCTTCACTCTTCAGATCACTGATCAGCTGAGTGAGCTCCGAAGCCATTTTCAATCCTATAGAACGCAGGAAGCTGAAATTTGAGAGGGAATGTCAAGGGAGAATACAGATGGTGGTAGGTGCTATTGATGGAGAACCAGTGATCTATACAGAAGGGTGATCTATACAGAAAATAATAAACCTTTGAGCAATGATTTGCAGCGTTTTTGTTTCAAGGTACGTAGAATCCAAAAATCGAATATAAATTTGGACAGATTTTTATGAAATTCGGTATTATGGACTCCATTTGGGGTATAGTTGTCCCCAAAATTCAGGGTCAAGCTTGTGGTTGATGTCAGTCACTTCTAAGCACAGAGTAATGGAGACAAGTCAGTCAAGTGCTTCTAAGGGTTGAAAAATAAGGACTATCATTCTCAGAACACCTTTCTCAAAAACTTTTGATTTACAAGTAGTCAATGCGTTTTCGGGGGTCAGCTGGGGCCGCGCTTCAGCTTCTTAGCGACGAATCTCGGACCGGCTACTGCGGGGAAGTCGTAAGTTCGAATCTCGCCGCGCGGGCGTGTTTTCGTGTGTTCTGTGCTCAGCCCTCCCTCGTCCCAACCCAATGAGGTGAGGCAATGGGAAGCCATGAGCGAAATCATCAGAACAAATTCTGATCTTCCCTTTGGAAGACAGCTGATGACGTCCCCGATGCCAGGAATGGCAGTCGGACGAATATCCAACCGGAAATGGTTGTTTACTTTACTTACTTTTTTTTCAATACGTTTTCATACCAACTATAATTACTGTAAACCCCATGCCGTGGACTCACAAGGGTCAACAACACACAAGTAGCCACCAGGGCTCCTCCAAAGCAACAATAAACTAAACTTTAAATTGGAGACCCTCGGCGTCTTCTTCCTCAAGTTTTCTCTCAGTCAAGTTTTGTTTCCTTAATTTCCTAGGGAGACACCGATACCAACTGTGTTCGAAAAATTTTCGAAAAATTTTATTTAATAAACGTTTCGACGTCTTCAAAACTCAATTCACTTCCAGAAAACCTACTCCCGAAACTTGTCAAGCCCGTTTCTTCCGGTTGGAGTTCATTTTTTTTCGGACGAACAAACTTTTCCCGACTTTCCTCTTTTTTTCCAGTCTCATTAAACTCGGGAGAAGAGTGGAAGCGGGGATCTAGAAGGGTCCTCTCGGGCTGGAAGGCCCTTCAGACATAACCAGGGGTTTTTCGAGCATAGTACCCACAACCCTCGGGTTCGCCAGTAAAATCCGCCGTAAACCCACTCAGAGTTCACCTGAGGGAGAAGTTTAAGGCTTAAGGTAACGTTTATGGGTAAAATGGCTTTCAAAGCTGAAGGGATTGATGGGAAATATTATCGGAAGAGCGAGGCGGTTGTTAATTCTGAGTAGGACATTCATTCAAGTCTCTTGTGCGATTTAGTGTGAAGCGTTATCGCCTGAGTAAACATCAAAGGAGAAAAAAGGACAGTTGACGTGTAATAACAGGTATCCACTAAATATTGGTTTATTATTTTCAATGATGAACCTTTGAAATCGAGCAAGAATAAAATTGTTATTGCTAGTAAGTAGTATTAATGGAAAAACCGCGTTCTATCCCGATGGATAACCTTTACGATAAAATAATAAACCATTGTTTAATAATTTGCAGCTTTTTTGTGCAAATCTCAAAATGAATGGTATTGTTTAAAATCAGCTTAATATTTTTGAGGCACGACTACTAGACTCATCAAAACCAGCAGCAACATCTCAAAAACAGCATACGAGTTTCAAAGTGCTGTACTTGTGAATATCGTACAGAAAAAAGGCAACCAATTCGAAGTTGAGCCTTTTTGAATGGCTCAAATGCAAATGATAAAACGTAATTTTGTAAATTTTCCTACAAAGACCAAAATGAAGGCAGAAACTATTGAAGAAACGGCTACAAACGAAAAAATAAGGAATAAAGTGGGAAAATAATCCATAAAACCAAATTTACGTGACCTACTTTGAACTGTGAAACTTCAAATTTTCAGTAAATTTTGGAAAATGAGTTTTGAGCCGTAACTTCACTCACACACACTCACGAAAGTGCCCAAAAGTTGATTAGCTGTCAATGAACACCTGATCTAATAAAATCAATTGTGGAAAACTTTATTATTATGACTTGCCTGGCTGAAGGAAAAAGTGATGAAGGCACTTGGCCGTAGGCACCCTAGTACCGTTGAAGGTAGCATTTTCCACCAGAAAACTCGAAAAACATGTTTTCGGACCCTGTTTTCACCATACGGAATAGTGAACCGTAGAGCAAGGAACGGGTAGGGAACGAAAGTATAGAAAAATATAAGAAAATGTTCAGATATGATTGAAGCCCATAGACAAGCTCAACGAATTTCATAGATCGATGGTAGGCTTGATAAGCTTGGTCAACGTCGAAAAATCACATTGTTGGGACTCATTCAAGTTTTGAGGCCTCTGCAGTGTTATTTTCGATTCAAAACGACGCACCGAACTGCCCAAAATCGATTGTGTTGGAAACTATTAATGCCAACATGCTCGGAAGGAAATGAGAGGAAAAAATACACTCACCCTACAGGTGAAGAACGCGTAAAAAGACCGACAACATCTTTAACACCCAATGGGATCCATAAATCTGACAGGAGTATCCCTCTGTGTCTTGCGTACTCACCGAAGGGTCATCGATTTTGTTGACACCTCGCATACTTCTTGTTACTTTTACGAGCACTACTCTGATGAAGTAATTTTACCAAATTTTTGATCTTCCTACTGACATTAAACGAACTTTTTTAAATAATCCATTTTCAATCCGATCTGCTACCTTAGATACCTTTTTACTAGGTTTAAGGTATGTTACGTGGAGTGATGGAGTAACTGTATTACTTCTCCGTGTTTGCTCTCGTCATTAGATAGATATAGATAGATAGATATATGTTTATTTCGCCATTTTGTACACTTTTACAATAATATAAATGCATGAAGGGATGCAATTTGCTCAGATTTCCTACCCGACATTAGGCTTGGCCCGTGTTGTAGGGTAGGATCTTTGCAAAATCGCTCCATATCGGTGAATAAATTGATGTATACTTTACAATTACAGTAATTAGTAAATTAATAAACAACACATGATTGGACAGAATTAAGGACGCATTTTGATAAACTCGTACATATACTAACTTACTTTAATATTCTCCAACTTTAATAATCTCTAAAATTAAATAGTCTCCTATACATATATGCTGTTTAATAGCCTTTCGCATCTAAAGCCCCCTTCTGTAACTAGCCAACTTAACACTTGCTTTTTGTATTTTGGTCTAGTAAACTTCTGGGGACTTTTCATGCTACAAACAATTTCTCGGTGTATCAAATGTAGAATGAAGATCGGGCTGTGCGTTGTCAGAGTCAATCTAGGTCTAGGGCCAATTACATTCCCTGCGGCGGCATATCTAGTATCGTATTTCGGATCCCTTCGAGAAACTTCAATTATGTTGGGTGTCCTAAAGAATTGCAATAGTAGATTTTTCAGATAAAGTTGTCTAATAGTAAATACCTTAGCAATATCAAATAGATCTACGGAAGGGGTCCTACGCGGTAATGACAACATCATTTTTATGATAATTTTCTGCCGAACATGTAACTTATTTATATGGGTGGAATACGTTCCTCCCCATGCTATTATGCCATACTGCAATACAGATTGCAACATGGTATAATATATAAGTTTTATTGTTTGCTTCGGGAGCGTGTGTCTAACATTGTAAAAAATATATATATATTTCCTAATCTTATCATGGATGTAGTCTATATGGGGCTTCCACTTGAGCTCTTCATCCAGTACTAGCCCCAGATACTTATGCCTTGCAACTCTTTCTATCGAATCACATGAGCATATTTGATCTTCTACACAAGAGTGCAGGATGATTTTCAAGTGTTTTTCCTCAATTTGTGACTTATTTCCTCCGTAAACTATCAGTTTGGTCTTGTTAGCATTCAATGTGAGATAACTCTTGTGAAACCATTTCCCTACTTGATTTATAACCTGGTTGGCGTTGCTGAAAACGTTTTCCCAAGTGTCACCTTCACAGAGTACTGCTGTGTCATCAGCGAATAAATATAATTTCGAGTTAGGTAAATCTAAATGTGCTACTTCATTTATATATATTAAAAATAGTATTGGTCCTAATGTACTTCCTTGAACGACCCCAAAATCATTAATGGATTCCCCACTGGTACAGTCGCCAATTGAGACTATCTGCCTTCTCTCAGTCAAGTAGCTTCTGAACCATTTCAGGGTAGGCCCCATGATTCCAAGACTCTCCAATTTGTGCATTAGTGATTCCCTAGGAATTGCGTCAAAAGCTTTTGCTATATCAAGCAGTATTAGTACACCTTTCTGGTTGTTGTCCCTTATTTTGTAGAGGTCAGTAGTTAGGGAAAATAGTGCATCATTTACTCCCATATTTTTGCGGAAACCGAATTGATTGGGGTTTAATAATTTATTTCCTTCAAGGTATGAATACAACTGGTTTTTGACAAATTTTTCTAATATTTTTGATAGCGTGCTCAACATGGAGATGGGTCTGTAATTCCCAAAATCACCCAATTCTCCCCCTTTGAAGAGAGGGATTACTTTTGCTGCTTTGAAGGCTTCGGGAAATGTGGATGTTGAAAGACTAAGATTGTATATGTGAAGGAGAGGTTCTTTAAGAATACTAATATGGTTTTTTATCAGCCCCAACTGGATTCCATCTATTCCTGGAGCTGAATTTCCCTTCATAGATTGTAAGATTTTTTCTAGGTCAGTGTCCGTCATGCTATCCAAGACGAAAGCGAAATCTGTTGTTTTTTGACATTTACTAGCTTACAGGACCTCACGTTGCGCTTCTTGTCTTCGTGCACTGAACTTCTGGTTTTACACGGTTCCTTTTTTCCAGACTTATGAAACCAACTCCAATCCTCCGGGAGGTTTGATCCCTCAGTCCACGTGTCTTTGTCCTTGTATCCTAGCGGCTTGTTGTAGGGATAGTATGTTAATTCATTGCTTCTGTTCAATGTCAATGAAGTGGGGTTTTCTGTCGTAGTCACCTGGGTTCGTCTTCCATGTTTTGTCAACAGAGAGGTATTTTGTCCACTTAGGTGCTCTGATCGTGATTGATTGTTTGTTATCCCTGTAATTTCTGTTTTACAATTTTGTCTATTCTCTTCCTCTGCCTCCTGTATTGAGTCTAACTTATTGTGGTATATATGAATGTCCCTGCAAGTTTCTTGTTTTTTCTTGGTAAATCTGTTGAGTCCAGTTGGGTAGATCACTCCGGTAGCTGTTTCAACACAGTACTTAGCACCAATCCCAACTAGTCCTATTAACGCATAGGGGCTCTTGTTTACAACTAGATCCCCGGCAAAGCCGGCTAGACCTCGTCGGTCTGCTTTTCTGACGTCACTAGCACTAGTTGCGTAGTTGTAGTCAAAATCGTGCTCTTTAGCAATTTGGTCAGAATGACACGTTGGTGTTGGTGCGTCCAAAGGATTAAAAGGTCCAAGCCAATTGCATCCAGGTGCAGTAAGACCTCTCTCCTGAATTCTTTTGAACATCAAATTTGATGAGAAATAATTTGACACCCCGACCAGATAGCGATTATGTTCTTCGGAATGAGAGAAAACAAGAAGAATAAAAGGCAATTAGGTCACCTGTAGTTCGAAGCTGTCTGCTGACTTGACAGTTTCACTCGTTCGCGGCCCGCTTGTTAATCGGCATTCGCTTGCATAGCACTATCCGCGGAAAAAAAACCCGGCGAATGATGAGCTCTGGTTGCGGCGGTGTTTGCCTTTTTCGAGGCGATATTAAACCGTATTGTTTCTTTGTCAAAAGACGAACGACAACTGACACACATTCCTTCTTGTTACTACTTACTTGTTATTTCTTCTTGTATTACTTCTCTTCTTGTTACTTTTACGAGCACTACTCTGATGAAGTAATTTTACCAAATTTTTGATCTTCCTACTGACATTAAACGAACTTTTTAAAATAATCCATTTTCAATCCGATCTGCTACCTTAGATACCTTTTTACTACGTTTAAGGTATGTTACGTGGAGTGATGGAGTAACTGTATTACTTCTCCGTGTTTGCTCTCGTCATTTCTTCTTGTTACTACTTACTTGTTATTTCTTCTTGTATTACTTCTCTTCTTGTTACTTTTACGAGCACTACTCTGATGAAGTAATTTTACCAAATTTTTGATCTTCCTACTGACATTAAACGAACTTTTTAAAATAATCCATTTTCAATCCGATCTGCTACCTTAGATACCTTTTTACTACGTTTAAGGTATGTTACGTGGAGTGATGGAGTAACTGTATTACTTCTCCGTGTTTGCTCTCGTCATTTCTTCTTGTTACTACTTACTTGTTATTTCTTCTTGTATTACTTCTCTTCTTGTTACTTTTACGAGCACTACTCTGATGAAGTAATTTTACCAAATTTTTGATCTTCCTACTGACATTAAACGAACTTTTTAAAATAATCCATTTTCAATCCGATCTGCTACCTTAGATACCTTTTTACTAGGTTTAAGGTATGTTACGTGGAGTGATGGAGTAACTGTATTACTTCTCCGTGTTTGCTCTCGTCATTTCTTCTTGTTACTACTTACTTGTTATTTCTTCTTGTATTACTTCTCTTCTTGTTACTTTTACGAGCACTACTCTGATGAAGTAATTTTACCAAATTTTTGATCTTCCTACTGACAACGAACTTTTTTAAATAATCCATTTTCAATCCGATCTGCTACCTTAGATACCTTTTTACTAGGTTTAAGGTATGTTACGTGGAGTGATGGAGTAACTGTATTACTTCTCCGTGTTTGCTCTCGTCATTTCTTCTTGTTACTACTTACTTGTTATTTCTTCTTGTATTACTTCTCTTCTTGTTACTTTTACGAGCACTACTCTGATGAAGTAATTTTACCAAATTTTTGATCTTCCTACTGACATTAAACGAACTTTTTTAAATAATCCATTTTCAATCCGATCTGCTACCTTAGATACCTTTTTACTAGGTTTAAGGTATGTTACGTGGAGTGATGGAGTAACTGTATTACTTCTCCGTGTTTGCTCTCGTCATTTCCAAAGCGACTGCTCTTTTCCATCGATTAACTTCTCATTTAAAATTGGTTTTCTTACTTTTTGAGACAACAATAATTTTTCATGGAAAATGGAAGTACGAGTAGGTAGTAGGATGGAGTGGAAGGGGTGGTGGATTATTTTATAAGGATATCTGTCTGTAAGTAAGTAAGTACGTATAAAGTTGAGCAGAACTAGCTCACTGCGACATAATTTTTCAAAGTTGTTGTGAGTAAACCATATTTCCCCCCATAAAACACCAAATTGCTCCTCCTTGAAACAATTTTTCGCAACTATCGATTGCATTTTCGAAATCAGCATTAAGTATGATGTAAGACTAGTATACCGTCTTGTTGAAAAGTTTCAAGTAAGAAGTAAAGTAGTAGTTGTAGTATTGTATAGCAGCGAAACAATAAAAATTTTAATAAACGTAAAGTTTTTGAAAATTTTGAAGTTCTATCACTTTTTCCGAAGAAATTTTACATGCTGTCATAATACTCAACTAATGTGACATTTAATCAGCACCCAATTTTTCGTATTTTTTCAAATTTGATGGAGTTATTGCGTGCAGAATTTGAAAAAGTTTCGTCTTCACAATCTTGAAGTAACGAATTGTACTCGTACATCGATATGTATATCAATACCTTTGATATGTATATCAATGTTCTTTGTACTAGCTTTCCCGTTTGTTTACTTTCAAGTTGATGTGCCTTCTCAATCGGAGAAGTTTGAAGTTCTTGAATCAGTTTTTGGGTAATTTGACAACCTGTTAATTTTCTTCAAAAAATTATAAAATTTCTAAGTTTTCCGAAAATTTTAAGTTTTGAAATTTGTCATTGTCCGAGCTGCCGTGCTTCTTACTTTATAATATAAAGTAAGTATATTAATACTTTATAATAATTATATTATTAATTATTATTATACTTATTAATTAAATTATTAATAAGTATATTAATACTTCTTACTTTATAATATAAATAAAGTATATTATATTATAATATATGACCATATTATGGTCATGGAATGGGAGACACTCCTGTCCGTCTTATGTACGTGTTGTGCTCCCAATATACCTACCTAGTGCTCCTAAGAAGGACGATCTGTCCTTTTCAGGAACACCTGTCTAATGTGGTCATCCCTGAAATGGGCGGGGTGTACTTTTCCACCATTATTTTTATAGGATAGGCAAGCCATCAACATGAATATGAATAAAAGTACGCAAAAAAAATTTGGTGAATCTGTTTTATACTAGTTACTGCTAACTGAACTGCTAATTGACCTGCGAGTTCGTACAAAGTTTTAATAAGGTATGTTACAAAATCGTTATAATTGGGTTGCTTGAGTTGAATCTAGCGCGTACTGCCATTGCATGTTGACACAATATTGTTTATTCATTCTCTTCACCACAAAACGATACTTTCCGAACGTGCTCGGTATAAACGCCTGAACAACTAAGTAGGTACTCTCTTCATTGTCCTTTATTTTGCTTCAATACCAACTACAAGAGTAAAGACGAGGAAGTTGGTACAATAAACGGAAAAGTCCTATCATCTTTCAACATGGATTGCTTCATTATTTGATAAAGGATCCCAGTTTGAGAATGGGATGGTCGGTTTGCTTCTCTTGTTTTCTCTCTTTTTACTCGGCAAGAAAACTCCTATTGACTTTGGCTGGCTTTCATTCATTTCAGCTTCAAGGGATTTTTGAGCGTCGAGAGGTCTGACGTAATGAGCCTTTTTCGGTCCGTTTGAGACAGGTCGAAATTCATTCGGAACAAAGGTCTATTGAAGAGGGAATGGGGAGTGAAAAGTTCGGAAACTGGCCATAAGCAATATAATCACTTATTTACCTTCCCACTGAAAAAGAACGAATTGATAGTTTAAGTAGGCTCTTACTGGGGAAAGGTAGTTTGACTCTCAACTTTCTCTCCAGCCATCGAGTGAAATTTAGCTAAATATTAGTAGGTATTTGTTGCAGAATAAATCAACCTTTATTAACCCTTTTTGGCCCAAAAAAATGTTCCTTCTTGAAATCTTCCAATGTTTCCTTTTCATCTTTCAAATGTATTTTTCTGAATATAGGAAGAAAACTATCGTCTTACGTACTAAAATTGTATGAAGATCAAGGAACGAAAGAGAAACAATATTACAGAATTCTTAATATGCTTTATTCTACATTTATATCACAGCTGTAATAATTCAAAAAAAATCCTACCTAGTATGATCAAAATAGGAAACGAATAAAAATACAACCTTCACAACTTAATATTATTAGTATAAATTTGATTAGGTTCTATATTTTGACAACACATCAAAATTGATATGACTTTCGAGGATGTTCAAAATTTTGAAAACTTTTCAGTATGAATTGGCAGTCATATTATGCAGGAGATATCTCGAAGACAGAGGACTTATTGATTGAAGGCTTACAGGTTGAATTTAACTCAAGTGGAATGTGACATTTACTAAACCCGAATATTTGTTGATTGTTTTGGTAGACCATTTTCCTTTCGGGAATTTAAATTATAGGAGTTTGTGTTTATTCGTGAAACGTGTTTCTGGGGGACCCAGCCGCTTTCATCAGCATGGAATAAGTAGTGGTAATTAGGGCCCCTTCGTCATGGTTGCATATTAATTCAGACCAACATCATCAGTCCTTACTGCATTAAAATAACGACACACTAAAAATTCTTCACAAGCCTAGAAGATATGTTATGAAAACTTTTGAAGCGGGTATTGTGAAAAATATCCTCACAACTGCCAATTGTTGTCCAGTAACAAGCATTTCAAATAAACGTTATACCTAAGTTAAAATAAATAATATAAATTAAGAAACAAAAGCAAATAAAAACAATAAATGATAACAGCAATAAGGACATGATGACGGTGTGAATATGCAACTACGACGAAGACCCCAATTACCACTACTTATTTCAGGCTGATGAAAGCGTCTGAGCCCCGCAGAAACAGATTCCACGAGTAAATAAACATAATAATAAACCCAAATAATTTTACCATTGGAGGTCGTAGGAAACCCCTCGTATTAATCGAACTGCTGGCTGATGTCTAGAGAAAAATGTGGACGTCCCAACACGAAGATTTTGACGAGAGCTTTTATAAATCTTGTCCAAACCTCAACAGCTTGATCAGTCACTATAAAATTGAAACATTCGTGAAAAGTGTGCTACACGATAGTTGCCAAGGCACTGTCTACTAAGGTAAAAGCACCAATAGTGGACACTTAAAGGAAATGTTTGCATTGAATTCTCAATAGATATGATGGATTTTGTTTGAGAACGATAAACCTTCATTTTTTACATTCTCCGACTCTTCGTCTTTTGATTCCACACCCAAAATCTCTAAATACTTCACTTTAAATATTTTAAAAATAATAATTACAAAAAGCCTTCTATGAGGGCAAAGTGGACACCAAAATTTCTTTTCGTTTCTATAGTGGACACTTTCTGCTTCTATAGTGGTCATCACTCGTGTACTGCCTTTTTCGAGGGATTTATGCTTTAAATGGGGTCTGTAGGCTAGGATATCGAAAACAAAATTGGTCAATTATAAAAAGTAATACAGGATTATCACTTTTACTGTAGGTAGATAGGAAGAAAGTACAGATTTAACATGACTGTTTTCATCAAATTGATGAGGAAATCATTTTTCGATCACAAAACCCACGAAATACATCACTTTAGTAATAAATTCGTTATTTACAACTGGAATAGGCTGTTGGTTTACATTTCAAGGTACGTAGAATCCAAAAATCGAAAAAAATTTGGCCACCCTCCGTACGCGGCACTTAGCATTGAACGATTTTGATGAAATTTGGTGTTGGCTCTATTTGGGGTCTAGTTGTGCCCCGAAGCTTTTGGTTGATGAAGGTCACTTCTAAGGGTTGAAAAATAAGGTTTTAAATTTTAAAAACGCCCTCAAAGAATTTTGATATAAAGGTATTGTTTTCCCATCAATTTAAGATAGTATAGAATTTTTTGAGACCACGCGGAGCCTTGTATGACAAACCGTTCGTTCCCTACGAGAACTTAAGGGTTGGACTTACGATAAATCAGAAACACGAGTGTGAATCGCCAAAGAGGCCTAATCCCCGTTCAAATGTTAGCTGACCGAAATACGATCGATGTTTTTGTTCAAGTTGGTTGGAGGTATTAATAGCAAAACCGTGTTCTTTGCAGACGAGTGATCCATATAGAAAAAAATTAACCTTTGTGTAATAATTTGCAGAGTTTGGCAGCTGTAGCCAATGGGGTGCCATTTTTGACCTCTATATTTAATGCTGTTTTTATGCTCATCTCCTCCTCATCATACTGCCAGATACTACTACCTGGAGCCATTTTCCTGAAAGAAACATACAAAATAGATAGTAATACGAACTAGAAAATGCACGAACCACCTGTATGATCACAATTAGACTTGTTGTTTCAATAGTGGACATTTGTGATTCAAAAGATGACACCCCCTGTCCACTATTGGTCCCCATGAACAAAATGATCCCAAATTAACGTAGCATATACAGCTGTATATTGAAAACAGTCTGAACACAAAAAAAAAAACTCAGAATAAAAAATCATTCATGTTTCAAAAGTGGACACCCAGTGTCCACTTAATGAACATTGGTTGTTTAGTGTTTGTTAAGTGGACACAGGGCCTAAATGCTCGCTCAGGATAATTTGCAAGAAATCCTTCATGGAAACTAATCTATACTATCTACTTGAACGTCACAAAAAACCAAAAGTCGCTCAAGCAATTATAAATTCCAAAAATACTGTTGCAACATACCTGTCTCCTAACGAGGTTCAGCCGCAAGCACTACGTGCTAGCGACAGACCTCAACTACGCCATTTTCAAATGGTTATTATTCTTTCCCATGATGCTCTGGAGTATCGGTAGTTCTACAGTAGCTTCATAGATGGCACAACCTACAAATTCTATGGATTTCAAAGTAGTTTGGCGCCTATTACTCTTATTTTTCACATTTACGCAAGCAAGTGTCCACTATTGGAACAGTGTCCACTATACCCCCATTTACCTTATGAAGATCCATAAATGAACCTATACATTGGACAATGTAATTCGATTCATTTCACGTAATTTGACTCCAACCTCATCAATCTGCCTTTGCTGCAAAGAATACCTACTATGCTATGCTGTTTGTTTTAAAGTTTTGTATTACTTTTCGAGTTGAATTAGTTGATGATTCAATAATTCGGTTCATTTTGAATGGTTCGTTCAAAACAGTCCAACCCACGAGCCAATTGTTTATCGGCAGTCAGAAATTAGTGGAAAAAAGTCACAATTTGAAGCAAATTTTCAAGCGTTCCTGAGAATTTCCCATAAATAACCAGATAATTCTTCTTTGTTCAATTTCCATATCACGGTCAACATTCGTTGCCTTTATCCTAAGACCGCACCCTCAAAAAGCTCGGAGTTTTGACGTCACTTTCCTATAAATGCAGATCATATTTTTCTTAACTTGTTATAATGCTGATTATACACTACAAAACTAGATTAATAGATTTGATTTGTATATCACAACATTGTGTAGACCATTGTCTTGGTTTTCCACTTTCTCCTAACTTACACGAGCACAGTCTTACTTCTCTTGCGTGGGGAATTGACAGAGTTTACTTCTTTATATCCACGGCGTTGGGAGAAGTTTTCTTGTTTTTGACTTTTTTGAGTTTCTTGCTGGTTCCGAGCCAATCTTCCTTGATGAAATCGGCTCCTCTTTCAGCTACCATTATCGTCGGGGCGTTGGTGTTCCCGCTAACGATTTTCGGCATGATTGACGCGTCTATGACGCGCAAGCCAGGGACACCATATACCCTCAGTCTGGGGTCGACAACCGCCCCCGGGTCGCTGGGAGGTCCCATCTTGCAAGTACCCACGGGATGGTAGATGGTCTGAGTGAAATGCCTGATCATGCACTCCCAGTACTCGTCCGAATGAAGAACGTGTATTCCGCATTTAGGGTACGGAGAGTCGTACAATTTGCAGTCCAAGTCTTTGAGGGCTCTCGTTTGACATAATGAAACGGCGATTTTGACTCCTTCTACCAAAACTTTGATGTCGTCTGGATGGGTCAAGTAGTTCGGATAAATCAGAGGGTGGTCCGAAGGTTTGGAGCTCCTCAACTTCAAAAATCCGACGCTTCTAGGTCGCAAAAGGCAAGGCAAAATCGTCAAAACTTCTCTATGCTCAACATCTTTGTACATGCGCAAGTAAGTTTCTTTGGAAAGTCCGAACGTCTTATAAATGTGATCGCCGTTGTCCGTTATGATACCTCCTGACCCTATATGGAACTCAATATCAGGCAAATCTTGAAGTGGGTCGGCGTACTTCGTTTTGACGAAAGCAATCACTTCCAAGCCACCTGGAATGGTCAAAGGTCCGCCAGCCTTTTCGGCGTACTGTGTAGCAAAAGTCAAGGTATCGTTCATATCCAAAGCGCTGCCTTTCTTGATTGTGAAGAGCAAACCTCCCAACCCGATGTGGTCTTGAAGATTCATCCCCACCGGCAAATCTGCGTGCACGGGGATCCTCATATCCCTCAAATGCCTCGCTGGACCGATTCCTGACAGCATCATCAGTTGAGGTGAACCGATGGATCCAGCCGACATGATCACTTCTTTCCTCGCGTTGACCTGATAAACACGGCCGTTCTTCTCGAATATCACCCCAGTCGCTCTTTTCGTAGTTGGGTCGATCAAAATTTTCTGCACAGTACTGCGCGTCGAAATATGAAGGTTGTTCCTCACGCTGGCCGGTCTCAAAAACGCTTTTCCCGTACTGCATCGTTTCCCGTTCCTCATAGTCCCTTGCAACACCATGAATCCCGTCTGATTACTTCCATTCAAGTCGTGAAATTCGTACCCCATTTCTTTGCTACCTTCAATTACAGCGTCGCGCAGATTGGTGTGGTAATTCGCTTCGCTGATGGTCAAATATCCATTTTTTCCGTGAAACGCGTTGTTCGCCAGAGAAGGATTCGTGTTGTCTTCCGACTTCTTGAAGTATCTCAGGATCGAGCTGTACTTCCAACCGGGGTTGCCGAGAGATTCCCAATTGTCGTAGTCAAATTTATTTCCTCTAGCGTAGACCATGAAATTCGTTGTGCTGCATCCTCCTATGACTTTTCCTCGAGGCCACAAGCATCTCTCGTTCACACACCCTGTAAGACATTTATTTACTATTATTTAGTATTTAATCAAATTAAAAATTTCAATGAGCGATTGAAATAGCTTCACAATCATTTTTCATTTCATTTTTCTTAACTTTGTCCTTACTCTATTATTTTTTGGCGGGATCACTCTAGTGTAATGAGAAGACAAGGGAGTACATAAATTATATGTTGTTTTACTAGTAGATGAGGCACTTGAGTCAACCGAACTGCCATGCCATCACACTAATACAACAATTTCAATGATAAATTACATTCATGATAAATGACGTTGGTAGCACTGTTTCTTGTTCAAAATTTGTTTGCACAGAGAAGTTATTGGTTTTTTTTTATCTGATGACGTCAGGGATCAATTTTTAAACGTTTGATCTGCCTAAGACAAATTAATGTAAGAATGGATTCTTGCATGTACTGGCTGATTGGCTTATTTATAAGAAAAAAACTGTACATGTTAAACATAGACAGCTTGAATCCACTCTTGCATTTATCATAGGTCAAACGTTTTAAAATTCATCGGTGACGTCATCAGAAAAGAAGAACATTTCTGTGTGAACCAATTTTGAACAAGAAACAGAGCTGCCAACATCACAACCTACTTAACACTTGAAAAACTGATTCATGACGTCATCACAAAAGAAGCCAGATAACTTCACTGTGAGAACAAATTTTGAACAAAAAATGGCGATACTGGGACTATTTTTTTTGTAATCGATAATCTTTTAAAATGATATTATGTATAGGTATGTACCAAATCGGTAGTGAAAGAGGGTATCAGTCGGTCGCCGTTCGTTCCTCGTTCTGGGTTAGTATTTCTCTCAAGAAACGGAAGTTCAAAAGTTGCACCTAAAATTGAAATTTTCAAGGATTATTGAAATTTATCGGTACATCTGCCTAGGTAATTGAAAAACTAAAAGATTGCTGCTGGAATCATCAAAATCAAAATATAATTGCCAGAGAAAAACCCGGTTATTCAGTGGTTTTCCCCATTTTTCTCTGTCAATTATAGTTTGATTTTGATGATTCCAGCTGCAATATTTTGGTTTTTCAAGTCCCTAGGCCCATGCACTAATGAATTTCTAAAATCTTTAAACATTTCAAAATTTAGCTACAACTTTTAAAGTTTTTGCCCCTACAATTCAGGGAAATACTGAGATCCCGAGATTTGCTAAATGTTGAAATCCTGAGCTGATTAATTATCTTTTTAAAATGATTAATTATGTACAAAGAGCCAGAATTATACTATGGATTTTTTTGGTTGTAGTAGGTGAGGGATTCTTTCAGGGTGGAAGCATTTTCCCTTCATTATTTTTATAATAAGAGTATATTGTAACTCTCAAGTCCTATCCTCAGGCAGTCCTTGTAAAAGTCAGTAACAAAAAATGCTCTAGATCTTCAAAAACTTTAATAACGAAGGAAAAGTGAGTTTTTTTTATCCTCCTTTTTGCCTGCTAAATCCTGACTAATATAATTAGGTATACATTAAATGTATCTAAATTTTAGAGGGAGGATATTGGTTAATGAATCAGTACGCACCCAAACACGCTGTGCTCATTTTCTCTGTTTGATATTTCCAATCGAAGTCGCCAAGTTGGAAAAACAAAGCAAGGAGAGGTACGTCCGTGGACACGTTTTCATCTGGCCCAGCTTCAAGCAAAAGTATCTGCAAAACACGAGACACGTTTGAGTAACGCTGAGGCACAAATTGGTTTAGAACTACAGTAGTTGTACTATTTTTGCAATACACTTTATTGACATTTTCATGTCTTTGCTTTGGCACATGAACTGAAAAATCGTCACGAAAACTAAGCAAATCTTGCTCACGCTACCAATAAATAAAATAGACTCACTGTGTTGCGTAGAGAACAATCAACAACCTTACATTTTGCTTTGGCATATGAACTGAAAAATCGTCACGAAAACTTTGATGCTTGGGTACATGAACTAACAACCTTACTTCACTACCTTGTTGTGTAGTGGTTGACATGAAAATGTCCCAATGTGTTGCAGACTCGTATGCAAGCATTTAAAAGTGAGTTTATGATTTCGAATCGAGTTTGAAGCGTTTAGTTCTTTCTTTAGTTTTAATACAGCTTTGATACAAAATAGGTATGGGGTCTACCTGTCATGTGTCATTTCACTTCGGTTACCTGTATTTGGACACATATCGACAGTGAACTTGCAAAACCATGTAAGTCGTTTTCCAGAAATTTTACAGGGTAACGAGAAAAACTGTTAGACTTGCTTCGATCGTGGAAGGTTCTAGACTTACAGAGGTTATTACTTTGGTGCATAGAGAAGAGATAGTCGAGTTTTTGCCAGTTTGGCTCCGTTTGATGGATTAAGGGGGTCTCATTCTATCCAAATAGCTAATAACCTTATTTTCGAAAAAAATTGGACTTACATGGTTTTGCAAGTTCACTGTCGATATATGTCTTTTGTACTCAGGATCCATCAGCACCATCGGAATGTAGTTTGGACGCAATTTGAGTTCGAAAATACAATCTGTTACTGTGACAATTTGAATAAGCATAGGCTCAGGTCTAAATTTATGAGGAAACAAAGGTAGAGTCTAGAGATGGGTATCGTTACAAAAGTATCGATATTTTGTATCGATATCCCATGTATCGTCAGGCATGAGTATCGATATTTGCCGCCATCGGTACTGGTAGGACGGTGAAAGGTCAATTAAAAAAACGCTGCAAATCATTGCTCAAAGGTTTATTATTTTTTTATAGATCACCCTTCTGTATAGATCACTGGTTCTCCATCAATAGCACCTACCACCATCTGTATTCTCCATTGACCCGCCCTCTAAAATTTCAGCTTCCTGCGTTCAACAGAAGAGAAAATGGCCTTGGAGCTCACTCAGCTGATCAGTGACCACTCAGGCGCCTTCAGCATTCTCCATTGACCCGCCCTCTCAAATTTCAGATTCCTGCGTCCAACAGGAGAGGAAATGGCCTTGGAGCTCACTCAGCTGATCAGTGACCACTCAGGCGCCTTCAGCATTCTCCATTGACCCGCCCTCTCAAATTTCAGATTCCTGCGTCCAACAGGAGAGGAAATGGCCTTGGAGCTCACTCTGCTGATCAGTGACCACTCAGGCGCCTTCAGCATTCTCAATTGACCCGCCCTCTCAAATTTCAGGTTCCTGCGTTCAACAGGAGAGGAAATGGCCTTGGAGCTCACTCAGCTGATCAGTGACCACTCAGGCGCCTTCAGTATTCTCCATTGACTTTTGATTATGGAAATTTGATTACTGGTTACGCAGAAGGCAAAACTGTATACAAATCGAAGAAATGAACAGCAATCGCATTTTAGTCAGAAAAAATTTCAACGGAGATTAGACCTCTTTTGCGATTCACACTCATGATTCTGTTTTATCGAAGGAAAACCTTCAAGTACTCGTAGGGACTGAACGGTTTGCCCTACAGAGCTCCGGGTGGTCTCAAAAATTTTTTAAAATTCAGTACTATTTAAAATTAGTGAAAAAACGATACCTTTATTTCGAGAGTTTTCGAGCTAGGGCACTCTTGAAAATTTCAACCCTTAATTTTCACCCCTTAGAAGTGACCTACATCAACCAAAAGCTTCGCGGCACAACTAGACCCCAAATGGAGCCCATATACCAAATTTCATCGAAATCGGTCCATGGTAACTAAGAAAAGTGCCGCGTACGGCGTACGGCGTACGGTGTACGGCGTACGGCGTACGGCGGACGGACGGTAATTTTTTTATTCGATTTTCGGATTCTACGTACCTTGAAACGTAAAACATCAAATTTTGAGGGGGGGTTAAAATTTTTTTTTTCTTGCTCGATTTCAAAGGCTTATTATTGAAAATAATAAACCAAAAGTAATGCAGATATCGTTATATATTTTTGACCGACTTCAACGCGCCGAAGGCGCGCGAAAGAGGAGGTACTCAATTCGGGTTGTCGTGGGACGACGATTTTTTTTTTTTTTTTTTTTTTTTTTTTTTTTTTGTATGTCCGAGTCGCTTGCATTTCTTTATTCTGGTACCAATCTGTCTGATTCTTTTTGAAATGTGTTCTACCAGTATCCGTGGTGGTCCCATTTCAAACAGATTTCATTTTGCTCAGTTAAAAGTATCGAAACTTTGTGAAAGAAGTTGAAAAACGTGGTTCCCGTTTTCGGGAATATTGGTCCGCATTCACTCTTCTTGCCCTGTGACTTCCGACTGAGTCGATGGAGGACCATTTGTGTATAGTCAAATTGAAGGTCTGATTGTAAGCTTTAAAATGATATGCTATATGAGGGGGGTTCCGATAACTAAAAGGTGCTGCGGGGGATGAGAAACGGGGAAATTATAGTGGCTTTTAGGTCAGAACCTGCATGAGCCATATCAAACGTGTCTACGAATGCTCATGTATGTGAGTTTTCCAACCCAGTATGAGCGATAATAATTATCGCTATATAATAATTATCGCGATAATAATTATCGTACTATAATTATTATAGTACTGTTAGTTAGGTATTCTACCAAGTGGGTGTAGCACATAGCTCCCTCGTCATTCATAATATAGTTGGATATCTAATGGTATAGGAGATCGTCATAACTGCATAGTGCCGTACCAAATATGAGATATGTACTACAATTTGGTGATAAGAGGGTATTTTACCAAGTGGGTGTAGCACATAGCCCCCTCATCACCGATAACATGATTAGGTAATAGAAGACGGCATCGTCAGAACTGCATAATGCCCTACTAAATATGAGGTATGTAGTACAGTTAGGTGATGAGAGAGTATTCTACCAAGTGGGTGTAGCACATAGCTTCCTAGTAATCCATAATATAGTTGGCTATGTAATGGTATAGGAGATTGTCGGAACTGTATAGTGCAGTTCCAAATATAAGGTAGGTATATAGTACAATTAGGTGATGAGAGGGTACCTATTGCACCAAGAGGGTGTAGCACATAGCTTCCTCGTCATCCATAATATGGTTAGCTATGTAATGGTATAGGAGATTGTCGGAACTGAATAGTGCAGTACCAAATATAAGGTAGGTATATAGTACAATAAGGTGATGAGAGGGTATCCCACCAAGTGGGTGTAGCACATAGCTTCCTAGTCATCCATAATATGGTTGGCTATGTAATGGCATAGGAGATTGTCGGAACTGTATAGTGTAGTTCCAAATATAAGGTAGGTATATAGTACAATTAGGTGATGAGAGGGTACCTATTCCATTTTATATAATATTTATTTTGGGTTGCTGGGGTAGGGTAATAGAGGGTATTTTTATCTCCTAGGAGCCCTTCTTATCCCTACCCAAGTCAAGGTCATGCGTCCCCGTCGCGCAACCCGGGCCCCCTGGGATGGACAGAGGTGGTTCCATTAGGTTTCCCTGGTGAGCCCCTCTTGAAATTCCAGGGGTGGCTGAATGACCCTCTGGCGACTAGGGAGGGGACCCCTGTCAACGGGTTCCCTGACCCTTCGTTACTAGCGCCCCCCGTTATGAACCAAGAAGACGACGAGCCTCATAACCCCCGCCTGCCCATTGGCACGCGGGGTTCTAGGGGAGGCGCTCAGAGGCGCCCCAGGCAGGGGCGTCGGCCATCCTCTCCCTCTTCCTCTTCCTCATCATCCCTACCTTCTTCCTCTTCCACTGCCTCTTTGAGCCACCAATGTGCCCATTGTGAGCGGGCATTTACATCCAGGTCTGGCCTTGGTCTCCATGTCAGACGGAAGCATCCTGTTGCTGCTAATGCTGCTAATGATATTGAAAGAGTACAGCACAGGTATGCTTCTGAGGAATTGCGCAGGATGGCGGCAGATGAGGCGTTGGCCGTGCGCAATGGGGTACGTAATATTAATGTGTATCTAAATGAACGTTTTCCCTCGCGCACGGTCATTGCCATCAAGAACATCCGCCTGAAGCCCCACTATAAGCAGCTTGTCCAGGAAGCTATCCTGGCAAATAGCAGTGGGGCTTCTCCTGCATCTCCTGTTGCTGACGTGGAGCAGCAGCCTGCCATTCAGTATCCCTCCCCCGGGTCCTCCGGTCTTCTTGCCGATCTGAAGACTGAGGTCTTGAGGCTCGTAGCACATAGCTTCCTCGCCATCCATAACATAGTTGGGTAGGAGGGAGGATGCCATATAGGAGATTGTAGGAACTGAATAGTGCTGTACAAAATATGAGGTAGGTATATAGTACAGTTAGGTGATGAGAGGGTATTCTACCAAGTGGGTGTAGCATATAGCCCCCTCACCACCGATAACATGATTAGGTAGGTAATAGTAGAGGACATCGTCAGAACTGCATAGTGCTGTACCAAATATGAATTATATAGTACAGTTAGGTGATGCGAGGGTATTCTACCAAGTGGGTGTAGCACATAGCCCCCACATCACCGATAACATGATTAGGTAGGTAATAGTAGAGGACATCGTCAGAACTGCATAGTGCAGTACCAAATATGAGGGAGGTATATAGTAAAATTAGGTGAT
Source organism: Apolygus lucorum (assembly GCA_009739505.2). Lineage (NCBI taxonomy): Eukaryota > Metazoa > Arthropoda > Insecta > Hemiptera > Miridae > Apolygus > Apolygus lucorum. Next base: position 95,651 of record CM019173.2, on the reverse strand, counting down.
GAGAGGGTTTTCTACCAAGTGGATGTAGCACGTACCTCCCTCGTCAATCATGTCATGGTTGTGTTGTTGAATTGTGTTGTCATAACTACCAAGTACCTAGCAATTATGAACAAAGTCGACCAGTTAGGGGATAAGAGAGTAGATTGGTAAGTAGGCAAGTGAACCAAATACCTCCTGAAACTGATCCTAAAATGGAAACTCATCTATATGTATGGAAACTGATCCGGATTACAGAATGTGGTCCACCCTACGGCTTCTGGTTCACCTTACTGAAATGATTTACCCGCAGTTTTTCAAACAGTTTTAGTAATACTGTGATTACTAAAACTGTTCGAAAAACTGCGGGTAAATTAATTTCAGATTTATGTCGAGGACCACTAAAAAGTGAAAAATAAAAAATAATATAAAATGGAAAAATAATAAAATAAAAACCTTTTTAACAAAAAAATGGACCGACCTCAAAAATGATGTCTGTAAACACCAAAAAGGGAAAAATAATTCTCTCAGCAAATACATACTTGATGTAGTAGGTTGTTGGACATAGATATCTAGTCAACAGATGGTATGTTGGAATACCAACAATTATTTTCAGTGTGATTCACACTTATTGTCACACTCATATCCTCCATCATACGATAGCAGTGACATACTGCCCAATAGTTTTGGAACACTTATATCTACTCGTATTCATGTTTTGTGTGGCACGATCGACGCATGTTGTAATACTCACCAGATCATGTGAGTAGTACTTATAAACCACAGCGTATCCAGACAGGTAGGTAGGTAAGCATTGAAGTCGCCGCCGTGCCCATCTGTAGACACAAATATCTTATAGATCTTCTACTTACCAACATATTATTCTTTTTCGCAAATATACATACCTCTCATACTACGAACATGCTTCCACACTGAGTATGAATGTAAATAGCTAATTAGGTAACAACGCTTCCAAAGATATGTAGCTACATTACAATATGTCCACCAATATAATAATAAAGTCTCATGTAATAATACCCAAAATACTAGTCACAACCATTCCTAGGGAGGTTCACACTTACTATCGTACTCATATGGCAGCAGAGACGTACTAGGTACCTGATAGTTTGGGGAGCACATTTTAACTCAACGGTAACCAGATCATCGAATAATTTATCGGTAGTAAGTTTGTGTCTACAGATGGGCACGGCGGCGACTTCAATGCGTACCTACCTACCTGTCTGGATACGCTGTGGTTTATAAGTACTACTCACATGATCTGGTGAGTATTACAACATGCGTCGATCGTGCCATACAAAACATGAATACGAGTAGATATAAGTGTTCCAAAACTATTGGGCAGTATGTCACTGCTATCGTAAGATGGAGGATATGTGTGTGACAATAAGTGTGAATCACACTGAAATTAATTGTTGGTATTCCAACATACCATCTGTTGACTAGATATCTATGTCCAACAACCTACTACATCAAGTATGTATTTGCTGAGAGAATTATTTTTCCCTTTTTGGTGTTTACAGACATCATTTTTGAGGTCGGTCCATTTTTTTGTTAAAAAGGTTTTTTATTTTATTTTAAAGGACAACTCTTAATTTTTTTTTCATGTGGGTTTAAAAATCACATCCATCAAATGATGGCCCCTATTGTTTAAACATTGGTTCAAACGATTTTTAAAGTTTCTCTCCACTCTGGTCAGCATATCGACAGGTACTTCGGCAATGGCTCGATACTTTGGGGTTTAAAATATCAATATTACCTAAATATCAATATTACCTTTTGGCAAGTATGTGATGACAAAAAAGCGTGATCGTGATCAAAAAATGTATCTTATAGGTACCTAACTAAGTAGTTTACTGTTTAGAAGGTACTATCGTATTTACGAGTAAACTAGGTATTTCATTACGTTACTAATCTCGCTACTCTACTCCAGAAAATGAGGAAGTAACTTTTTCTTAGCAATTAACGAAACAACTACCTACAAAACAATTCGAAGTTTTGGTTTAGTTCACTTCGTACGCACTTTATCACCCACGTTTCTTATCTTACCTATGAGTACATACAATATACAATACAATAGCAATATAGCCAAAGTTCAAGCCTAGACATCGGTCTAGCAAACAAAGCAAGAAAGTTCTGATGGTGAAAATGGAAATTTTTGAAGCGACAAATGTTGAAAATTCCGAAATATTCAAATTTGAAAGTCATAGCAGGGAAACCTAGAAGTAGGTATACGTACTCACTTGCGAATTCATTGTTTTCATGAAATTATTTTGCCTCTAAATGAGAGTCAATACTTGGTTGATTCAAGAGAGCTAGGAGTCAGGTAGAAACATATTGTTTAGTAATGCATGCATTCCAGGGGACGTCCCATTGGATAAGCATTAGATCAGTTTAACCAGTTGTTAAGTGATAAAACTGTTTCACTCGATGTAACTTATTTATTACTTTAGGCAAGAAATACTGACCCCTCCCCCCCCCCACCATTATCCACCTTATCATTTCTAGCGGCATGGGAGCCTCGAATCTGAAGAGCATTTTAAAATCCATGATCTACGATACCCAACATGCGAATTCGAGTTCACCCCCCCCCCCCCCCCACCACCACCACCTCCCCAACGCCAACAATGGTGCCAGTCTGGCACCAAAGCGGAAATACGTCGTAACATTGAACTTTCATCTGTTAGTTTTGGTAGGCAGTCCGTCGAAGTTCACATCCGTATTCAAGGTGAAACACACAAAAAAAAAACACGAAATAAGCGGTTTATGGCATCATGGCACCATATCCTGGCACCATGGTGGTACAGAGAATAATTCATGAAAATTCGGAGGTATAATGAGAATTTTTCCTCAATTTCAAAGCTTGGGTACAATTAGTAAGCAGTAAAGGAACCAAAATATTGAAAAATCGGATATTTTGTGAATATTATCACCCCACTCACCCCCTCCCCTTGCGAATTTTGGTACTCTGGTAAAATCATGTACAACTCGGAAGTTATTTGAGTCAAACAAAACATATTGTTTAGTAATGCATGCATTCCAGGGGACGTCCCATTGGATAAGCATTAGATCAGTTTAACCAGTTGGTAAGCTATAAAACTGTTTCACTCGATGTAATTTATTTATTACTTTAGGCAAGAAATACTGACCCCCCCCCCACCATTATCCACCTTAACATTTCTAGCGGCATGGGAGCCTCGAATCTGAAGAGCATTTTAAAATTCATGATCTACGATACCCAACATCCGAATTCGAGTTCACCCCCCCCCCCCACCACCACCACCAATGGTGCCAGTCTGGCACCAAAGTGGAAATACGTCGTAACATTGAACTTTCATCTGTTAGTTTTGGTAGGCAGTCCGTCGAAGTTCACATCCGTATTCATGGTGAAACACAAAAAAAAAAAAAAAAAAAAAAAACACGAAATAAGCGGTTTATGGCATCATGGCACCATGTCCTGGCACCATGGTGGCACCACTATTAGTTCCATGGTGGTACAGAGAATAATTCATGAAAATCCGGAGGTATAATGAGAATTTTTCCTGAATTTCAAAGCTTGGGAACAATTGGTAAGCAGTAAAGGAACCAAAATATTGAAAAATCGGATATTTTGTGAATATTATCCCCCCACTCACCCCCTCCCCTTGCGAATTTCGGTACTCTGGTAAAATCATGTACAACTCGGAAGTTATTTGAGTCAAACAAAAAAAGAAACACGCAAATCGGTTGGAAATTGAGGCCTGGGCAGATTTTACAAGATTACCCCCGCAAACGCACGTTTTTTAAGCATTAACCCCCCCTTTCCCCCTCTTAAAAAGCAAAATCCAAAATTCCGGCGCCGTAGTGCACAACTAGATAGTATTCCGCGTCAAACGAAAAAAGAACCGAGAAAATCGTTTGAGAACTAAGGCCTGTGCAGAGTACACAAGATTATGCCCAAAAACGCACGTTTTTCGAGCATTAACCCCCCCCTTTCCCCCCTTAAAAGGCAAAATTCGAAATTCCGGCGACGTAGTGCACAACTAGATAGTTTTCCGCGACGAACAAAAAAAGAACCAGGAAAATCGGTTGAGAACTAAGGCCTGTGCAGAGTACACAAGATTTTGTTACACACACACACACACACACACACACACACACACATACACACACACACACACACACACAGACATACACCTATGGTTTTTTTCGCGGATTTGGATTCAGAATGGTCTAAAACGGATTACTGTGTGGTTATTTTTTTTTTCTGTTGAGTGTTGTCCAACTTCACCCCAGATCGATCGCATAAGGACGCCCAAGTCTTACTGTGGGACGTCCTAAAAAAGAAACACACAAATCGGTTGGAAATTGAGGCCTGGGCAGAGTTTACAAGATTATGCACGCAAACGCACGTTTTTTTAAGCATTAACCCCCCCTTTCTCCCTCTTAAAAAGCAAAATCCAAAATTCTGGCGCCGTAGTGCACAACTAGATAGTATTTCACGTCAAACGAAAAAAGAACCACGAAAATCGTTTGAGAACTAAGGCCTGGGCAGAGTACACAAGATTATGCCCAAAAACGCACGTTTTTCGAGCATTAACCCCCCCCCTTTCCCCCCCCCTTAAAAGGCAAAATTCGAAATTCCGGCGACGTAGTGCACAACTAGATAGTTTTCCGCGACGAACAAAAAAAGAACCAGGAAAATCGGTTGAGAACTAAGGCCTGGGCAGAGTACACAAGATTTTGTTACACACACACATACACACACACATACACACACACATACACCTACACACACATACACACACACACACACAGACATACACCTATGGTTTTTTTCGCGGATTTGGATTCAGAATGGTCTAAAACGGATTACTGTGTGGTTATTTTTTTTTCTGTTGAGTGTTGTCCTCCTTCACCCCAGATCGATCGCATAAGGACGCCCAAGTCTTACTCTGGGAGGTCCTAAAAAGGGTTCCACTTACCCACGTGATGTCACAGTCCAGTCCTGGTGTCACTATTGTCTTAAGACGTTTCCTAGAAATCTCAAGATGGGATCGGGCTAGTTTTTAATGCGAAAGACCTCCCCCCCAGTCCACCAGAGTATGAAGGTACCTGCATGAGCGAATGTTCTGGGAAAAGTTGAAATAACTGGTGATTTTACAGCCCTCTGAATATCTGAGATGCTCAAAGTACAACAAGCAGTGTTGTGGAAACCCTGGGATTCTGCGTAGGAACTCCAAGGAACCAGCACGTGTAGGTCCCAAGCTCCAGGTACCAAGAACCTATCTTTTCCTAGAATCGCCAAGAGGAGCAACCACTTGTGTGTGGATTTGAATACCTCTCGGCTCTCTGGACTGGATAGGGAACAAAAGTCCATTCATACAGAATGAGATAATGAGCGAATTTTCATTGAAATCTAGTTAGGTTTTTCTACAGCCAGCACAGGAGATTAGAATGCTCCAAAACGGATTTCAGTGACTTTTTTCTCAAAAAACTCCATTCTGAAAAGTTTTGTAGCCATTGCAATAGCTTCATTTTCCTTGAAAATTCGCTAACGAGTGAGCTTGCGCCATACAATGAATTAGACATCTTTTTATGTAAAAACATTTGAAAATTTGGAGAAAATGGCCACTGCAAATTATATTGAACATTTTCTCCTTAATAATAATGAATTTTATCCGAATTAAGACCCAAAAGCCTCCCTACCTTCTTCATTTTTTAGCCATTATGTTGAATTGTCCGCGAGAACTGTATCGATATTCGATACTTAGAAATATCGGATCCAAAGTATCGATATCCGAAAATATCAGATAGTCCAGTACCTATCGATACTAAAATATCGAGTATCGGTACAAAAGTATCGATATTTTAAAATATCGGGTATCGATACCCATTCCTAGTAGAGTCCCCAATAATTGAAAGTAATTTTGAATCTTCGAGGAGAATCACGAGTCTTCAACCATGACTATGTGTTTGCTAAGCCAGACGTTGAACACTCCTACTTTCAGGACTTTTGCTTTCCCTACTTTATGGCTGGCAGTTCTGTTCTCTTTGGTCTTGAAAGTGTTGCTCGGAATCTGGTTAGGATCCTGTGGAGAATCTCTGTGGTAATGTGATTTTCCATTTACCAGCTAAGTGATTTTCCATCGAGAATAACCAGTTCCGAGGAAGTAATCTCCTTGTTTCAATACGTTTTACAAGTACTCAGAAACCATCTGTAACAGATAAGGATTTTGTGACCCAGTCCTAATTCGGGCCTTCAGCCGATACTAATAAGTGATACCTACCTTCTAACCTTCTAACTATTCGAATTCTTATTTTGGTTTATTATTTTCAATAATGAACCTTTGGAATCGACCAAGAAAAAAAAAAATTTTAACACCCCCTCAAAATTTGATGGTTTACGTTTCAAGGTACGTAGAATCCAAAAATCGAATAAAAACGCTGCAAATTATTACACAATGGTTTATCATTTTTCTATATAGATCACTCGTCTACAAAATCACCAACCATCCAATATGAAGAAAAAAAAAAAAAATCAAAAAAAATTTTAAAAAAAATCAAAATCACCAACCATCGATCGCATTTCGGTCAGCTCTAATTTGAACGGAGATTAGGCCTCTTTTGCGATTCACACTCGTGTTTTGATTTATATATATATATATATATATATTTCAATATAAACCCTTAAATTTTCGTAGGGAGCGAACGGTTTGTCTTACAGAGCTTGGCGTGGTCTCAAAAAATTCTAAAAATTCTATAGAATCTTAAATTGAAAGGAAAACAATACCTTTATATCGAAATTTTTTGAGTTAGGGCGTTTTGAAAATTTCAAAATTGATTTTGGAACCCTTAGAAGTGACCTACATCAACCAAAAGCTTCGGGGCACAACTAGACCCCAAATGGAGCCTACATACCAAATTTCATCAAAATCGGTCAATGCTAAGTGGCAAAAGTGCCGCGTTCGGCGGACGGCGGACGGACGGCCAAATTTTTATTCGATTTTTGGATTCTACGTACCTTGAAACGTAAACCATCAAATTTTGAGGGGGTGTTACAATTTTTTTTTCTTGGTCGATTCCAAAGGTTCATTATTGAAAATAATAAACCAAAATTTGGCCGTCCGTCCGCCGTACGCGGCACTTTTGCCACTTAGCATTGACCGATTTTGATGAAATTTGGTATGTAGGCTCCATTTGGGGTCTAGTTGTGCCCCGAAGCTTTTGGTTGATATAGGTCACTCCTAAGGGTTCCAAAATCAATTTTGAAATTTTGAAAACGCCCTAACTCAAAAAATTTCGATATAAGGGTATTGTTTTTCCTTCAAATTTAGATTCTATAGAATTTTTAGAATTTTTTGAGACCACGCGGAGCTCTGTAGGACAAACCGTTTGCTCCCTACGAAAATTTAAGGGTTTATATTGAAATATATATATATATATATATAAATCAAAACACGAGTGTGAATCGCAAAAGAGACTTAATCTCCGTCCAAATTAGAGCTGACCGAAATGCGATCAATGGTTGGTGATTTTGATTTTTTTTTTTTTGATTTTTTTTATTATTTTTTTTATTTTTTATTTTTATTTATTTTTTTTTTTCTTTTCATATTGGATGGTTGGTGATTTTGTAGACGAGTGATCTATATAAAAATAATAAACCGTTGTGTAATAATTTGCAGCGTTTTTGTACTTAAGGATTCGTTTCGCCGCGTTGAATTTGCTTCTTATAGTCACGTCTTCTTAATTCGATTATTCTCTTAGGGATAAACTCAGCGATATTTTCTATCCCAACCTCAAATTACGAGCAGGAAACACATCAGAAATGGTGGTTGACACGCATTAGCATAACTAGCTATCTTCCTGGATAGGTTGGATTTTAGAAGGGTGTGTCCAGTTGTCTCCGCTACTATACTCGTATAACGGGATGACTTGTCTAGCTTTAATGATGATGTCCTCTAGAACCTCCTCGATTCTTGATAACTATATTTTAACATTACAATTATGGACATTCGAATTGATATTTTGTGAGCTAGCACCCAACTACCTACGAAATCGACGCCCAATCGAGCCTTTCGAGAACGTCGTTTGGTGAAAATTACCGAAGGAGATACCGTCTGGGGGTTCTGAATAAATCCTGTAATTTTTGACATTTTTGCTTCCGAGTCTACCTAGGTAGCGGAAGCTTTGTTTTCACTTTTCAAGGATGAAAAGAAAAGTTCTCCAAAATCAAAATTTTCACTCGCGTTTTGCGTTTTAGAACTTTCTGAACAATTTTGGTTCCGTGTCTGTGTGTCTGTCTGTCTGTCTGTCTGTCATGAATTCCTTGTAACGCGCATAACTATACGAAGTTATTGTCCGATTTCGATGAAATTTTCAGGGATTGTGCGGGTTGGTGTGTAGACGGTCCCCTATGAAAATCATCATCCCCGGACTGATAGAAGCGACTGCGCATGCGCAAACGTGAATTCCTTGTAGCGGCCATAACTTCTACATTTTTCATCCGATTTCAATGAAATTTTCAGGGATGTTACAGATTAGTATTTAGATGGTCCCCTATGAAAATCACCACCTCCGGACGGATAGAAGCGACTGCGCATGCGCAGACGTGAATTCCTTGTAGCGGCCATAACTTCCACATTTTCAACCCGATTTCAATGAAATTTCCAATGATGTTACAGATTAGTATTTAGATGGTCCCCTATGAAAATCACCACCTCCGGACGGATAGAAGCGACTGCGCATGCGCAGACGTGAATTTCCTTGTAACGGCCATAACTTCCACATTTTCAACCCGATTTCAATGAAATTTCCAATGATGTTACAGATTAGTATTTAGATGGTCCCCTATGAAAATCACCACCTCCGGACTGATAGTAGCCATTGCGCATGCGCAAACGTGAATTTCCTTGTAACGGCCATAACTTCTACATTTTCCATCCGATTTCAATGAAATTTTCAGTGATGTTACAGATTAGTATTTAGATGGTCCCCTATCAAAATCATCATCCCCGGACTGATAGAAGCGACTGCGCATTTTTTTAAATCTAATCACATACATCTACTCACTTAATTTTTCATCCGAAGTTGATGAAATTTTCTAGGATTGTCCAGATGAGCGTGTAGATGGTCCCCTATGAGGCTAGTGGAAGGTACTTAGAGATTGGTGTTTCGAGATCAGCTACAATGCATCGGATCATCTATACAATCGGGTTATGGATACGAGGAAGCTATGTGCCACACCCACTTGGCAGACGTTTTGTCTTTACTATGGCACATAAATGAAAAATCGTCACGCGGGGAGCGTTATGCGGAAATTTCTGATGATTTTCACGTACAACCAATCGTTCCTAGGGAAAACTAACTTCCTCATTTTCCACCCCACAAAAATCGTTCACCACTCATTGGAAAGCTCTCAATTTATTAAACATAAGACATAAAATGTCTCTCGTGGTTGTGTACTTGTACGAAAGCTGTATCCACCGTTTGTGTTTCTTTTTTTAAATCAAATTTGATCCGTGAATTTGTGCAGTTTTTAAGACGTCACACATTAAGACTTGGGCGTCCTCATGGGATTAATCAGAGATGGAAGAGAACAACACTCAACAGAGAAAGAAATTAACCACGCGGGGAGCGTCACGCGGGGAGCGTTACGCGGAAATTTCTGATGATTTTCGCTTACATAAAATGTCTCTCGTGGTTGCGTACTTGTACGAAAGCTGTAGCCACCGATCGGAAGGATTTATGAAGTCCCACAGTACGATTTAGGCGTTTCTTATCGCCGTCTACGGCTCAGCTTTCTCTTCAGCATCTAACATCACCATTGGTAGTGTTCTCGGGAAGATCAACTCCACAACCAGCAATCTTCTTGATGGCAAACACAACATCGTGACCAAAGCAGTCGAACTCGGAGACTTGACAGTTTTCCATTGAACCCTCAATTCAACTCGGAGAACCAGTGATCTATACAGAAGGGTGATCTATACAGAAAATAATAAACCTTTGGGCAATTTCTGTTTTTCCTTAAGGCCCCGATTGCACCACCTTTCACCATCAACCTAGTCGCTATCGGTTTTACTTGCTGGATGACGATCTCCCATCTTAACAGAAACCCCATTTCTCTCTTGAGTATTTTTAAAAGACAAAGTCAGTCCGATAAGCAATTTCAAGTTAAATTTTACTAGGGCTCATTTTCGAACTTAATTCAGATTAGAGTCAAAACATCTTCTGATCTTTTTCTGGCTTTTCTCGGTTCTTATTTTTTCAAAAGCTCAACAATTCTGCTTACTTATGACTAAATAATGCTCAATCTCATTAAGAACGCGAAATAGTTACTTGACTAATTAAACTTGAGAGCTCACCTTCCATTTATCGACTTCCGATAACCTGTTGGCGATGACCGCCCCCGCTGAACCACCACCGACGATGACGAAGTCGTAAGTCGCTTCAGGTATGTTCGTCGTCCGAATGTAGTTCTTCTCCACTCCTAAATCTCCGAGCATGAATCTACCCGCTATCACTCCCAAAAAGGCCGGGAGCCAGCCACCAGCTGTCGCCATCTGTGGGAAAAATAATATTATCAACATTATCTCTTATGAACTGGTAATGATAAACGTCCTTGATCCTTCTATAGATTTTAAGGTAATTTCCCAACAATGTGAAAAATCATGAAACACGACAAGTTGGAAGTATAGCTTCTTTACAATAAATGACATACTTAGACAGTATTGATTGCGTATCATAGAGTAGTAACACTGATAACGCAAAAGAATATGCCATCATGTTGATAGTTTTTGAAATTAACAAACATCATCATAGATGTTAATCCTGATTATTTTGATGAATTTTAAAAATTTTATTTTGGTTGAAATGATTTTTTGTTTTTTTTATATGTACCGTAATGAAAAGGATAAGCAATCATGTTGAGCCCAACTCCTCACCGCCCTCCAAACTATAGCAAAATCATGTCTTCGTCGCGAGAAATGCCCAAGGCCACGATTTTAGTAAGCTTTTTGGTTTATTATTTTCAATAATGAACCTTTGGAATCGACCAAGAAAAAAAAAATTTTAACACCCCCTCAAAATTTGATGGATTACGTTTCAAGGTACGTAGAATCCAAAAATCGAATAAAAATTTGGCCGTCCGTCCGCCGTACGCCGTACGCCGTCCGCCGTCCGCCGTACGCGGCACTTTTGCCACTTAGCATTGACCGATTTTGATGAAATTTGGTATGTAGGCTCCATTTGGGGTCTAGTTGTGCCCCGAAGCTTTTGGTTGATGTAGGTCACTCCTAAGGGTTCCAAAATCAATTTTGAAATTTTGAAAACGCCCTAACTCAAAAAATTTCGATATAAAGGTATTGTTTTTCCTTCAATTTAAGATTCTATAGAATTTTTGGGATTTTTTGAGACCACGCGAAGCTCTGTAGGACAAACCGTTCGCTCCCTACGAAAATTTAAGGGTTTATATTGAAATATATATATATATATATAAATCAAAACACGAGTGTGATTCGCAAAAGGGGCCTAATCTCCGTTCAAACTAGAGCTGACCGAAATGCAATCGATGGTTGGTGATTTTGATTTTTTTTTTCTTTTTCTCTTCATATTGGATGGTTGGTGATTTTGTAGACGAGTGATCTGTATAAAAATAATAAACCGTTGTGTAATAATTTGCAGCGTTTTTTCGCTAGATGGCAGCGTTTTTGAGAGGAAAATTGAATTTCTTTTCATTTACTTACAAAACGAAACATGAAAAATTAAGAATTTTTGTTGGGGAAGAAATCATTGTGTTGCAGAGCGTTTGAGCTGTTATCTCAGGTTCAATGTTTCTTGGATTAATGCACAGAATTATTCTTAAATAATTAAACCCCAGAGTACACCAAATAGTACTTAAATACTGACGTTATAAACGAAAATGTACTCATTTCAGATACTCGTTAGTGGCAACAGGCTGTTTTATAGGGTACTTACGGCGCCAGTGTCCGTGAGGTTATTTTACTCGTACTAAACAAGGATTCAGTTTTTCAGCATTTCTATTCACTTTTCTGAAGCACTTGAGAATTACATTTTAAAAAAGGCTACACGCTTGCGGTTATTTGACCATAAATTGACCATGAGTCTAATATAATTTCACCTACAAAGAACCTGTAGTAACAGCCCCCAGGTGCCACGTCTGGCATACTTTTTTGTCAGGTCCCTTGTTTTTGCGATGTGAGTAGTTGGGTCCCTCTTGGGACGAATTATCTCGACGACGCGGTAATTTGAGCGATTTGAAGGCCAACTGTCCTCTTCTCATGACTTTGAAACCGGTGGATATTTTGCATTTTGATCCTTCCACTCGTACTATCAACAAAGGTGTTTCTGATGACTTCAATCAACAAAGAGATCGTTCAGTTTCAGGGACGATTTTTTGTTTAAATATTAGTGAAGCCCTCATTTCCTTATTATACCATCAATCGGTGTGATTTTCTTTTTTGTTTTTTTGTCTCGTTTTCTCCTGTTTGATTTTTGAGTTATGAAGTTTAAAAAAGGGACTTTTGAGGAAAAACAGTTTTTAAAATTATTGAGGCAATATTAATTACAGATTTATAATAATTTAAAGGATTCAAATTGATGATTATGATACCATCATAAGTGATCCTTGCATATGAGTGAATGAGCTAATTTTCAATTTTCCACTTTTCACTTCAAAAAATTACTCGTTGAACCTGTGAACCACACGCAAATAGTTGATTTTCTTTTGATTTTTAGTAAACCATACTACTTCCTTACTTTATGAACAGGATATGTTTCAAAAATGTGAGTTACATGATATGTAACTTAAATATATTGTATTCATGTTCTTCTCGTCTCCCCGGACTCACAGAGTACCTACCTGACTAAATTTCAATTACCCACCTTCTTGGTTACAACGAATATTAAGCCTCTCTGGCCCCCAAAATACCATCCTCCAGCCATTCTTGATCGATTTTTGTTATACCCTTATCTGAAATGATACACAAATCCCACCATATTGGTAAGATTAAGACGCTTTTTTTTCTACGTAAAACAAGTACTACACCAAGAAACATGTGTTTTGACAATAGTTTTTGAAATTTTTTGAAAGTCTATGAGTTGTTCAAAATTCCTAGCTTTTATTGTGAATATGGCACAAACTTGGAATTTTTGCTTCATAATTGCTCAAGTTATCATTTGGGATAACTTCAAGAATCGTTTTAGAATGTCACAAATCGGATTTAATTTTTTTTAATTAAAAAAAAAAAAAACTCAAAATATTTTTTATCGTAACAATCTTGAGTCTATTCCAAAGGCTTTAGGTATTTATTTATTTATTTTTTTGAAAATCCGCTAAAAGACCTATTGAAAGGCCTCCAATGCGCCTTCCAAATGGAACATCGAACACGATGAGATCTTTCTAGATAATTAAAACTACAATCATTTGGTTTATTATTTTCAATAATTAACCTTAGGAATCGACCAAAGGGCAAAGAAAAGTTAACCCTCATCGAAATTTGATGGCTTTTGTTTCAAGGTAAACCATGTAAAATCCGACAGTTACATTTTTTTTAATTGTCCTTCCGCCGTTTGCGGCATTTTTCTTAGTAACATTGATGATTTTGATGAAATTTTGTATGTTATGTTATTTGGTATATAGGTACCTAATCTCCGTTAAAATTTCAAATGATCAAATTCTTCGAATTCTTCGAGCTGGTTAGAACCAGTCAATTTCTTGTGAATGGAGTTTCATGTCGCATAGTGAGAAATAATTTCTTCTTTCTTTCTTCCGAATAATTTCTTGTCTCTCAGTTAATGTACTTCCCTGGCAAACAAGAACCAAATTTCGTCGCGAATATGAGGGCAACGACAACTCCCTGATAACGATGTTTCACTGGTAGGTATTTTATCTAGATAAACTTGACAGTGAACTTTGAACGAAAATATGGTAGCTAGGCACCTACTGACAACAGAAAAGTTGTGTTCTTTGCATACCCTATGATATTGCATAATACCAATTAAAGTTCATATTTTTAATAATTCGAGGATGTTCCCTAGGAATTGGATGGTGATTAAGTTTTCATTGGTTTTCCTTCATACATTCACTTTCCTACATGGGGATAGAACAATTTTAATTCGAAGTAAAAAGTATATAAAATTGAAGTAAAAAAAAAAGTTTTGACAGAAAAATAAAATAGTATGATAACAAAGTATGAAATCCAAATAACTAGATTTGCAACGCTGGGCACTATGAGAAGTAGTTCCTTGATGTACAGCGCTTATCACTAGCAGGCATGTTAAATGTCTTCTCGATGTAAACCGAAAAATTGTTCATAATTCATTCCCTGGCGCGTCGCGGCGTGATCGTACCTACTTTGAAATTGGGCTTTGATTAATAAGATTCCTGCTTATTTTACTTTACTAGATTTAAGTAACAGTTTTTGTGATTGTTTACGCCCGAGTTGAGGGATTTGCATTCTTCTTTGATATTGAGGGCTTTGTTGATAGATTTCAGTGTTGTTCATTCCGAATGAAGTTTCATTCAGTTTGATTTGAAATTGATTTAATAAAACGTATTCTTTGAACTGTGGTTTTTGAGTAAAAAAGTATTAAAAGTAAATTTTTTTTAGTTATTGGATTTTCAAATAAATTTGTGAGTTTGCGAGTTAATTTCATAATTTGTACGTCTTTTCGCAATTTTATGAAAATGAACTCGCGAGGGACTCACTTTGTCAAGGTTCTCCAAGAAACGTTGAGATCTCGGCTGTAGGGAGCACTGAGCTAGAACTGAGCCAAGATCAGGGTCGGGCCTCGCGAAGTCGGTCCATCGGAGGGGGATTGGAAGATACTTACAAGATTCCCGGTTTTTTGTGGCCAAAACTTTTATTTTTAAGGTTATCTCAAAAGACGTAAGAACTACGCCCATTTATTGTGTCCACCACTCGAACAAAGCGCGTATTGCGCAATTCACGGGTTTGCAAAAACTTTGCGGTGAAGGAAGTAAAAAATTGAAAATTCCTTCTTTGTCTACCTGGTTGCGACTGATGAGTGAAAGTATAAGAAAGTAACCGGCTTGGAACCGTGGAGTTTGTGACCCTGAGACTGGATTGCTGGATGATCGTCTCTCATTACATTTCGAGTTGAGAATTCGATGAATTGCCGACAGTCGTGACAGTATTGTCGTAGCAGCTAATGACTACACAACGACCGTCCCTCCTCCACTCACCTCTCCATAACCTCTCTGGAACTGATCTTATTTTCTCCTACCATAGTATTAATGGTTCCTCACAGGTGAAAGTAGTCTGTCAGTCTGTCGGGAAGAGATCTTATTTCTCGTCTGGCAAAACTACCGACACAGAATGATGCTCCCATTTAGATGAAATTTTCGAGATGTACCCGTGGACACCCCTTCTCAGTGCTCTTTTTTCATACGCCTCAAATCAGAGGTTAAGATTTCCCTATTGCCTGTTCCAACCAGCCTGAAAAAGCGCAAAATCTGAAAGCATTTAGATGAAGGCTACCAGAGAAGTTACATGAAGTACAGCTCTTAATAAAACCACTCCACTCTCCTCTCCTTGTTGATTTAAAAAAAAAAACATTGTTCTTCCTAGTAGCCAAGTACAAAACAAAACAATTGGGAAACGGACTACAAAACGCTTCAAAATGGATGCCTTAAAATACATAAATTCCAAAAACGTTCCATATTTCGAATACCAACCCTTTACTTCGAAACTGAGGATGTGTCTGTTAGCTCATGGACACTTGCCTTACCTCCTCCACCTTATGAGTTTCAAAGCCGTCAAACTAGAGGAGAGGCTTCTCAGTTGTCAGGCCAAAACAGATCAACCTTCGAATACATTTAGATGCAGGCTTCACAAGATCTGAAAAGTTACGGGAAGCACAGCTTTTTCGAAGAAAAAAAAACCAATCAACTCTCCTCTCTTTGTTGATTAAAACAAAAATTGTCTTCGTAAATTTTTGGTGTTTATTCTCATTAGTACTCAGCTTAGTACCAAACATTTGGGAAAAGTACCAAAAAACGGTCCAAAACGGAGGCTTCAATGAATGAATTCCTAAATCAGCAGTAAGAACTCTCAATTTTTTGAAAACCTTACTGCGAAACTGGGGATATGTCGATTAGGTCCTGGACACAGAGTGCGTATGAGCACCGTTGTATTCAAACTCTACGCATAAGAATTGAAGGGGTTACCATTCAAATTTGTCTGTAACTTCGGGAATGTAGGGAAATTCATAGTCATGTCTATGTATACAGGGTGTAAGCCTAACTGGTCTGCCATACGGTACCAGTCAATTCTACAACTAATTTGCAACAAAAAATGTCTCGTAGCAATTTTTTTTAAACCCTTCGTTTTCGAGTTATTTTAACTTTAAACTTTTTTTTCCGTGATTTTGACCTTATGTCATTAAATTGGTCATAACTTCGTTAATTAGCTGTGTAAATTACAATTTGAGGATACCGTTGGAAAGAGCATTAAATTTCCTATCGGATAGATGCCTTAACTTTTCTTTGAGTCAAGGTTTGAGACATGAAAACGTCCTCTAAAAAGAGAATTTTACGTAATTTTGGAAACCTTGCATTCTTTCAATCTCAAATTGAACTACGAGAACCCATACTTTTTCAAGATGCAAGAACAGTGAAAACTGCGCCAGAATCTCAGCTTTCCAATGGTATAATCAAAATAAATTCTACAACCGTATTTAGGGGAGAAATTTGGGTTTGAATGCGGAAAAGCGTGCATTAGAGAGTTCCTAGGAGATAGCGACGTTGAGATACCACACTTTATCGCCTCGTGCGCATGCGCAGTAGACACCACCGAACAGATACCACTGGTGGCAGGAGATGCCACAAATTTATCTGTGGGAAAGATACCACTCCTTATCTCAATAGGGATGAATCGTATCTTTTGGTGGTATCGTGAAGTACCCTTCCAAGATTATAACACTATTGTAACCAGAGGAAACATTTTTCTTTTGTGAGTTGGAGACTAGGTGCTTATCAAAATCTACTGGATGTTTAATTGATTCTCCACACTGAAATTAAGTTAAGTTGACTGAAAGTTAAGTTGGATTTATGTAAGTTGTATACCTACATTACTATTTCAGTGACGAAAGTTTGTAAATGCAAATCCTTGATACATTTTTAGACTTGGATTAACGAGGGTGATGAAGTTCTTTTACTGTTTGCTCTGAGTCAATGCACACTGTAAACTCGTTTGTTGTGTTAATTTAATTTCAAGTAAAATGTTTTATATTTATTCAGCGTTCTTCACTAACCACCAGTTTTCTCCTACATTGTCGGTCTGGGGGATAAACGTATCTTTCCGACGCAGACTAGCTAAATCCACCTTGCACTTTTCCAGTTTTTAACTGTAACATCTAAAATGTGATGATTTCAATAGTTTATGCCCAGTATCTATTTAAAGCAGGTTAAATTTTTTACTGGTTTAGACCAACTGGAGCTTTACAGTTTAATTACGGAAATACAGCAATTCAAAAGTAGGTACTTTTTCCTTGAAAGTGCAAATTTAGAGTCGCGTTTATTGAAAGTCGTGTTTTTAGAGTTCGACTAGCTAAACTACTAATTTCAACAAAAAAATAAGGAGAGGAATTTGGAGGCAATCTCAGCTACAATTTGGAACTTTAATCGTGCCCGTAGCTATAGTTTTCCCAAACATAAAAACCAAAGAAAAAAAATTGAAAAATATCCCAACTCCTAGTTAGTGTAAGTAAATTACGAAAAATTCGAAATTTTCCAACGGCATAACCAACGTTATCCTTTAGAGGAAAAAACATTAGATCATGGATGTGTCCATTGTGGTCGGTGTAATTTGAAAATTGAAAAACGTACCATCTCTTCTAATAATACGCACCTACCTATAACGAATATCTGTCAAAGGGTCAGGTAAGAAAACTGCATCTTTGTCGTGGAAATGAAAAAGAAAGCAAATATATTTCAGGTAATATCTTGAGTAGTCTACTAGGTACTTGAGAGGCGCATTTAGGTATAATTTCATACGACTAACTTTCATAAGAAGAGTAACAGCTCTCAAAAACTAAATACTCAAAAACTGTAGTCAAAAGGCCACTGGAGTGTAGTCAGAAAATATTTTCCACTTGAGACATTCTAGAGAAATTATCACAATCAGCACTTGTTTTTCGAGAGTAAACCAAACAGCAGCAGAGAGATTAAACCAGAAATAGCAAATTCTTGAAATTTTCGGAAAAGAACTTTTTTTTCGAGAGTAGGTAAACTAAACAGTTAAAATCACGTTAATGTGACTTGCAGGTGCAGATGAAAAACGAGCTGATAAGAATTTTGATAAGCTAGAGTCTGTATCGCCGCCATTTTTGGTTAGCCTCCACTTTGGTCGCTCTAGACACAGTAGATACCACAATTCGTATCTTTAGGGTCACTATCTCCTAGGAACTCTCTATTGTTTCAACGAAATCGGCGCTCCGCCTAGTCGATCTGAGGGGTCAGACGATAGGGGGCGCCGCAGTAGACCGCGAGGCCTCCGGAAACAGGAGGCCAGAGCGCTGATTTCGTTGAAAAAATGCACGTTTTTCCGCGTTCAAACACAAATTTCTCCCCTAAATTCGGTTGTAGAATATATTTTGATTATACCGTTGGAAAGCTGAGATTCTGGCGCAGTTTTCACTGTTCTTGCATCTTTAAAAAGTATGCGTTCTCGTAGTTCAATTTGAGATTGAAAGAATACGAGGGTAAAATTCTCTTTTTAGAGGACGTTTTCATGTCTCAAACCTTATCTCGAAAAAAAGGTAAGACATCTATCCGATAGGAAATTTAATGCTCTTTCCAACGGTATCCTCAAATTGTAATTTACACAGCAAATTGAAGGAGTTATGACCGATTTAATGACATATGGTCAAAATCACGAAAAAAAAGTTTAAAGTTAAAATAACTCGAAAACGAAAGGTTTAAAAAAAAATCGCTAAGGGACATTTTTTGTTGCAAATTAGTTGTAGAATCGACTGGTACCGTATGGCAGACCAGTTAGGCTTACACCCTGTATATTACGGGGATCCGAGAGAGTTTAAATAAAACCATAAGGGTTTTTGTCACTTCACTGTATAATCAAAATGATATACTTACTATTTAGAAACGCGTACGCGACAACTGGGAGAAGAAGACTGGTGGCTGGCGAGAGGAAATAGAGAAGGGAAATAATAAAGGTAGGTCAGGTGTATCACTTCAGAACAACAACTTTATTTTTTGTATCAAAGTCCAATAATCGTAACACTTTAGATCGATGAAAAGTGTATAATATCTGAAATAACTCATCTACGTTATCTACGTTTAAACCAATTATAATAATATGTCGAAGTATACTCGAGTGCTGTAAATTGACTACAACTATAATTAGTGGCCGATCGGTACTCTTCTTCTTCCTGTCACCCCTATTTTGTCATTTCATGGGGGATTCCGGGTCGCTCAGTTGACGCATTTCTTACCAGAAACCAGACTCATTAAAACCTCATCAGAGGAAACGGTAATTATCGAAACTAGGGTGTCCAGCGTTTTTCCCTTGAAATAGTGAATGTAGAACATTGTGAAACGTAATATTGGATCTCCAATCGGGAAAATGTATATCCCCTTTCGATTCTTTGTGCTTTTGATGTGGAAATACATTGAAAATTACAGTACACAGCAGTAACATGATTATTAAAAGGTTTACTATCTTGCTATGCACTAGTTGTGGTAAATAAAATTCGGATGGTTAAAACAAGCTTTATATAGATTTAAGGTGAAATACACCCTTTTCTAAATAAAATGAAACCTTTTTTGCAAAATTGAGACAAATGAGGCAATGACTGTAAGGCAAATGACATGAAGTTGTATGCAAACCATATAAAAAACCAGAAAGTTTTCAAAAAATAAGATATGAAAAAATTTGAAGACAGTTTTCTTTAATTTTAACTGAATTCAAATTATGTTAGTACTACGGCATTTCCAGCTGAAATAAAACATTTTCCAGACCAAATGAAACCACTTTCGAATCAAATGAAACTATTTCCACATCAAATGAATCCTTTTCCAAATAAAATAAAACCTTTTCCTAATCAAATTAAACTTTTTTCAAAAATGGGACAAACTTTGAAAAGACTTTACGGCAAAGTAAGACAAATGATAAGAAACCGTTTGTGAACCAAATAGTCAGTTTGTGTTGAGTAAGCATAAATTAAAATAATAATGACTATACATTTTTTAGAAACAAAATTAGTTATTTAGTGACATAATTCTGCAATACATTCATAGGGATGAGCACTAAATTCAGTGACAACATATTTGGAATTCAGCTAGTGTGTTGTGATTCAACTTCACTACTAATCACATGTTTTTATTTCCCGGTTTTGTATGGCATGTATTACCTCTATGTTTATCCTGTAATTCGTGTACCTATGATGGGTAAAGTCTTAATTTGATTCGAAAGGTTTTTTGTCAGTTAGAATTGGAAAACAGTTTCTTAATTTATTTCCATACCTAGTACATCTTATTTTGAAAAATGTCTCCAATTCTAAGTGATACAAACCTTTTGAATCAATTCATCCTAATTGATGATAGGTACCTACACGAATTCTTACTGGATGCTAGAATTATGATGTTACTGAAATTATGATGTTACTCACCCCTATGAATGTATTGAGAAATTATGTCAATATTTTGTTTAAAAAAATGTATTGTCATTTGTTATAATGTATGCTTACTCAGAAACTCAACAGAAACTAACAATTGGTTTGCAAACGGTTTCATGTCAATTGTCTTACTCTACCTTACAGTCATTGCCACACTTGTCTCATTTTTGCAAAACTTTTCGGTTAATTTGGAAAAGGTTTCATTTGGTCTGGATAAGGTTTCATCTCACCTGGAAATGATACAAATTTGGTGCTCATCGCTACGAATGTAGAGAAGAATTACGTCAATAAATCACTAAAAACGCTGCAAATTATTACACAATGGTTTATTATTTTTCTATATAGATCACTCGTCTACAAAATCACCAACCATCCAATATGAAGGAAAAAAAATATCAGAAAAAAAAAATCAAAATCACCAACCATCGATCGCATTTCGGTCAGCTCTAATTTGAACGGAGATTAGGCCTCTTTTGCGATTCACACTCGTGTTTTGATTTATATATATTTCAATATAAACCCTTAAATTTTCGTAGGGAGCGAACGATTTGTCCTACAGAGCTCCGGGTGGTCTCAAAAAATTCTATAAAATCTTAAATTGAAGGAAAAACAATACCTTTATATTGAAATTTTTTGAGTTAGGGCGTTTTCAAAATTTCAAAATTGATTTTGGAACCCTTAGGAGTGACCTACATCAACCAAAAGCTTCGGGGCACAACTAGACCCCAAATGGAGCCTACATACCAAATTTCATCAAAATCGGTCAATGCTAAGTGGCAAAAGTGCCGCGTACGGCGTACGGCGGAAGGACGGCCAAATTTTTATTCGATTTTTGGATTCTACGTACCTTGAAACGTAAACCATCAAATTTTGAGGGGGTGTTAAAATATTTTTTTTCTTGGTCGATTCCAAAGGTTCATTATTGAAAATAATAAACCAAAATGTATTGGAATTTATGCTTTCTCATCAGAAACTGACTGTTTGGTTCGCAAACGGTTTCTTGTCATTTGCCTTACAGTCATTGCTACAATTGACTCACTTTTGCAAAAAGTTCATTTGATTTGCAAAATTTGTTCTGAAAAAGGTTTTATTCCACCTGGAGGTGGTATAAAATCGTTAGAGTACCTCCCTCTGCTCCAAGTCCCCTTTGTACAGCTGCACATTTTTGGAATGGGAGGGTGTAGCGATTGTTGTTTTGAATTATTAGCGGCCATGTTCCACTCGACCACCTGTGGACCATCAAAAACGCACAAATCTCGAATTTTACGAGTTGGCATTCCAGAGGAGGTCTCGTTGTTTCTAGGTGCTCCATTCTATGGATTCACTCAAACAAGGTATGTACCAAAATCGAACCCTCGGAGTTTTCAAATATTTTCCTAACTTGAAACCGCAGTACGACCAGTGGATGAAAATGTGGTTCATGAGGTAGGGTAAAGTCATAAGACATCAGGTTAACTGGATTTTTTGTGCTTTGTAATGTATTAATCGTTTTCTGACTATTTTTATCTCATGCGACAATGTCTCTGCTAACGTTTGTCAAATTCTGGATCCTTCAAATCGGTTCTATCTTTGATCTCTCAATTATGAAAAGAGGTCCGACCCCCAGTAACAGACAGGCCAAGAGGACAAGCTATAGACACAGATATTACTCGCTTTTAAATCAATGGTGCTAGAAAAAAGTCCATTCATGCAGTATGAATTAATGAGCGAATTTCAAAGAAATCTTTCAGTTGAAGGTATGGTTAAGATATGGTTCTACTCGTCTCGACGAACTCATAGAGTACCCACACGGCTATTGTTGGTTTTTTCGATTTTCAGTAGGTACACCATACCAACATAGGTACTGTATGCACTGGGTATGCTATGACGATCTTAGGAGTCCATATTCATGTTCTACTCGTCTCTACGAACTCATAGAGTACCCACACGGCTACTGCATTTCTGGGTACAACAAATATACGCACGTTTTCATTATATATATAAATATAAATACATACTTTCTTAATTTTTGGACAATTTTCATTTTTGAATAAGGCGTTGATGTCAGAAATTTTGTGCTGAATCCGAATATACCATATATTAGCATGATTATGAAGGTAATAACCACAAACAACGAGACAACCCGTTTTTGGTTTATTATTTCCAATAATAAACCTTCGGAATCGAGCAAGAAATCAAAAATTTTAACCCCCCTCAAAATTTGATGTTTTACGTTTCAAGGTACGTAGAATCCGAAAATCCAATAAACAATTTTCTGTCCGTCCGCCGTACGCGTCAACACTGGACCGATTCGGTTCAAATTTGGTTTATGGGATCCATTTGGGGTCTAGTTGTGCCGGGAAGCTTTTGGTTGATGTCAGTCACTTCTAAGGGGTGAAAATTGAGGGTCGAAATTTTCAAGAGTGCCCTAGCTCAAAAACTCTCGAAATAAACCTATCGTTTTTTTAACAATTTTAAATGGTATTAAATTTTTTAAAAATTTTGAGACCACCCGGAGTTCTGCAGGACAAGCCGTTCGCTCCCTACGAGTACTTAAGGGTTTTCCTTCGATAAAACAAAACCACGAGTGTGAATCACAAAAGAGGTTAAAATTTTTTTCTCCGTTAAAATTTTAGCTGACTAAAATGCGATCGCTGTTCAGTTCTTAGGTTTGTATTCAGTTTTGCTTCCTCAGGAACCAGTGATCAAATTTCCATATGAAGCTCCCTATTTTTCCAATCGAGTGTGAAGCGTTTAGTTCTTTCTAATAAACTTGATTGTGAAGGTGTGAAGCCATTATAGTGTGGTAGGTAGTACCTACCAATGTTTGGTACGTAAAAACGCTGCAAATTATTTCACAAAGGTTTGTTATTTTCCTGTATAGATCACTCCTCTGCAAAGATCACAGCTTTGCCATTGTCACTATTGGGTACTTACTAACTACGAGAGTTTACGCTGATAATTTATAGTGGAGGACAACTGCTGATGCAGCGTTTTGGTGGTTGGGAAGGTAACGTGGAAAGTGGGAAAGGTGTCGTAGGTGACTTTCATGTGTGTAAAGGTGTATGTGTGTGTATGTGACAAAATCTTGTGTGCTCTGCCCAGGCCTCAGTATCAAAATTAGCATGGGGAGGGGGCGAGTGGGGGTATTAATATTCTCAAAATATCCGATTTTCAATATTTCAGTTCCTTTATAGCTTACTAATTATACCCAAGCTTTGAAATTGAGAAAAAATCTCATTATACTTCCGAATTTTCATGAATTGTTCTCTGTACCACCATGGAACAAATTAGTGATGCCAACATGGTGCCGGGCACCATATAAACCGCATATTTCGTGGGTTTGTGTCACCTTGAATACGGATGTGAACTTTGACGTACTGCCAACCAAAACTAATAGGTAGAAGAAAGTTCAACGGTACGACGTATTTCCGCTTTGGCTCCAGACTGGCACCATTGGAGGGGGAGGGGGGGGCTCGAATTCGCATGTTGAGTGTCGTAGATCATGAATTTTAAAATTCTCTTCAAATTCGAGGTTCCCATGCCGCTAGAAATGTAATGGTGGATAATGGTGAGGGGAGGGGGGGATACCACTATTTCTTGCCTAAAATATTAATGCTTATCCAATGGGACGTCCCCTGGAATGCATGCATTACACGACAATATGTTTTTCGAAACAGCCGAAAACGAGGAGGAGGGATTCCAATTCGGTGTGACAAGTGAACGATTTTGTTCCCCTTTAGCATGCTTGAACACCTTGCACTTGTTTAGTCTGGTAGGTATTTATCTGCCTGATTCTTTTTGAAATGTATTCTCCAGTATCCATGGTAGTCACGTTTCAAACGAGTAACAATAATAATAATAATAATAATTTTTTGAAGAAATGTGAACGGTGGCTTCTGCCTCGTCAATTCCCTGCAATTCCCCCACAGGAATCCCAGCTGCAAACCTCCAACTTCCGAAACAAACCGCGTTTGAACTGACAATCAAAGGGAAGCTGCACAGAAATTTACATACGAATGAAGGGAACCCCCGACTGAAATAACGACAATCCCAAGACTGTAAAAGCCGAAACTGCGATAGTACTGTGGCGGAAGTCGAGTACTTGAGTGGAAGAACCCAATCTGTTTATTCTTCATCAAGAGCTCTTTTTTTTTTCATATTTTTTTGTGGGGAATTCTATCATAATTGTTATCACTGAAATAACTTCTGTATCTGCGGATTAATTTGAGTTATTATTTAAGGAGGTTTAGGAAAAAGGTATTCCCAGTTGGGTGGCAGTACAGCTTCCACAATATTATGGACTCAATATCATATAAAATTAGTTAGTGTTGAAATGATCGATTGTAGTATAAAACTGGATATTTACGATCATGTTGATGATTTTCTGAGTTGGCAAACTAATCATTTTGATGACTCACTTGGAGAGAATTTTCGAAGAAAATAAAGCTAAGTATTACAATTGCCTTAAAATGTTCAAAATGGAATTTTTTAAAAATTTTTTTCTTAAACGATTTTTGAACTTGAGCTCTCTTTAGTAAATTATGAAAAGCCTGCTAAAAGTAGGCAAAACCCGTAATACCGTGACATATAATGTCAACAACAAAATTATATTATCACGTAATTTATTAACTTAGATAAAAATTCGTATGTCACGGCCAGGAATCGATCCCGGGTTTCCCAAACGATCGGCGACACGTACGGTAGGTATATTATTGGTTTATTATTAATTGTGGTGTTCCCAAAATTCAATGCAAGAATAATCACTAATTAGTAGAAATTTTAAGAATAAGAAGTTTTTTCATCTTTCGCCATGAACACAAACACAACAATATTTTGATTTTGGATTTTCAAATTGGTCACAAAATCGGTCATAAAATAGAGTTATAGTTAGTTTTTTAATGAATTTTACTTACAACATGTTTGGTCTCATTTCTAATCATTATTTCATGGTGATTAAGATTGCTAACAAAAAATAACTCGCTGAGCACTGCCAGAGCTCTTTAGTTCGATGATTTATTTCATAATTTTCAAGAGAAATTTCCGATAATTCTAAATAACTAGCCATTATATTGAATTTAATTAAATATGGAAGCCATCAAAGAACTAGTTAGAAAGGTACCACCAATAAAAATAAGTTGAGTTTTTGTTGGAAAAATAGACTGTATATAATGTATGTACACATATAATGTATAAGTACACAAATACACAAGAAAAATAGAGTAAAATACTCATACATTTGTGTGACAAAGCTTCAACCTTTCAATTGAGGCTAGTGGGGCTGCGGTGGTATTCATGTTGGTAAAAATCAGAGAGATTTGATGTCGTTACATTGCGTTCAATTTCAAGATTTTTTTCGATCTTATGCAAAATTGTTGGGTCAATTCTACAAGGTATTTCTAACAAAAAACGTCTCTCAGCAATTTTTGTTTTAACCACTAGTTTTCCAAGTTTTTTTCAATATGAAGATTTTTGTGTTTCCGATCTCATGTCATAAGATATTTATTGATTTTGCACTAAATAGCTTAGAAATCTAACCCTCTTTCCAACGATATCCTAAAATTTGAATTGGCTTGGTAAATAACGGGAGTTATGGCATTCAAGGGGATCTCAGTCGGTCGCCGTTCGTTCCTCGTTCCGGGTTAGTATTTGCCTCAATTACCGGCGCTCAAAGTTTAAGATTTGTACCTAAATCAGAAAATTTTAGATTTTTTGAAATGTATTAGTGCATCTGCCTAGGAAATTGAGAAACTAAAAGATTGCCGTTGGAATCATCAAAATCGAACAATAATTTATTATAGGCAAAAATGGGAAAAACCGTTTATTCAGTTAGGCGACAATTGTTTGATTTGATGATTCCAACGGCAATCTGTTAGTTTCTCAATTCACTAGGCAAACGCACTAATGAATTTCAAAAATCCTTAAAAATGTCAAATTTAGGTACAACTTTTAAAGTTTGAGCGCCGGTAATTGAGACAAATGCTAAATACCTTGAAGAATCGACCCTTCGATTTTGCCCAGCGATTTGTGTAGACACGCTATACAATGTTTCATAAACTTATGTAAGTAGAAAATTAGTTCTCATTTTACTGCCCACGTAATTATCATAAATGGAGAAGCATGAACTCTCCAGGGGTTTCCATTATAATTGAACAAATACCTCGTAGAAAATTCGAAAGCTTCATAGTTCATCAACCAATATTCCAATTTCTGAGGTCAACTATGAAATCATAACGTATACTCTGGAACCTTCTCTAAGAAGAAACTTAAAGTTTACCTATCCCAACTCTCTCCAATTTTTTTCTCGCAGTATCTTCATGGGAGATGATTTTTTAATATTTTTTCTTCAAGAAAACCGTCGGAAAGGGGATCTCAAGACTGCGGTTATATTGACAACCCCTTTCAAGAAAACTTTGATTAGTAACCGGGATGACGCCAAAAACCGGGGAGTGGTCGGTCCTCGCTTTAAACGCCCAAAAGAGGAATGAAGGAAGAAGAAGTGAAACCTTTAGAAAACCCTTTTAAAATCTCGAAAGTCTCTTTTACCCCCTTGGGCTTTTTCGCAACTCTATGGACGAAGTAACGGTAGCGAGCGGGGGTGGTTGTAATCAAAACTCTTTTGCCTTAATTACACCTTTCATTCGGTCTATCTAATTTTTACTTTGCTTTCTTGATGTTCTTGCCCCCTTCCATCGCTGTTTCGTAGAGCTGAGTCTCGTCTTGTTCAAAACAAAAAAAAAAAAAAAAAAAAAAATTAACAAATGACTCATTAGATTTTTATCAGTGTTTTCTAACGGGCATAGTATTCAGTTTGTTGGGAAGAGAGTAGATCCAATGGAAACTCATTTTGCTTCCTTATTGGGATGGCACATCAAAACAAAAACATCGATGTCATCATCGTCATTGGTTCAACCATCTATTCCACATTCTGATAGATAATAATAATTATAAAAACGCCAAAATTATTTTCCCAGTAAACGGATAGGAAATTTAATGCTCTTTCCTACGGTGTAATTAGATTTGAAGTTGCATGAAAAATAAGGGGATTATGGCCATTTTAGTGCCGCAATGTCGAAAATACGATTAAAATTAACGGAAAAAAAGAATTTTGAGTGGATTTTTAAAACATTTCTTGGAGATATTTTTTGTTGAAAGTTAGTTGAAGAATCGGTCCTTGAAGTTTGGTCCGTCCAAATGGTAGACACCCTGTATAGGGCCGGCGAAATGTGGGAAAAACAGTCACGAATAACGGCTTTTCCCTTGTAAACTAAAGTTCGCAGACTCGACTTGACATCAGACTATTATTTAGATTACTACTAGATTATATTTTATACAAAGTTACGGTTTCTCATTTTGGTTTATTAAGTTGCTCAGGTTATAGAGAAGCCCAACAGTCCTATCACAAGTTGTATGTTCGTGGATTATTTGAGTAGAATTATGAACTCAAAATTCAAAATCAAAAAAACAAAAAATCAAAATCAAAATCATCATTGATCAAAAAATTTCAGGCGGTACCGTGTGAAAGTCAATCAATAACGCTGTGTATTATTAGATCAAAAAAGCTTCAACAAGCGAGGGTATCATCGTAACAAAAACTTTGAAAATGATTTTCGCGATGACTTACAGTAGTTTTTATCAATCAATCAATCAATCATTTTTTATTTGCTATAAACATAACATGTATGAGCAATGGTCGGTAACTTATTCTAAATACAATAAAAGAAGAAAACATAAACATAGAAAAGAGAACAACAAACAAAGTAATGAACAAAACAAGTAGCGGAACTAGCGAAATTCAAAATTACCAACATCCTGCAAAAACTCACCAAAACTATAAGGAGCTAGCTGGATCAAGTATTTTTTAAGCTGTGACCTGAATGATCCAAGAGCAGTCTTTCGAAATTTTAATGGAAGGGCATTATAAAATTTAATTCCCCACCAGGTGTTGCCATTACAAGTAGTCTTAATTCTATGAAAAGGAAGACAGAGGTCTTGCTTATGCCGTGTAGGGTAAACATGAGCGGGGATATGGTAGTCATTGACATTATTCCTAACGTAACAGAGGCTATCTAAAATGTAGGCAGCTGGGATTGTTAAAACTCCTAGTTGCTTGTAAGCTGACCTACAGTCATCCTGGTAATTCAAGTTAGCGACGACTCTAACCGCTTTCCTTTGGCACCCAAAGATGGCAGATGACGAAGCAGAATGGCCCCAACTCAGTATGGCATAAACCGCCCTACTCTGGAAACATGCATGAAAGGCTGCAAGCACAGCAGATTCTGAGATCCTTTCAGAAAGGCGCCTCAAGAGAAAAATGAACTTGTTGAGGCAAGCTACGAGTTGCGATAATATTGGCCCCAAAACAGATCCTTGTGGAACACCATACGTGACAGGGAGGAAATTAGACAAATCACCTGCGTGACGCACTGCCTGGTATCGATCCGTAAGATAACTATCTATCATAGAAATGGCATTGACAGAAAAATTATACTTTGAGAGTTTTTCTAAAAGAATTGGGTGGGAAATGCAATCAAAGCATTTAGCAACATCAACAAAAGTTGCTGAAGAAAATTCACCACATTCAAACGAGGCCGTTACAAAATCAGTTAGTTTCAGAATGGCATCATTTGTGGACCGACCATATTTATTTGCTACTGACCATATTTTTATTTGCTTATTTGATTGAATTGAGGTTTTATGACTCTCTTAGGTATAGTTAGGATTTATTCGCTTCAATATTTTCATGATAAGACTGGTGACTTCGTAGCACCTGTCACGAAGGCAAACTGGTCCATCAGCTTCCTATAATTTTTGACCAGAGCATCCTGTGAATTGTACGCCTCAGGCAACTCCGAGTGTTTACCACGGAAACTTAATCTATGATAATCTCTTAGGTTGGGCAGATTAGAAGGAAGTCGTAGAGCGTTTCTTTAGGTCCATCATTTTTTCCCCCCAAGGTTGCACTGTGGACACGTCTATTGGTTCTATTGGTCTATTGGTATTGCTGTGTAGGAGATGCTGAGGACTGTTTCATCCGGGATTTTTGAGAATACTGAATACTACGGTTTCGGGTACTTTCGCATTATATGCGGCGGTTAGGTTAATAGGAGGCAATTTTTACTCACTTAGTTGGTGGCTGGGTATCAGTTAACTTGCAAGAATTAATGACTCAATTATATAATAATTCCATCATCGGAAATGGGCGAAATTTGGTAAATTTTGGTCCAAGAATGGGCTTTTTAGTTGATAGACGAAAATTACGAAAGGGGTTTTAGATCTCATTTATCCGAGTAGATCATTGGATGTGATATTAATAACCTCGTGTCAAAAAAAAGTGTGTTTTGTATAAATATGTGTTTTTTTAATTGATTTCCGGTACCAAAAATCCTAAAAATGTAGTGGCGCCCGTATAATGCGAAAGTACCCGGTTTCGTTGTTGCCACCAGCCTCATTCAATGAGCATAATTTCATGTTTTTCAACTCAAAAACCAGACAAATTTGATTGAGACAGCCTGACTAGGTTTTTCATGGGGTTGTAGATTCGCCCTAGTAATCAGGTTGAAAAAAATTTCAGGATATTACCCCCCAAATTCAATATTTATCTCAAGGCAAAGGTTGAAATCCGTGGGGAACCGGATTCTAATCTGAGCCTGAGCAAAAATAGGGTTAAGATTTACTCCAGGAAAACAGCCTGTACAATTTTAATTTGTTCAAAGTATCGCCAAGACCAAAGGCGAATTATTGCAAATTATTACCCAAAGGTTTATTGTTTTTCTGTATAGATCACTCGCCTGCAAAGAACACAGATTCACCATTACCACTACCTACCAACCATATTTTCGCTTCACGATCAAGTTTATTTAGAAGAAATATACGCTTTACTCTAAATGCGAAAAAATAGGGGGTTGTGGGTGCCTTCATTAGACTTCATTAGGCCTTGATTACTGGTAGCTTAGAACGCAAAACTTGAGTCCAACTTGAAGAAACGAACAACGATCGCATTTTGGTAAACTAAAATTTGAACGGAGATAAATTTAATAATAATAAATAATAATAATAATGATAGTAATAATTTAATTTAGACCTCTTTTGCGATTCACACGCGTGTTTCTGATTTATCGTCCCTTAAGTTCTCATAGGCAGCGAACGGTTGGTCCTACAGAGCTCTGAGTGGTCTCATTCGACTTTAAAAATTTATTAATATTTAAAATTGGTGAAAAACAAAACCTTTATTTTAAAAGTTTTTCAGCCAGGGCTTTTTCAAAATTTCAGCCATTATTTTTCAACCCTTAGAAGTGATTGTCATCAACCAAAAGCTTCGGGGCACATCAAACTAGATCCCAAATGAAGCCCATATACCAAATTTCATCAAAATCGGTCAAATTTTTATTCGATTTTTGGATTCTACGCACTTTAAAACGTAAACCAAAAAAATTTTATGGGGGGTAGGGGGTGGTAAACATTTCTTGGTCGATTCCGAAGGTTCGTTATTGAACTTAATAAACCAAGAAAAGCCTCTTTCCTTACACATCCATCAATGAAACGACCTAGCTTGAGGAAGTTCAACATCCAAGTGCTTTGAAGACTTGTAGTTCTCGAATGTATGTGTTGGCACCCTAGTAAAGGAACTTCGTCCAGTTTACTAGTCCACATTATTGCAATATTTTCTTAAATAAATGTACTTTTCATTTCAAGCCACTATCAAGTGTATTAAAAACGCTTCTTTCCTTAGACACTCCATCAATGAAATGGCCAAGTTTCATCTTCTAGCTGGGGAACAACGAGAAGAGCTCGAATCTCAAAAGGGTTCTCGAGAGGTGGTGATACGGGAAGTCGGGGTTTTGGGGCAGATGGGCAAAGCGAGGGGGGCAAGACTTATGCATTATTCCCTAAGCTCTTACATTTACATTATAAACTTTGGAGGAGAGAAAACCTCGGTTCACCGTTTCCCTGTCGGGTCTCATTCTATTTAGGCCAAAACTCGGTAACCAGGGATATTACCGAGTTTTGAAGTT
The DNA here is from genome assembly GCA_009739505.2 of Apolygus lucorum. Classification (NCBI taxonomy): domain Eukaryota; kingdom Metazoa; phylum Arthropoda; class Insecta; order Hemiptera; family Miridae; genus Apolygus; species Apolygus lucorum. The sequence continues at coordinate 64,008 of CM019173.2, read as the reverse complement.
AAAGTTACGAACAAATGACTTCAACGTTTCCCCTTCGGGTTGAAGCAAACGACAATTTTTATACAAAGGTGCTTGAAATATTAGGAAGTCCTTCGAAACCGGCAAACTAGTTAGACTTATGGTTAATCGTTGAAATCAGTTTAAAAATGCTGCAAATTATTACACAATGGTTTATTATTTTTCTATATTGATCACTCGTCTGCAAAGCCACCAACCATCAAACATGAAGAAAAACATCGAACGCATTTCGGTCAGATAATATTTGAACAGAGATTAGGCCTCTTTTACGATTCACACTCGTGTTTCTGATTTATCGTACGTCCAACCCTTAAATTCTCGTAGGGAGCGAACGGTTTGACCTACAGAGCTCCGCGTGGTCTCAAAACATTCTAAAAATTCTATACTATCTTAAATTGATGGAAAAACAGTACCTTTATATCAAAATTCGTGAAAAACTTCTTAACAACTAGTTGCAGATGCTCAATCAAAATTTAAATTTTCTTTCCACTCCCGTCACGTGAATGCTTTTAAGTCAGCAGTGATTAAGGGGGTCTCAGTCAGTGAATAAACGGCTTTCCCCGCTTTTCTCTGGTAATTGCAGGTCGATTTTGATGATTCCTGCGGCAATCTTTCAGTTTTTCAATTCCCTAGGTAGATGCACTAATGAATTTTGAAAATCCTTAAATATTTAAAATTTCAATATTTAAATATTTAAAATTTCAATATTTAAATATTTAATTTAAATATTTAAAATTAAATTTAAATATTTAAATATTCAATTATTCAATTTAAATATTTAAAATTCCTACAACTTTTCACGTATTTTTTACTCTTGGAATTAAACAAGTGCATAGGTGCAGAGATTTTAAAAATAAGAAAAATGCCACAGGAAGTCTCATCTTGCGTTTTGAACGTCTATTTAGTATTTTACTTTGTATTTATTTCCCGAAATCCCTATTGTATCTTCGCTCCGAAGAGCAGACGAAGAAGGTTATTTTCTGGAACGGTTTACAGGTAATTCCATACCTGTAAACTATGTATTAGGTAGTATAATTATAAGTATAATTATAATATGTATATATGTATAACAGATTTTGATGACATTTGATATGTAAGCTCCATTTTGGGTCTATTTGTGCCCCAAAGATGTTGGTTGATGTAGGTCACTTCTAAGGATCAAAAAATGAATTTTGAAATTTTGAAAACGCCCTAACTTGACTTGTTTTATTGCACCAAGTTACAACTTAAAAGCAACATGTTTCTGATATATAGTGTACGTTAAGAAAACTAAGAAACTTCACCAAGTTCTTATAGTCCTGAAATTTGCAATTCATGATGGTCACACTAAGTGGATTATATCGTGTGGTTTGGTTCTCTCAAGTTTTCTAAGCCTCAGAAGGTGATTCATGGCTTGGCTGCGAATGACGGCTCATCGATAGATTCAATCTTCAGCTCGTAGTGAAGTCTGTCATTTCTAAATTAGAAATTATTGGAGACGAGTGGAACGTGAATATGGACTTCTAACATCTTCAAAGAATACCCAGGGCATACAGTATGTTGGTATACTATTCTGAAAATCGAAAAACCAAGAATCGTGTAAAAAAAAACTTTCTAAAAGAAATTGCAACACCACTGTTCCTTTTCTTAACCGTACCGTCAACTGAAAGATTTCTTTGAAAATTCGCTCATTAATTCATGCTGAATGAACGGACTTTTTATTCGTGAAATCAACATGCACTGACTTTGTCTCACTCTCCATCTTACTGCCCAATCACGAATGCGGGAGATTCAAAAATTTACTAACTGATTAAACGGTAACTATTAAGGTAACTGATTCACTGTTTGTTTCCCCAGTCGCCATAATTGCAGTATCATCCGTAAACGTAGCGAGGGTGTTACCTTCAGTTTCTGGTAAGTCAGAAGTGTAAAGCAGGTACAGTAGCTGTTTAAAATTGATACAATAATTCATTAAGGCAGCTATGCAAATTTTGTCAGCCTTCTTTCATAATAATTACAATAAAAATTGCTCATAATGCAATCCATTTTGATGAATTTATCAAAATGGTGCACGTGAAAAGTTCCTTCGTGAATTTCATCTTCAATGGATCAATAGCACCCTCGACGTATATTTTTTCCTATGCACACCAAGGAACATCACTTTCCTTTAAGAATGTTCGATTTGAAGTGCGGAACTTCACTTCAGTAAAAGATATGTAGCAGAAATGAAGGAGAGTCACGGCGAGAAAAACTGCATAACATAAGCCATCCCTGCTTTATGTGGTTACGATAAGAAATGGCTATCCCTTTTATATGCGAAAGGTTCTGGAGTGGTATTCTAGGGGACGCCAAAGGCGTGACAAGAATCTTCAGGCTCGCTCTTGGCCGTTGAAGCGGAGAGTGAGGAACCAATCAGAGCTCGCCGGAGTGGAAACAAGAGGAAGTTTTCCCTCGCTTGGAGGCGTCAAACCTTTTCAGAACCTCGTTCAAAACCTGTTTGCAGCTTTCCTTCAAGATGAGAAAAAGGTCTTCTCTGACTACACAAGAAAGGGATGATTCCTTGGAGATTATATCATAAGGCGTTACGTTTTGGTATTTGCTTTATCGAAGGGATGCTGAGATACAGGTACTACAATCTAGATATACAGTTACTCTGTTCTATAGAGTAGGTAACGAATGAGATCTCTTCTCGATGAATGACTGAAACCTGCTAAAATCGAATGAAACAAACTGCAGGTCAAATTGATTATTAATTATGGCAGAAATTATTACGACTGAACGGTAAGGGGGAAAACCCGCTTCAGTCCACTTTTTAGGACGTCCCACAGTAAGACAGTAAGGGCGTCCTTATACGATCGATCTGGGGTAAAGTTGGACAACACTCAACAGAAAAAAAACGCTGCAAATTATTACACAATGGTTTATTATTTTTTATTTCTCTACATAGATCACTCGTCTGCAAAGCCACCAACCATCCAACATGAAGAAAAACATCGATCGCATTTCGGTCAGCTTTAATTTGAACGGAGATTAGGCCTCTTTTGCGATTCACACTCGTGTTTCTGATTTATCGTACATCCAAACTTCAAATTCTCGTAGTGAGCGAACGGTTTGTCCTACAGAGCTACGGGTGGTCTCAAAAAATGCTAAAGATTCTATAGAATCTTAAATTGAAGGAAAAACAATACCTTTATATCAAAATTTTGCTTCCTCACTATCGAAGGTAGGGAAGCTTTGTATTCGTGAAAGAAGTGAAAAAAAAAATTATTGGTTGCCTGTAAAGTCGGTATACGGGCGAAAGTTTTATTACGTGACAACGACTTTGAGTGGTAAAATAATTTTAATGTTAATATTCATTCGTATAGTAGGAAGAAGGATAAAATAATAGTAACAATTTAAAACATTTATTTATACAAAGAATTATATTTAAAACATGAATTTATACAAATAATCTCGCACTGAATTTCATATTAACAAAACTTTATTTGAGCTCGAAGAGAGAAATTCAAAATTTAAACAAATTATTATTGGTTGAGAAACGAAATAAACGTCATTTATTTCATCATGTTATATTATCAGTCTGAAATTATTTACCTTTGCTGTTTGAATTGTTGCGATGGACGAAACTACCTTCACATTATCACTACACAATCGTTTTACAATTAACTGGCAACGTGTAAAATTGTATGCAGGCGCCTAAATAGAAGCGCAAGACATGAACCGGCCTATCTCTCTCGCTCGGAAGAGAGAAAGAGCGAGAGAAGTGGAAGGGACGCGTGCCTCTCACTCGCTCTCATTGTGAGCGCATACAAGAGCGGAGCGTAACGCAGTTTCTTGAAGTGTCACCCGGCAAACCAATTTATAAGACGTTGTCACGTCAAAAATGTCCTCCAAAATCAAAATTTCCACTTGCTTTTTGCGTTTTAGAGCTTCCCGAACAATTTTGGTTCCGTGTCTGTCTGTCTGTCGGTCTGTCGGTGGTCAATCCTTGTCCCGGGCAAAACTATACTAACCTGTGGTCCGATTTTGATGAAATTTTCAGGGATTGTGCGGGTTAGGTCCTAGACGGTCCCCTATCAATTTCAGCACCTTCGGACCAATAGGAGCGAGTGCGCATGCGCAAACGTGAATTTCCTGGAACCTCGGTTTCTCGGTTTCTAATGAACCGATTTTGCTCAAATTTGGAGGATAGTTAGGGACTAACTTCTAAGAGACACCCTATAAGTTTCAATAAAATTGGTCAAGCAATAGCCGCTGCGCATGCGCGAACTTTAAATTTATTGTTACAACCAAAACTCCGCAACTATTCAACCAATTTCGATGAAATTTTCAGGGATTGTGTGGGTTAGGTCCTAGACGGTGGACCGCTAAATACAATTCTACGTTGAAAATACAAACGTGCAAACGTATACGTCCATGTTACAATGAGTGAGGAAGCTATACTGCCCACCCAACTTGGCAGACGTTTTTTAGTTAGGGCGTTTTCAAAATTTCAAAATCCATTTTGGAATCCTTAGAAGTGACCCACACTGGCACCATTTGTGGTGGTGGGTTGGAGGGGGGAGGTGAACTCGAATTCGCATGTTGGGTATCGTACATCATGGATTTTAAAATGCTCTTCAGATTCGAGGCTCCCACGCCGCTAGAAATGTTATGGTGGATAAGGGTGGGGGGGGGATCACTATTTCTTGCCTAAAGTAATAAATAAATTACATCGAGTGGAACAGTTTTATCGCATACCAACTGGTTAAACTGATCTACCGCTTATCCAATGGGACGTCCCCTGGAATGCATGCATTACTAAACAATATGTTTCAAATTTCGAGCAGATCTAGTGGCTTCGATTTTTCTCCTTCCCAGATCAATGGATACGATATTATTTTATCCCGTCTTCTTCGGTGTTGTGACAATTCCAAATATCTACGCGAATTCCCCACTCAACTGCGAAAATTTTAAATTCCATTTCGGAAAAGGTATTCCATTAATTCGCATAACAATCGATATTGTAGTTCAATGTTGTTATCTCCCTATCTCGTTTCATACTGAATATCACTTCGTCAACCCTCCGAACCGATGTTCTCGGAAGAAGACGAACTTCTACTTGAAAATCGCTCACTCCCTTGAGACATCTCATCAAGGAAGCATAATGTCTGGCAATCAGCAGGTCATTAGATGTCCCCATTCAGGCCAGAACAAAGTTAACCCTTCCCGGCTCGCTGCTACACTTCGTTAGCTCCGTTTCACCCAATTATCGGAAGGGCGTGGAGTCCTGATCGCCTAAACTGGATTTGGTTGTCAACACCCTCCTCTCTCCAGGGCGAGAAATCATTTACCCCCTGCGGAAGTGGAATTATCCGCGTACAAGATTGTCTTGGGGCGTTTCCATTATCCCTTGCAAACTAAATTGGAGTTGAAAGATTTTTATTTAATTACGGGGATGTTTCAAAATTCGCTGTAGGCCACTAACAAAACTGGGGTTCGTGGATTTTTCTCGTGGCAGATCGAGGAAATCTCAAAATTTCTGTCAAGTTGGGGAGGCATTATTGCTTCTAACATGGGCGTATACTGCTGTCCAAAGTGCCTAATCAAACCATTAGGGTCGACTTTGAGGTTTCGATAAGTTTGGATCCGTAATTGCTTCCGAGTCTACCAAGGTAGCGGAAGCTTTGTTTTCACTTTTCAAGGACGAAAAAAAAAGTTCCCCAAAATCAAAATTTTCACTCGCGTTTTGCGTTTTAGACCTTTCTGAACAATTTTGGTTCCGTGTCTGTCTGTCTGTCATGAATTCCTTGTAACGCGCATAACTATACGAAGTTATTGTCCGATTTCGATGAAATTTTCAGGGATTGTGCGGGTTCACCCCCGGACTGATAGTAATTGCTGCGCATTCCTTGTAACAGCCATAACTTCCACAATTTCTACCCGTTTTCGATGACATTTTTAGGGATTGCGCGGATTAGGTTGTAGATGGTCCCCAATGAAAATCAAGGCCTTAAATGTTACATAAGCCTCTGCGCATGCGCATACGTAAAATCATTGTAACAGCCATAACATTTACATTTTTCATCCAAATTTGATGAAATTTTCTAGGATTGTCCAGATTAGCGTGTAGATGGTCCCCTATGAGAGTATTGAAAGGTACTTAGAGATTAGTGTTTTCAGATTACCTAACTACTATGCATCGGATCATCTATATAATCGGGTTATGGATACGAGGAAGCTATGTGCCACACCCCCTTGTTTTTATTTGATATTTAATCATTCAGAAAGAAACATTAGGAAAGTTATTCCCCAAAAATACTTACGGTGTTTTGGGTTTTGCAAGGTTTTCCAAAGATAAAAACTGAAGATTCTTCCATCGATAAAAGACCGTAGGTCCTTGCTCCACGGTATTTGTTTGTTGTAACAATGTTATTAATAGCAATAAATCGACATATAAATGGTACAGTTTTTTTCCCCCGTTGGATCAATCTTATAGCTGTGTGAACTCATAGAGCCGTACCATTTTTCAACGTTGTAATGTGCGCCAAAAGCTTCAAGAGCCAGTAGCTAGATAGCCACTACGGTTTTTTAGGACGTCCCACAGTAAGACTTGGGCGATTTTATGCGATTAATCTGAGGTGAAGGAGGACAACACTCAAAAGAGAAACGCTGCAAATTATTACACAATGGTTAATTATTTTTCTATATAGATCACTCGTCTGCAAAGCCATCAAGTTGATGGTTGATGGCATCAACCATCCAACATGAAGAAAAACATCGATCGCATTTCGGTCAGCTATAATTTGAACGGAGAAGGCCTCTTTTGGGATTCACACTCGTGTTTCTGATTTAATGTACGTCCAACCCTTATTAAATTAATTCTCGTAGGGAGCGAACGGTTTGTCCTACAGGAGTCTGCGAGGTCTCAAAAAATTCTAAAAATTCTATACTATCTTAAATTGATGGAAAAACAATACCTTTATGTCAAAATTCTTTGAGTTAGGGCGTTTTCAAAATTCATTTTTTGATCCTTAGAAGTGACTTACATCAACCAAAATTTTCGGGGCACAACTAGACCCAAAATGGAGCATACATATCAAATTTCATCAAAATCGGTCAATGCTAAGTGGGGAAAGTGCCGCGTACGGCGGACGGCGTACGGCGCACAGTGGGGCCGGAGTGGAAAAAACTCCATTTTTGCAAAGTGACTAAAAAAGAAATGTAATGTGGTTTTCTCAAAGTCTATTACCTGTAGAATTAGGGTGTGAAGGACCTTCAATGTTCAAAAATTGTTTTCACTGCTAAATGGGGGCTCAAACCTGATATTTCGAGATTTTAAGCACTTTGAGAGTGGAATTTGAAAATTTCCTAACACGTTCTATGTGTTTCAAAAAATTTAAATAAAATTATGTTATGTTGGATATATATGTGTAGTATCTCTAAAAAATACTAATTATTTTTTCATAACATTTTAGCTTGAACATTAGCTCCAGATTTGGGTTTTTATAGCTAAATACAACTTTAGAGGAGTGGAAAAACCGAGCTTCGCCTTCCTTCGGTTTGGCTTATTTTTTTTCTTGAAAATCTGATCATTATCAAGAAGCTGTAAAAATTTCATAGCCGTATTTCACCGAATTTAGATGTAGTGGGTTAAAATGTGATTAAAGGTACACCAAGAACGCCGTCTCTGCCGTCACCGCAGCTTCAGAGTAAAACCCTTCTAAAGGCTGTAACTTCTACATTTTCCTCTCGAATTCGATATAATTTCCAGGGATTGTGAATGTTGACATGTAGAATGTACCCTATGTGGGCTGTTAGCTACAATCACAGAGTAACGGAGTCAAGTTAAGGCTACTATGATCGGATCATCTATACAATCGGGTTATGGATACTGGGAGGCTATGTGCCAAACCCTTTTGGCAGAAATTTTTTGTTTTATTTTTTACTGGAAAACAAAATGATGTAAGTAGCGACGTTTTCTTAAAATATTTCTGCTAAGAGTCAACAAGGTTCTGTGTGAATAACACCTGGTTCGTCGGATTGTCATTCGCAGTAGTGTGGTCAGTTCGTACAGTCGTGACACCGAGTACATGTCGTCGTTGAAAATCTCTTATTCGGATTTAGCAAACGTTTAATTTGGATTCGTTCCAATATTCGATCGCTTACTATCAAATTTTCAGAGGTGTTTATGACTCAAAATGTTGTCAAAATTAAAAATGTAAATACATATTCACATATATAAATATTTACATACATATATAGAGAAACCTCAATTCAATCATCTTTATCGTATCCTATAACCTCTGAAACGAAGAAAAGAACAAAATAACACACACTCATCGCCTGTAAAACCGCTTTTCAGTTTTTGACATTTTCATGTCTTTCATATGGCACATAAAAAAAAAATCGTCACGAAATTTGATGCAACGATATTTGTTGCAACGATATTTGTTGCAACGATATTTGTTGCAACGATATTTGTTGCAACGATATTTGTCCCAAGTCGCCACAATGATGATTATGACCATCAGAAGTGAAGTTGTTAGGTAGGTAGGTACTTTACAGTTTGATATTACCAGGGGGGCATGAAAATGTTTCAATGTGTTGCAGACTCGTATGCAAGCGTTTTATTCGATTTTCGGATTCTACGTACCTTGAATTGTAAAACATCAAATTTTTTAATTCATCCGAGTTTTTCACACGCTTTTCCACTTTGAGTAACATTATTTTTTTCAAAATTCAAGATTTAGTACTAAAATAATAAATTTAAACGTCAGAAAACATATTTTTCTAATGTATTTTCGTATTCGGAATCGAATGAAACCATTCCCAAGACGATACAGTAATTCGTTCAAAAGATAATGACTTTTTTCCGCTTTTTGGCCATTTGGCCCCACTGTGCGGCGTACGGACGGCCAAATTTTTATTCGCTTTTTGGATTCTACGTACCTTGAAACGTAAACAAACATGTTTTGAGGGGTTGTTAAAAAAAATACTTTTTGTCGATTCCAAAGGTTCATCATTGAAAATAAATTGAAAAATACATTGAGTGAAACAGTTTTGTGTAGGAAGAACATAAGTAAACAATTTTTACTCATGTTCTTCCTAACTTGCATTTAATGCAAGTTTTATCGCTTACCTACTGGTTTAAATTGACTTACCCAATTGGCCGTCCTGGAATCGTCCCCTGGAATCATGCATTACTAAACAATTCTTTGTTCCGTGCGATCATTTCTTACCTTGCAATAGCGAAAAGCCTTAACAAGACCTAGCAACTGTTATACGCATGATAATTTTATCACTGCCAGTATGTCGAAAACTCGGCGCTACGAGCCTCCCCCCGGATGCTTACTGGTTAGAACCTTTGGCTAAAATTCAAGAAACCTGTAACATGCTTTAGTCGTGTTCCTTAGATTCCATTTCGTAAATACGTTGCCAACGTACTACGTAAATAACACCTTCCTTCGAAATAAAACCCCGCTAAATCTATGATGGCTCTTATCGCGAATGTTGTTTACAGTTCTTTTAACTCAGGAGTATATCTCAGATTATTCCATGATTACAGCAGTTTTGGCAGTATATAATATATCGTCGCTGAAATAGCCACATAATATGTTTATCAATATCTTTAATTATCAACAGTTATCCGGCCTCATTGAATGTATATAAAAACGCTGCAAATCATTGCTCAAAGGTTTATTATTTTCTGTATAGATCACTGGTTCTCCATCAATAGCACCTACCACCATCTGTATTCTCCCTTGACCTTCCCTCTCAAATTTCAGCTTCCTGCGTTCAATAGGATTGAAAATGACTTCGGAGCTCACTCAGCTGATCAGTGATCTGAGGTGTGAAGAAGATCTCCTCGAATGCTGGAGACGCCTGGAAGAGAACTTCCATTCAATAGGAGTAAAAATGGTTTTGGAGCTCACTCAGCTGATCAGTGATCTGAAGAGTGAAGAAGATCTTCTCGAATGCTGGAGACGCCTGGAAGAGCACTTCCATTCAATAGGAGTAAAAATGGCTTTGGAGCTCACTCAGCTGATCAGTGATCTGAAGAATGAAGAAGATCTCCTCGAATGCTGGAGACGCCTGGAAGAGCACTTCCATTCAATAGGATTGAAAATGGCTTCGGAGCTCACTCAGCTGATCAATGATCTGAAGAGTGAAGAAGCCTTTGAGCAATGATTTGCAGCGTTTTTTACCCACCAACATTTTTTTACCTACCAACTTTTTTTTACCTACCAGCTAGGTACTACCTACCACACCATACTGGCTTCACACCTTCACAATCAAGTTTATTAGAAAGAACTAAACGCTTCACACTCGATTGGAAAAATAGAAAGCTTCATACGGAAATTTGATTACTGGTTACGCAGAAGGCAAAACTGTATACAAATCGAAGAAATGAACAGCGATCGCATTTAAGTCCGATAAAATTTGAATGGAGATTAGACCTCTTTTGCGATTCACACTCATGATTCTGTTTTATCGAAGGAAAACCTTCAAGTACTCGTAGGGACCGAACGGTTTGTCCTACAGAGCTCCGGGTGGTCTCAAAAATTTTTAAAAATTCAATACTATTTAAAATTGCTGAAAAAACGATACCTTTATTTCGAGAGTTTTGAGCTAGGGCACTCTTGAAAATTTCAACCGTTAATTTTCACCCCTTAGAAGTGACCTACATCAACCAAAAGCTTCGCGGCACAACTAGACCCCAAATGGAGCCCATATACCAAATTTGAACCAAATCGGTCCAGTGTTGCTAAGAAAAGTGCCGCGTACGGCGGACGGACGGAAATTTTTTTATTCGATTTTCGTATCCTACGTACCTTGAAACGTAAAACATCAAATTTTGAGGGGGGGTTAAAATTTTTTTTTCTTGCTCGATTCCAAAGGCTTATTATTGAAAATAATAAACCAAAATCAGTGAAAAACCCTTTTTTTTTAGTTTTTCACTGATTTTTATATACATTCAATGAGGCCGGATATCTGTTGATAATTAAAGATATTGATAAACATGTTGATAATGGGTTGATAACAACGTTTTTTGGCTCTCCTGTAACGTAGGTAGCAAAAAGTTGGATAGCACATGTGGTTTCTTAAGTGACGATATGCAGAAATTTAGGGCTTTCCAACTAATGGTGAACGATTTTTCGACGAACACAAATGACTACAAGACACTGCCTACGACACAAATAAAGTTCCGTAGCAACGATTTGGTTGTAAGTGGAAATCATTGCAAAATTTCGTGACACATCGCCGTCTCCGAGCCGCGTCTCCCAAAAACGTGACCCTTTTTGCCAGTTAGCTCAAGGCTAAAGCATGTTCCAAGCTAAAAACAGTTGATCACATAAAATCATCTGTTTGTATCCAAAATTCATGCTTCTTGTGGAAAAAGAACTAGAAATGTATTTTGAACCATCTAGTGAAAGAATCAAGTGAAAATGTTGAAAAATTGTGCCAGAGCTAAACATCTTTGCCTTCGTTTTTCTCGGAAAATTAATTTCTTTGATGGTGGACGGCGGCATAGTAATACTGATAAAAACGTCAGCGAGTTTGAAGAGTTTCTACATTATACCCGATGGTATTAAGTTTACTTTCAAATTACCTCAGTCCTCTATGAAATTCACTGGTTGAAGTCGGAGTATTGTCGGTGTTTTTCTGCGATTCTGCTCTCGAGCTATTCTGGACCTCGGGCGACACGGCCAGGACCCTCCGCCTTTGGGAGCGCTTTATACACTGATTTCGAAAGATCCGCACCTTCGACCCAAAAGCCGCTATAACCGCGGCGAGAAAAAGAACATTAGCGTGATAATAGAACCTCATTAGCGACGGAAACCAAATATCTGAGACGGATACAACATTTCCATTAGATTCCAATCCGAAAGGTGACCGATGCCGAAGAATCTGGAAATGCCCTTTTTGAATAGATATGGAAATTGAGTGATCGATTCGTGAGCGTAACAATAATTTATTGTGTCCCACCGTGGAAAATACCTAATGGGCTTCTTCTTGTAACGAAGGTTGCCGATCTCAATCAGCTGAAGCAGCGCCGCAGCTAGGAAATAAGCAGTTTCAAGGTGTCTTCCGTCGTGCGTTTCTCACGTAAACTTCCCAGCTTCGACTGAAGATGTTGTGTGTATCTGAAATGACTTGGCAATCAAGATCATAGAATAATATATTTTTACAATATTAACAAGTGTCATCGAAATACACCTGTTGGTTACGTTAATAACCAACCATCAACTATTCCGAAGTTGACTATTACACCATCTCCCCCCTTCCTCATTTGATCGGCATGTACCCTCAGTTCCTGACCATCGACGACCACTGTAGAGAGTGGACCAGTTTTCCGTTTAACAGCTGCTTTCCGAAATCCTGATTGTTCCTTCCGTCGTTTCACCCACACGACCTCCCCCGGTACAAACTCCTTGAACTACCCTCGAGCATGTTGCTGTTGTTCCAATTTTTATTCCATACGACCAGCAAGATTTGGCTTCAAGAGAGATAATCGGTACTCAGTACTACATAATCGGTACCACAGGAAGAACACCAGCGGTCATGATGTTTGGGAGGTAGCTAAGGTCCCAATTTATCTAACCTTCTCTTTGCTGCCTTGTTCTAGCTGACTGGTTGTCGGTCGCCGTTCGTTCTTTTTCCGGCTCAGTATTTCCAGTAGCCTCTGCGCAAACGTAAAATCCTTGTAACAGCCATAACACTTACATTTTTCATCCGAATTTGATGAAATTTTCTAGGATTGTCCAGATTAGCGTGTAGAATTTTTTTTTCGAAAATTTCAACCTTCAATTTCCATTTGTGCCGAAAAGCTTTCGGTTGAAATTGTCAATAATGCCCTACCTCTAAAACTCTCGTAGTTAGTAGGTACCTGGTACCTATGGCTAGTAGGTAAAAAAGTCCATTCATGCAGCATGAATTAATGAGCGAATTTTCAAAGAAATCATTCAGTTTAAGGTGTGGTTAAGAAAAGGACCAATGGTGTTGCAATTTGTTGTAGAAAGTTTTTTTTTCGATTCTTGGTTTATATATATATTTATTTGTTTTTTTTTTACATACTTTTACACCAATAATCGACGTCCTGGAAGACGTGAAATCACTGGGCTGAAAGCTGAATCTGGGAGCCCGAGAAGCGTTCTGATTGTGGAAGCTCCAGGACGTAGTTAAAGATGAGTGCGACAGATCGCGTTCATGATCGTATGTTCCCAACCTCGTCACAACAAGCCACCTTTTGTTTATCACACATTTTTCTCCTTCATGCGTTACCGCATCTACGTAATTAATTTGATAACATTTAGTTATATTCGCGATATGTACGAAAAAATCGTGCAATTTTCAATAATACACTGGGTTTTGAACGTTTCTATCGGTGGCAGTTGTCGATTTTTTTTTTTTTTTTTTTTTTTTTTTTTTTTTTTTTTTTTTTTTTTTTTTTTTTTTTTCCGACGCATGATTTTCGCATGAAAAATTGCTAATAATACGCTGCAAATTATTGCTGGGTATGCTTTGAAGATGTTAGGAGTCCATATTCATGTTCTACTCGTCTCTACGAATCATGGTATATTACCATGATTTTCAATGTAAAAACCACAAAAAACGGGAAAAACCCATTTTTTTGGAGTTTTTTTGAATTTTGGACCATTTTGGATTGTCCAAAATTGCTGGTTAACGAACTTGACCTATGGTTTGTTGTTACAAACATTTTGGCAAAAACTAAAAAAATTTTTAAACAATTACTCAAGTTATCGTCCGGAATGACACATATATATATACATATGATTTTTGGAAAAACTTCAGGGATTGTTTCAGAATGTTCCAAAACGGATTTCAGTGTGAAAATTTTTCGAAAAAGTCGATTCTAAAAATTTTGAGGCCATTGCAATAGCTTCATTTTCTTTGAAAATTCGCTAATAATACGCTGCAGATTATTGCTGAGTATGCTTTGAAGACGTTAGGAGTCCATATTCATGTTCTACTCGTCTCTACGAACTCATAGAGTACCCACACGGCTACTCCATTTCTGGGTACAACAAATATACGCGCGTATTCATTATATATATATATAGCTACAAACTTTTCTTAATTTTGGACAATTTTCATTTTTGAAAAATGCATTCATATCAGAAATTTTGTGCTGAATCCGAATATACCATATATTACCATGATTTTCAATGTAAAAACCACAAAAAACGGGAAAAACCCATTTTTTTGGAGTTTTTTTGAATTTTGGACCATTTTGGATTGTCCAAAATTGCTGGTTAACGAACTTGACCTATGGTTTGTTGTTACAAACATTTTGGCAAAAACTAAAAAAAATTTTTTAAACAATTACTCAAGTTATCGTCCGGAATGACACATACAGGGTGTCCCCGAAAACGTTCCCCCCCCTGCTAAAATTGTCCAGGAAGTGATAAAAACAAAAATTTTTTTTTGAATCTTCATGATTTTTCCCAAGGATCTCAAATATGACCACGGTGCGCATTGCGCACGTGCGCAATCGTGCGCAACGCACACCAACTTCGTTTTTTCATATGAGACCCCCCATTTTTTATTGCAGATTCGGATTCTACGTGAAATTTCATGAACATTTCACCCCTCAACCGATTTTTTTTGTTGCGCGCAACCCGCTCAGTGCGCGCTCAAAGATGCGCAACCGCAAGGTTGTGTCAAAATGTGCATGTACGAAGTACCTAAGTGTGATACATGAAATTTTAGTATTTTTTTACGCTGAATCACGTGGTGATGTTAGTTTCTTGATTTTACTGCATTTTTATCAAATTATCGACGAAAAATGAACTTTAAAAAAGAAAAATTGCATTTTTTAAGGGCAAAACCACCCTGTCTACTTAAAAACTTTTTTCCAAGATAATCGAAAAAAGATTTTCAAGTAGACAGGACGGGGTTTTCACGAGAAATTACAAGTAGAGAGTCCTTGTGAAATTACTAGTGAAGAGTCCAGTGTGATAAACAATCGTTTTGACATAGATATGTCTTTTGGCTGGGGGTCAAGGAATTTTTTGCGGCACTTTTTTTTATCACAAAAAATGCAATGCTGCAACCAGTAAACAAAATCATAGCTACATATCGGTAGATATTAAGCAAGGTTCTTTAGAACACTGCAATACATTACGTGCAATTGGAGAGTTTTTTTTTTTAATGTCAAAACATGAATTTCAACATGTCCTACAATTTATTAACAAGGATGAAGTTAACGGATGGGCACAGAAGATGCGTAATGAGTAAAAATGCAATTTTCCTTTTAAAAAAGTTCATTTTTCGTCGATAATTTGATAAAAATGCAGATTCAGCGTAAAAAAATACTAAAATATCATGTATCACACTTAGGTAATTCGTACATGCTCATTTTGACACAACCTTGCGGTTGCGCATCTTTGAGCGCGCACTGAGCGGGTTGCGCGCAACGAAACAAATCGGTTGAGGGGTGAAATGTTCATGAAATTTCACGTAGAATCCGAATCTGCAATCAAAAATGGGGGGTCTCATTTGAAAAAACGAAGTTGGTGTGCGTTGCGCACGATTGCGCACGTGCGCAATGCGCACCGTGGTCATATTTGAGATCCTTGGGAAAAATCATGAAGATTCAAAAAAAAGTTTTTGTTTTTACGACTACCTGGACGATTTTAGCAGGGGGGGGAACGTTTTCGGGGACACCCTGTATATATATACATATGATTTTTGGAAAAACTTCAGGGATTGTTTCAGAATGTTCCAAAACGGATTTCAGTGTGAAAATTTTTCGAAAAAGTCGATTCTAAAAATTTTGAGGCCATTGCAATAGCTTCATTTTCTTTGAAAATTCGCTAATAATACGCTGCAGATTATTGCTGAGTATGCTTTGAAGACGTTAGGAGTCCATATTCATGTTCTACTCGTCTCTACGAACTCAGAGAGTACCCACACGGCTACTCCATTTCTGGGTACAACAAATATACGCGCGTATTCATTATATATATATATAGCTACAAACTTTTCTTAATTTTGGACAATTTTCATTTTTGAAAAATGCATTCATATCAGAAATTTTGTGCTGAATCCGAATATACCATATATTACCATGATTTTCAATGTAAAAACCACAAAAAACGGGAAAAACCCATTTTTTTGGAGTTTTTTTGAATTTTGGACCATTTTGGATTGTCCAAAATTGCTGGTTAACGAACTTGACCTATGGTTTGTTGTTACAAACATTTTGGCAAAAACTAAAAAAAATTTTTAAACAATTACTCAAGTTATCGTCCGGAATGACACATATATATATATACATATGATTTTTGGAAAAACTTCAGGGATTGTTTCAGAATGTTCCAAAACGGATTTCAGTGTGAAAATTTTTCGAAAAAGTCGATTCTAAAAATTTTGAGGCCATTGCAATAGCTTCATTTTCTTTGAAAATTCGCTAATAATACGCTGCAGATTATTGCTGAGTATGCTTTGAAGACATTAGGAGTCCATATTCATGTTCTACTCGTCTCTACGAACTCATAGAGTACCCACACGGCTACTCCATTTCTGGGTACAACAAATATACGCGCGTATTCATTATATATATATATAGCTACAAACTTTTCTTAATTTTGGACAATTGTCATTTTTGAAAAATGCATTCATATCAGAAATTTTGTGCTGAATCCGAATATACCATATATTACCATGATTTTCAATGTAAAAACCACAAAAAACGGGAAAAAACCCATTTTTTTGGAGTTTTGTTGAATTTTGGACCATTTTGGATTGTCCAAAATTGCTGGTTAACGAACTTGACCTATGGTTTGTTGTTACAAACATTTTGGCAAAAACTAAAAAAAATTTTTTAAACAATTACTCAAGTTATCGTCCGGAATGACACATATATATATACATATGATTTTTGGAAAAACTTCAGGGATTGTTTCAGAATGTTCCAAAACGGATTTCAGTGTGAAAATTTTCGAAAAAGTCGATTCTAAAAATTTTGAGGCCATTGCAATAGCTTCATTTTCTTTGAAAATTCGCTAATAATACGCTGCAGATTATTGCTGAGTATGCTTTGAAGACGTTAGGAGTCCATATTCATGTTCTACTCGTCTCTACGAACTCATAGAGTACCCACACGGCTACTCCATTTCTGGGTACAACAAATATACGCGCGTATTCATTATATATATATATAGCTACAAACTTTTCTTAATTTTGGACAATTTTCATTTTTGAAAAATGCATTCATATCAGAAATTTTGTGCTGAATCCGAATATACCATATATTACCATGATTTTCAATGTAAAAACCACAAAAAAACGGGAAAAACCCATTTTTTTGGAGTTTTTTTGAATTTTGGACCATTTTGGATTGTCCAAAATTGCTGGTTAACGAACTTGACCTATGGTTTGTTGTTACAAACATTTTGGCAAAAACTAAAAAAAATTTTTTAAACAATTACTCAAGTTATCGTCCGGAATGACACATATATATATACATATGATTTTTGGAAAAACTTCAGGGATTGTTTCAGAATGTTCCAAAACGGATTTCAGTGTGAAAATTTTTCGAAAAAGTCGATTCTAAAAATTTTGAGGCCATTGCAATAGCTTCATTTTCTTTGAAAATTCGCTAATAATACGCTGCAGATTATAGCTGAGTATGCTTTGAAGACGTTAGGAGTCCATATTCATGTTCTACTCGTCTCTACGAACTCATAGAGTACCCACACGGCTACTCCATTTCTGGGTACAACAAATATACGCGCGTATTCATTATATATATATATAGCTACAAACTTTTCTTAATTTTGGACAATTTTCATTTTTGAAAAATGCATTCATATCAGAAATTTTGTGCTGAATCCGAATATACCATATATTACCATGATTTTCAATGTAAAAACCACAAAAAACGGGAAAAACCCATTTTTTTGGAGTTTTTTTGAATTTTGGACCATTTTGGATTGTCCAAAATTGCTGGTTAACGAACTTGACCTATGGTTTGTTGTTACAAACATTTTGGCAAAAACTAAAAAAAATTTTTTAAACAATTACTCAAGTTATCGTCCGGAATGACACATATATATATACATATGATTTTTGGAAAAACTTCAGGGATTGTTTCAGAATGTTCCAAAACGGATTTCAGTGTGAAAATTTTTCGAAAAAGTCGATTCTAAAAATTTTGAGGCCATTGCAATAGCTTCATTTTCTTTGAAAATTCGCTAATAATACGCTGCAGATTATAGCTGAGTATGCTTTGAAGACGTTAGGAGTCCATATTCATGTTCTACTCGTCTCTACGAACTCATAGAGTACCCACACGGCTACTCCATTTCTGGGTACAACAAATATACGCGCGTATTCATTATATATATATATAGCTACAAACTTTTCTTAATTTTGGACAATTTTCATTTTTGAAAAATGCATTCATATCAGAAATTTTGTGCTGAATCCGAATATACCATATATTACCATGATTTTCAATGTAAAAACCACAAAAAACGGGAAAAACCCATTTTTTTGGAGTTTTTTTGAATTTTGGACCATTTTGGATTGTCCAAAATTGCTGGTTAACGAACTTGACCTATGGTTTGTTGTTACAAACATTTTGGCAAAAACTAAAAAAAATTTTTTAAACAATTACTCAAGTTATCGTCCGGAATGACACATATATATATATACATATGATTTTTGGAAAAACTTCAGGGATTGTTTCAGAATGTTCCAAAACGGATTTCAGTGTGAAAATTTTTCGAAAAAGTCGATTCTAAAAATTTTGAGGCCATTGCAATAGCTTCATTTTCTTTGAAAATTCGCTAATAATACGCTGCAGATTATTGCTGAGTATGCTTTGAAGACGTTAGGAGTCCATATTCATGTTCTACTCGTCTCTACGAACTCATAGAGTACCCACACGGCTACTCCATTTCTGGGTACAACAAATATACGCGCGTATTCATTATATATATATATAGCTACAAACTTTTCTTAATTTTGGACAATTTTCATTTTTGAAAAATGCATTCATATCAGAAATTTTGTGCTGAATCCGAATATACCATATATTACCATGATTTTCAATGTAAAAACCACAAAAAACGGGAAAAACCCATTTTTTTGGAGTTTTTTTTGAATTTTGGACCATTTTGGATTGTCCAAATTGCTGGTTAACGAACTTGACCTATGGTTTGTTGTTACAAACATTTTGGCAAAAACTAAAAAAAATTTTTTAAACAATTACTCAAGTTATCGTCCGGAATGACACATATATATATACATATGATTTTTGGAAAAACTTCAGGGATTGTTTCAGAATGTTCCAAAACGGATTTCAGTGTGAAAATTTTTCGAAAAAGTCGATTCTAAAAATTTTGAGGCCATTGCAATAGCTTCATTGTCTTTGAAAATTCGCTAATAATACGCTGCAGATTATAGCTGAGTATGCTTTGAAGACGTTAGGAGTCCATATTCATGTTCTACTCGTCTCTACGAACTCATAGAGTACCCACACGGCTACTCCATTTCTGGGTACAACAAATATACGCGCGTATTCATTATATATATATATAGCTACAAACTTTTCTTAATTTTGGACAATTTTCATTTTTGAAAAATGCATTCATATCAGAAATTTTGTGCTGAATCCGAATATACCATATATTACCATGATTTTCAATGTAAAAACCACAAAAAACGGGAAAAACCCATTTTTTTGGAGTTTTTTTGAATTTTGGACCATTTTGGATTGTCCAAAATTGCTGGTTAACGAACTTGACCTATGGTTTGTTGTTACAAACATTTTGGCAAAAACTAAAAAAAATTTTTTAAACAATTACTCAAGTTATCGTCCGGAATGACACATATATATATACATATGATTTTTGGAAAAACTTCAGGGATTGTTTCAGAATGTTCCAAAACGGATTTCAGTGTGAAAATTTTTCGAAAAAGTCGATTCTAAAAATTTTGAGGCCATTGCAATAGCTTCATTTTCTTTGAAAATTCGCTAATAATATGCTGCAGATTATAGCTGAGTATGCTTTGAAGACGTTAGGAGTCCATATTCATGTTCTACTCGTCTCTACGAACTCATAGAGTACCCACACGGCTACTCCATTTCTGGGTACAACAAATATACGCGCGTATTCATTATATATATATATAGCTACAAACTTTTCTTAATTTTGGACAATTTTCATTTTTGAAAAATGCATTCATATCAGAAATTTTGTGCTGAATCCGAATATACCATATATTACCATGATTTTCAATGTAAAAACCACAAAAAACGGGAAAAACCCATTTTTTTGGAGTTTTTTTGAATTTTGGACCATTTTGGATTGTCCAAAATTGCTGGTTAACGAACTTGACCTATGGTTTGTTGTTACAAACATTTTGGCAAAAACTAAAAAAAATTTTTTAAACAATTACTCAAGTTATCGTCCGGAATGACACATATATATATATACATATGATTTTTGGAAAAACTTCAGGGATTGTTTCAGAATGTTCCAAAACGGATTTCAGTGTGAAAATTTTTCGAAAAAGTCGATTCTAAAAATTTTGAGGCCATTGCAATAGCTTCATTTTCTTTGAAAATTCGCTAATAATACGCTGCAGATTATTGCTGAGTATGCTTTGAAGACGTTAGGAGTCCATATTCATGTTCTACTCGTCTCTACGAACTCATAGAGTACCCACACGGCTACTCCATTTCTGGGTACAACAAATATACGCGCGTATTCATTATATATATATATAGCTACAAACTTTTCTTAATTTTGGACAATTTTCATTTTTGAAAAATGCATTCATATCAGAAATTTTGTGCTGAATCCGAATATACCATATATTACCATGATTTTCAATGTAAAAACCACAAAAAACGGGAAAACCCCATTTTTTGGAGTTTTTTTGAATTTTGGACCATTTTGGATTGTCCAAAATTGCTGGTTAACGAACTTGACCTATGGTTTGTTGTTACAAACATTTTGGCAAAAACTAAAAAAAATTTTTTAAACAATTACTCAAGTTATCGTCCGGAATGACACATATATATATACATATGATTTTTGGAAAAACTTCAGGGATTGTTTCAGAATGTTCCAAAACGGATTTCAGTGTGAAAATTTTTCGAAAAAGTCGATTCTAAAAATTTTGAGGCCATTGCAATAGCTTCATTTTCTTTGAAAATTCGCTAATAATACGCTGCAGATTATTGCTGAGTATGCTTTGAAGACGTTAGGAGTCCATATTCATGTTCTACTCGTCTCTACGAACTCATAGAGTACCCACACGGCTACTCCATTTCTGGGTACAACAAATATACGCGCGTATTCATTATATATATATATAGCTACAAACTTTTCTTAATTTTGGACAATTTTCATTTTTGAAAAATGCATTCATATCAGAAATTTTGTGCTGAATCCGAATATACCATATATTACCATGATTTTCAATGTAAAAACCACAAAAAACGGGAAAAACCCATTTTTTTGGAGTTTTTTTTGAATTTTGGACCATTTGGATTGTCCAAAATTGCTGGTTAACGAACTTGACCTATGGTTTGTTGTTACAAACATTTTGGCAAAAACTAAAAAAAATTTTTTAAACAATTACTCAAGTTATCGTCCGGAATGACACATATATATATACATATGATTTTTGGAAAAACTTCAGGGATTGTTTCAGAATGTTCCAAAACGGATTTCAGTGTGAAAATTTTTCGAAAAAGTCGATTCTAAAAATTTTGAGGCCATTGCAATAGCTTCATTTTCTTTGAAAATTCGCTAATAATACGCTGCAGATTATTGCTGAGTATGCTTTGAAGACGTTAGGAGTCCATATTCATGTTCTACTCGTCTCTACGAACTCATAGAGTACCCACACGGCTACTCCATTTCTGGGTACAACAAATATACGCGCGTATTCATTATATATATATATAGCTACAAACTTTTCTTAATTTTGGACAATTTTCATTTTGAAAAATGCATTCATATCAGAAATTTTGTGCTGAATCCGAATATACCATATATTACCATGATTTTCAATGTAAAAACCACAAAAAACGGGAAAAACCCATTTTTTTGGAGTTTTTTTGAATTTTGGACCATTTTGGATTGTCCAAAATTGCTGGTTAACGAACTTGACCTATGGTTGTTGTTACAAACATTTTGGCAAAAACTAAAAAAAATTTTTTAAACAATTACTCAAGTTATCGTCCGGAATGACACATATATATATACATATGATTTTTGGAAAAACTTCAGGGATTGTTTCAGAATGTTCCAAAACGGATTTCAGTGTGAAAATTTTTCGAAAAAGTCGATTCTAAAAATTTTGAGGCCATTGCAATAGCTTCATTTTCTTTGAAAATTCGCTAAAAATAAATAAATAGTGACTACGGCAAAGCTGTGATCTTTGCTGACGAGTGATCTGTACAGGAAAATAATAAAGCTGTGTGAAATAAATTGCAGCGTTTTCTCTGGCAATTATTGAACTTGCATTCTGATGAAATTTTCAGGGATTGTGCGGGTTGACGTGTAGATGGTGTTTCTACTGATACGGGTAAATGAGAACGGAACTTATCGGTATAAAGACGGTGTAATAAACGGATAAAAGCGGTATATAAAACGGTATTGAGTAGCAACAGAGTAAGACAGGTGATTCTAGACTGAGGAAAGATGGCGAGGCGAGGGCCTCGCCGATAATTTCTCGGTAAGAAATTGTCGATATTTTTAAATATTGGGTTTCGCTACCCATCCCTAATATGATGATGAAATTCTTGGGGATTTGATTGAATGTGTATTAGCTACCCAACTGTTATACAGGGTCGTTCGGACCTACCATGGGAGTCTATCTTCAAGACATTGTGGAGTCAAGGCATGAATTGATAATGATCTTGATTATGGCGATAAAGTCAGCATTCACAACACGGAGTAGATACGAAAGTACCTGAATACGAAACCCGCAAGAACATCAACCTGAATGGACTTCCTGAATTTACTTCTCGTCTACCTCGAAAACCCTCGATTCTGATGCCGAACGGACAAAACCGCATCCTCTCATAAACGCCTGTTACTGACTTGTCGTCCCCATAATCCCTACACGTGTTCTCATTCAGTTGAGTGGCGTCGGTCCAGTAACGGCCACCGGAGTCTATTGTTTTATTCATCGCGTTTTCCAAGGGGCGTGGAAAATCTCACCTACTAACACTATCCCTTGCCATCCAGGAGGTTCAGTCTCCATTTAACAGGCTCCATTAATTTAATCCTAAACTCGCGAAATAAAGCGTGAGCACCAGGAAAGGAAAATGCAAATAACCAGCTGTCAATCAGTTGAACTCGTTCCAAAGAGGCGGTGTACCAAAGTTCAGGGCTCCAGGTTAAGTAGAAGAAAAGTTAGTGAACGGGAAAGGAGTTCAAATTGATCCAACTTTCTCTCAGGCACGTCCAGTTGGTCTGTATGTGTATAAGGCTTGTACGTTGAACTCGCAGCTCTTCTAACTTGTCCAGGTCACAATCAGTCGTTCCAAAGAGGCAGTACACCAAATTTCAGGGCTCCAGGATAAGTAGATGAAAGTTAGTGAACGGGAAAGGAGTTCAAATTGATCCAACTTTCTCTCAGGCACGTCCAGTTGGTCTGTATGTGTAAAAGGCTTGTAAGTTGAACTCGCAGGTCTTCTAACTTGTTCAGGTCACCTCCAGTCGTTCAAATGATGCGTTATACCAAAGTCCAGGGCTCCAAGATAAGTAGAAGAAAAGTTAGTGAACGGGAAAGGAGTTCAAATTGATCCAACTTTCTCTCAGGCACGTCCAGTTGGTCTGTATGTGTATAAGGCTTGTAAGTTGAACTCGCAGGTCTTCTAACTTGTTCAGGTCACCTCCAGTCGTTCAAATGATGCGGTATACCAAAGTCCAGGGCTCAAAGATAAGTAGAAGAAAAGTTAGTGAACGGGAAAGGAGTTCAAATTGATCCAACTTTCTCTCAGGCACGTCCAGTTGGTCTGTATGTGTATAAGGCTTGTAAGTTGAACTCGCAGGTCTTCTAACTTGTTCAGGTCACCTCCAGTCGTTCAAATGATGCGGTATACCAAAGTCCAGGGCTCCAAGATAAGTAGAAGAAAAGTTAGTGAACGGGAAAGGAGTTCAAACTGATCCAACTTTCTCTCAGGCACGTCCAGTTGGTCTGTATGTGTATAAGGCTTGTAAGTTGAACTCGCAGGTCTTCTAACTTGTTCAGGTCACCTCCAGTCGTTCAAATGATGCGGTATACCAAAGTCCAGGGCTCCAAGATAAGTAGAAGAAAAGTTAGTGAACGGGAAAGGAGTTCAAATTGATCCAACTTTCTCTCAGGCACGTCCAGTTGGTCTGTATGTGTATAAGGCTTGTACGTTGAACTCGCAGGTCTTCTAACTTGTCCAGGTCACTATCAGTCGTTCCAAAGTGGCAGTACAACCAAAGTTCAGGGCTCTAGGATAAGTAGAAGAAAAGTTAGTGAACGGGAAAGGAGCTCAAATTGATCCAACTTTCTCTCAGGCACGTCCAGTTGGTCTGTATGTGTATAAGGCTTGTAAGTTGAACTCGCAGGTCTTCTAACTTGTCTAGGTCACAATCAGTCGTTCCAAAGAGGCAGAACACCAAATTTCAGGGCTCCAGGATAAGTAGAAGAAAAGTTAGTGAACGGGAAAGGAGCTCAAATTGATCCAACTTTCTCTCAGGTACTTCCAGTTGGTCTGTATGTGTATAAGGCTTGTAAATTGAACTCGCAGCTCTTCTAACTTGTCCAGGTCACATCAGTCGTTCCAAAGAGGCAGTACAACCAAATTCAGGGCTCCAGGTTAAGTAGAAGAAAAGTTAGTGAACGGGAAAGGAGCTCAAATTGATCCAACTTTCTCTCAGGCACGTCCAGTTGGTCTGTATGTGTATAAGGCTTGTAAATTGAACTCGCAGCTCTTCTAACTGTCCAGGTCACAATCAGTCGTTCCAAAGAGGCAGTACAACAACCAAATTCAGGGCTCCCAGGGATAAGTAGATGAAAAGTTAGTGAACGGGAAAGGAGTTCAAATTGATCCAACTTTCTCTCAGGCACGTCCAGTTGGTCTGTATGTGTAAAAGGCTTGTAAGTTGAACTCGCAGGTCTTCTAACTTGTTCAGGTCACCTCCAGTCGTTCAAATGATGCGGTATACAAAGTCCAGGGCTCCAAGATAAGTAGAAGAAAAGTTAGTGAACGGGAAAGGAGTTCAAATTGATCCAACTTTCTCTCAGGCACGTCCAGTTGGTCTGTATGTGTATAAGGCTTGTAAGTTGAACTCGCAGGTCTTCTAACTTGTTCAGGTCACCTCCAGTCGTTCAAATGATGCGGTAATAACAAAGTCCAGGGCTCAAGATAAGTAGAAGAAAGTTAGTGAACGGGAAAGGAGTTCAAATTGATCCAACTTTCTCTCAGGCACGTCCAGTTGGTCTGTATTGTATAAGGCTTGTACGTTGAACTCGCAGGTCTTCTAACTTGTCCAGGTCACTATCAGTCGTTCCAAAGTGGCAGTACACCAAAGTTCAGGGCTCTAGGATAAGTAGAAGAAAAGTTAGTGAACGGGAAAGGAGCTCAAATTGATCCAACTTTCTCTCAGGCACGTCCAGTTGGTCTGTATGTGTATAAGGCTTGTAAGTTGAACTCGCAGGTCTTCTAACTTGTCTAGGTCACAATCAGTCGTTCCAAAGAGGCAGAACACCAATTTCAGGGCTCCAGGATAAGTAGAAGAAAAGTTAGTGAACGGGAAAGGAGCTCAAATTGATCCAACTTTCTCTCAGGTACTTCCAGTTGGTCTGTATGTGTATAAGGCTTGTAATTGAACTCGCAGCTCTTCTAACTTGTCCAGGTCACAATCAGTCGTTCCAAAGAGGCAGTACACCAAATTCAGGGCTCCAGGTTAAGTAGAAGAAAAGTTAGTGAACGGGAAAGGAGCTCAAATTGATCCAACTTTCTCTCAGGCACGTCCAGTTGGTCTGTATGTGTATAAGGCTTGTAATTGAACTCGCAGCTCTTCTAACTTGTCCAGGTCACAATCAGTCGTTCCAAAGAGCAGTACACCAAATTCAGGGCTCCAGGATAAGTAGATGAAAAGTTAGTGAACGGGAAAGGAGTTCAAATTGATCCAACTTTCTCTCAGGCACGTCCAGTTGGTCTGTATGTGTAAAAGGCTTGTAAGTTGAACTCGCAGGTCTTCTAACTTGTTCAGGTCACCTCCAGTCGTTCAAATGATGCGGTATACCAAAGTCCAGGGCTCCAAGATAAGTAGAAGAAAAGTTAGTGAACGGGAAAGGAGTTCAAATTGATCCAACTTTCTCTCAGGCACGTCCAGTTGGTCTGTATGTGTATAAGGCTTGTAAGTTGAACTCGCAGGTCTTCTAACTTGTTCAGGTCACCTCCAGTCGTTCAAAGATGCGTATACCAAAGTCCAGGGCTCCAAGATAAGTAGAAGAAAAGTTAGTGAACGGGAAAGGAGTTCAATTGATCCAACTTTCTCTCAGGCACGTCCAGTTGGTCTGTATGTGTATAAGGCTTGTACGTTGAACTCGCAGGTCTTCTAACTTGTCCAGGTCACTATCAGTCGTTCCAAAGTGGCAGTACACCAAAGTTCAGGGGCCTAGGATAAGTAGAAGAAAAGTTAGTGAACGGGAAAGGAGCTCAAATTGATCCAACTTTCTCTCAGGCACGTCCAGTTGGTCTGTATGTGTATAAGGCTTGTAAGTTGAACTCGCAGGTCTTCTAACTTGTCTAGGTCACAATCAGTCGTTCCAAGAGGCAGAACACCCAATTTCAGGGCTCCAGGATAAGTAGAAGAAAAGTTAGTGAACGGGAAAGGAGCTCAAATTGATCCAACTTTCTCTCAGGCACGTCCAGTTGGTCTGTATGTGTATAAGGCTTGTAAATTGAACTCGCAGCTCTTCTAACTTGTCCAGGTCACAATCAGTCGTTCCAAAGAGGCAGTACACCAAATCAGGGCTCCAGGTTAAGTAGAAGAAAAGTTAGTGAACGGGAAAGGAGCTCAAATTGATCCAACTTTCTCTCAGGTACTTCCAGTTGGTCTGTATGTGTATAAGGCTTGTAAATTGAACTCGCAGCTCTTCTAACTTGTCCAGGTCACAATCAGTCGTTCCAAAGAGGCAGTACACCAAAATTTCAGGGCTCCAGGATAAGTAGATGAAAAGTTAGTGAACGGGAAAGGAGTTCAAATTGATCCAACTTTCTCTCAGGCACGTCCAGTTGGTCTGTATGTGTAAAGGCTTGTAAGTTGAACTCGCAGGTCTTCTAACTTGTTCAGGTCACCTCCAGTCGTTCAAATGATGCGGTATACCAAGTCCAGGGCTCCAAGATAAGTAGAAGAAAAGTTAGTGAACGGGAAAGGAGTTCAAATTGATCCAACTTTCTCTCAGGCACGTCCAGTTGGTCTGTATGTGTATAAGGCTGTAAGTTGAACTCGCAGGTCTTCTAACTTGTCAGGTCACCTCCAGTCGTTCAAAGAGATGCGGTATACCAAAGTCCAGGGCTCCTAGATAAGTAGAAGAAAAGTTAGTGAACGGGAAAGGAGTTCAAATTGATCCAACTTTCTCTCAGGCACCCCAGTTGGTCTGTATGTGTATAAGGCTTGTACGTTGAACTCGCAGGTCTTCTAACTTGTCCAGGTCACTATCAGTCGTTCCAATGGCAGTACACCAAAGTTCAGGGCTCTAGGATAAGTAGAAGAAAAGTTAGTGAACGGGAAAGGCTCAAATTCATCCAACTTTCTCTCAGGCACGTCCAGTTGGTCTGTATGTGTATAAGGCTTGTAAGTTGAACTCGCAGGTCTTCTAACTTGTCCAGGTCACTATCAGTCGTTCCACATGGCAGTACACACCAATTTCAGGGCTCCAGGATAAGTAGAAGAAAAGTTAGTGAACGGGAAAGGAGTTCAAATTGATCCAACTTTCTCTCAGGCACGTCCAGTTGGTCTGTATGTGTATAAGGCTTGTAAGTTGAACTCGCAGGTCTTCTAACTTGTTCAGGTCACCTCCAGTCGTTCAAATGATGCGGTATACCAAAGTCCAGGGCTCCAAGATAAGCCAAGATAAGGGTTGAATAAAACAAACGCTATGACTCAGGTTTTCACCTCTTCGAACGCCGAGGTTTCCTCGGTATATCGTCAGTGAAAAAGGTTTCTGGGGAGGAAAGTGATACTAGTGAGAGGCGAATTCATCAAGGGGAGCGATCCATCAGGTGGCCTCTGCATCGTTTACTCGGAAAGCCCTTGTAAATATTCTGTTGAAGCTTCAGGGATTTTCTCCCCCAACGATAGGTTCTATCGGTCGATCTATACTCAGTTCTACTGGTACCTACTTCCTTGAAACTTCATTCAGGCTCTTACAAATCATTGGTCTTACAGCTAAAAAAGAGAAAAAAAACTTGTAATGGAATAACAACCAAAGCTTCCCTATTTACAAACATTCACACTATTACCTTCTCATCATCTAGAGTTTTAGAACGAAAGCCATCGCATAGCAAAATTCCTCATCAAAATCGTTTATATCAACACCATTTATTACGATCAATTTGTTCATATTTAGATTACAATCTCCACTAGTGTGAAAGCACCAGTATCAGACACTAGAAGCGGTGATTCTCTGGTTTCTTTATACTGCGAGGTGTGATTTCGTCAGATATTTATCGATGGGGGGGTAATAAGGTACCTCATCTTCTTGACAATTCACCAAGACTTAGAAATCGAAGGTTTCTTATGTTTTTGGATTTACCTAACTTTGTTTTTTCCATGTTAGGTCCTACAGGTCCAGAAACAGACACTTCAATCTCATTCCAAAAAAATATATTTTATTGAGTAAATTTTTTATTTGACTAATTACAGACGCTTTTCGTACAAAAATATAAAAAAGTGGGTGTTACTGGGTACCTGTTACTGACTTGTCGTCCCATAATCCCTACAACGTGTTCTCATTCAGTTGAGTGGCGTCGGTCCAGTAACGGCCACCGGAGTCTATTGTTTTATTCATCGCGTTTTCCAAGGGGCGTGGAAAATCTCACCTACTAACACTATCAATTGCTATCCAGGAGGTTCAGTCTCCATTTAACAGGCTCCATTAATTTAATCCTAAACTCGCGAAATAAAGCGTGAGCACCAGAAAGGAAAATGCAAATAACCAGTTGTCAATCTATCCCTGTCAGAAAAGAGGTGATAAACATAAAATTGTCGACCTTGGAGATATTAAACATTGTTGCTCAAACAAATCTGAATACCTACCTCAATGGACGCAATGTGATGAGGAATTCATTCTACTGATCCAAAATTCTCTCAGGCACTAAGCCCTGGGAAACCAGTTTGGTCTGTATCAGGCCTCTAAGATAACTCGTTCCAAAGAGGCGGTGTACCAAAGTTCAGGGCTCCAGGTTAAGTAGAAGAAAGTTAGTGAACGGGAAAGGAGCTCAAATTGATCCAACTTTCTCTCAGGTACTTCCAGTTGGTCTGTATGTGTATAAGGCTTGTAAATTGAACTTGCAGCTCTTCTAACTTGTCCAGGTCACTATCAGTCGTTCCAAAGAGGCAGTACAACCAAATTTCAGGGCTCCAGGTTAAGTAGAAGAAAAGTTAGTGAACGGGAAAGGAGTTCGAATTGATCCACTTTCTCTCAGGCACGTCCAGTTGGTCTGTATGTGTATAAGGCTTGTACGTTGAACTCGCAGGTCTTCTAACTTGTCCAGGTCACTATCAGTCGTTCCATAGAGGCAGTACACCAAAGTTCAGGGCTCCAGGATAAGTAGAAGAAAAGTTAGTGAACGGGAAAGGAGTTCAAATTGATCCAACTTTCTCTCAGGCACGTCCAGTTGGTCTGTATGTGTATAAGGCATGTAAGTTGAACTCGCAGGTCGTCTAACTTGTCCAGTCACCTCCAGTCGTTCAAATGATGCGGTATACAAAAGTCCAGGGCTCCAAGATAAGTAGAAGAAAGTTAGTGAACGGGAAAGGAGTTCAAATTGATCCAACTTTCTCTCAGGCACGTCCAGTTGGTCTGTATGTGTATAAGGCTTGTAAGTTGAACTCGCAGGTCTTCTAACTTGTCCAGGTCACTATCAGTCGTTCCAAAGAGGCAGTACACCAAATTCAGGGCTCCAGGTTAAGTAGAAGAAAAGTTAGTGAACGGGAAAGGAGCTCAAATTGATCCAACTTTCTCTCAGGTACTTCCAGTTGGTCTGTATGTGTATAAGGCTTGTAAATTGAACTTGCAGCTCTTCTAACTTGTCCAGGTCACTATCAGTCGTTCCAAAGAGGCAGTACACCAAATTTCAGGGCTCCAGGTTAAGTAGAAGAAAAGTTAGTGAACGGGAAAGGAGTTCGAATTGATCCAACTTTCTCTCAGGCACGTCCAGTTGGTCTGTATGTGTATAAGGCTTGTACGTTGAACTCGCAGGTCTTCTAACTTGTCCAGGTCACTATCAGTCGTTCCATAGAGGCAGTACACCAAAGTTCAGGGCTCCAGGATAAGTAGAAGAAAAGTTAGTGAACGGGAAAGGAGTTCAAATTGATCCAACTTTCTCTCAGGCACGTCCAGTTGGTCTGTA